>CM068833.1:109646491-110083991 GCA_028554795.2 Sinohyriopsis cumingii
AACTATTTTTAAATATTAAATATAATTTACCAAATTTTCTGGGCTAACTTTGGAATGGGTCATGATCTCTAAATTAAGTTTGTATGGACTGAATATCCAATGGGTAGACTCCAGAATGGGCCAAGTATATGTGGGCCGAGAGCTCCCGTCCCCCAGATGTATATCACCTACTTTATTTTGTAAAGAACTTCACATTTCCATGAGACATTCTGTTAGATTGCAGTCTTGATTATATTTCGTCCATTGCAGAAGAAATCACCAGCTCCAGGAATGATAAAGAAATCGCAGTCATCTCTTAACCTTCGCGCAACTCCCAGTTTTCTTGACAACTTTAGGAAATTAAAAAGAACTGGAAGCAGCAACAGTATCAGTTCAATGAGTTCAATTGTGAACTCTTCAGCATCCGGTGATGTGAACGCACGTGACACATATGGGCGGAGTTTACTCTCTTATGCAGCGCGATATGAACAAATAGACACCACCAAACAGTTAGTAAAATCAGGATGCAATCCCAATGCAGCAGACGAGACCGGAAAGACCCCGCTTCATGAGGCAGTTGAAAAGGGTTCTCTTGAAATTATTAAAATCCTGATAAAAGATGGTGAATATAGATTTTTTAATTCTCGTTTGATATATTATCGTTAATACTCTATGGAGCAATCTGCTATAAAAGACAAAACCATCGTGAATAATGCTGTCCATGAAATTATATGTCTTCTTTTATAATAAAACAAGAAATAATTTCTTAATAAATTAATAAAGAGGTGTCATTAATGATGAAATATCTAGACATAACTCAATGTGCAATAGCCCCGGTGTCATGTTAGTCGTATACCTGCAGTAGCAGTGCCCTAATAATGTATGGATATCACGCAATTGTGTTGTTTTGTTTACGTACTTGTTTTTGTTTATTTTTATTTATTTTAAACTCGATAAGTTATTATATACATTTATACTTTTACAGGTGGAGCAGATGTTAACGTTAGAACGAGGCGAGGTCAGACCCCTATGATGATAGCTGTTACGATGGGTCACCTTGAAACAGTTAAAACACTCCATAAACTAGGTACGTTAGTTTATCAGTTATTATAATAACGTAGGAAATGGGGTAGTGCAAAACAAATCTCTCTCTCTCTCTCTCTCTCTCTCTCTCTCTCTCTCTCTCTCTGTGATAGCTCCTGTCTTTTGTTCTGGTTGCATGGGATAACAACGCAACCCAGTAAATCGAAATATTTTTTTTTACAATTCAACGCCTGTCACCAAAGTGTATTATACTGAATAATTTAGCTGACACTTTCTTGCAAATAAAAAAATTCACAAAACGTATTAATGTTTGAAATTCAGATAGGGCCAGCCATTGAATGGTGCATTGAACCAGATTCATCTTTATGCGTAGATTTGTTTGACTTGCAACATTCACGACCACCTGGAACGTGGGGAACATATTACAAAATTTGTTTGTGATAAAACGGAATAGGGATATACTGAGATGGTAGATTTATATTTGTCGCGTGCATGTTCTAGATGACAACATTGATAGAAAATACTGACATACTGACTACTAATAGCCGGAATGTATCACGTGGTTTGACTTATTATTTACCGCAGTTTAAGAACAGCTGATATGTAACCGGGTCAGTAATTCGATAAGAAGATATATTCTACCTGTAGGTTTTTAATGTGCTCTTCGAGAAGCCCGAACCCACCAGGGAATATCTGTCGTTTAAAGTTTATGTCGGCAATGGAATATATCCACTCTTCTCGAAATTAAAATAATACCACTTCATGGCGGCAATATCATCCTAGTACAAAGACATTTGACATCTAGGTCATTACCATTTGAATACAATATAACTAAAATATATCTGAACCTCTTATGCTTTTTTTTAGTTTAGATTTGTTTACAAACTGGGTACAAAATTATACCACATAAACGCTATTGTCGCCAAGTGTACCAAGATTTTCTCTAAAGACCAGATTAACAGTATACTTACCTGCGGTATATGCCAGTAGCTTCTCTTGGGTCGGTGGTTCTTTCCTGGGTTTTCCCAGGTTCTTCCTCCACCATTAATACTGGCCGCCATGTATAGCCAATCAAGTGCTGAAAAATGGCGTTAAACCCCACAACAACAACAACAACAACCACCTGCGGTATAAGCTGAAGCAGATTTTTTAATGTGCGATGCAGATTTTAGTTTTTACATTGTATGCGCCAAATAAGAGGTCGCGAGTTCGGAACTGCAGTAGCATCCCAATTTTTCGTACTTTTACTTTTTATTAATTCCCGCCGTAGGACGGGCATAATAATTACCTTTAAAATTGCGATACTGATTTAAAATAAGCTTTATTGGTTAACCAATTAAAGCACAGTATATATGGGATGCGAAATTTATGAGGAAAATTATACTCTTTCTAGTGACGTCCGTTTGTTTATAATGTCCGTGAATTTTGTGTCTTGCTTTACAACAAAAGTCAAACATAAGTCGGTTACTTTTGTCGATGTATCTTTATTATCTGTAACTTCGTTGCATGGGTGGCTGGGTGGGTCTGTAATTTTTAACAAAAATAAATAATAAGAAGTATATATCGAAGCGTGTCCTGAGTATATCGACGATAGTTTTCACCATTCAAATTAAAACTATAATCTTATGTATACCTTGAGATGGGTGATTAATTCAGCGACCTTAAACTTATGTGTAAGCCACTTCAAAAATCGTGACTAGCCGAAAGTCTCGATTGTTGTATAGGTAAATTGTAGCAGGGCGAGACTTACAGTTGCTATAAAATTAACGAATCGTGACTTGTTACTCACATATATATCTGTCCTAACGTGTACATTCCATTGCCAGAACATGTTACAATAGCAATGTCGATGCTTAACATGGGCAACACACATGTTCAATAACAGATGATATACCACGATATTTATGTAACACATGTTCAATAACAAATGATATACCACGATAGTGTTGTAATGATTCCGCACAGCTACATGTCGAGTGAATTGTATGGCCCACGCTTACAAACCACGAGAGAGCCACAAATACATAAGTATTTATTGTTCAAAAATATCTAACCCCTCTCTGTCCCACGCCCAGACATGGAAAATATTCTGATGAAACGGAATCGTGTGATAGTTATGTTATCAACAGCCCGTATGATGGGTCAAGTGGAATTGTAGGGGATAACAAATATTAAGAGTAACGCATTTGGCATTTATTTAAAATAACTAAAAATATTACGCTACTACGCATAGATAAAGTCTACAATTTTTTAAAAAATTTAGTATGAACACGTTCAACCTCTAATTTAAAATGGAACGGCTATTTGGTTCAACTCTCAGATATAACGAAAATATTGATTCATGTTTATACCTGACTTCATATAAATAAAAGGCTCGGTTATTATCACATTTTCTTTACTTTTTTTATTATAAACTATTTCAGTCGTGTGTTTCAGTTCAGTTCTGTTTTTAGTCCGTGACTCGTCCGCTCATTAATTGAGGCTTTAGGGTCCAGATGAAACGAAGGTGTAAGATATTATTTTACCACGCCAGATGAAACGCTCAGACAGCATGCATATGAACTGAAATACGATCAGTGAGGTCACTATCCCTTTGAATTTTATCTCTAACTTATGTTCAGATCACAAAGTATGAATTTTGAATAAAACTCCACATACAGTTCAAACAAAGCCAGTATATGTATCGGATTTTGACTGTTTTTCTTTCAACAGGCGCAAGTCTGAACTGCAGGGACCAGGAAGGCAGAACGTCAGTCCTACTTGCCGTTAACCTTGGAAGAGATGAAATTTTCAAGTACCTTCTTGACCAGCCGTGCAACATTAACGCCGTGGATAACGATGGCAACAGCGTCTTCTACTTCGCCATGCATTCACAAAAGATTGCGTCACCTGAGATCGCCAAGAAATTTCTTAAATGTGGTAAGTACATAACGCACGTGCTATTTTATCATAGCATTATCGTCTTTATAAATGGTTCTAACGATTTAGACACCTAAATAATCATGCTACAGAATTAGAATTAAAATAATGTAAGCAGATTATTATTATTATTATTATTATTGTCGTTGCAAAAGGGTTAGAAGGTGTCGCACGCAAGGGTCCATGCTGCTTCACGTTATATGCACTGAAGTCTGAAAATAATGTCATCGAGTACCCCAAACATGAAATTTAGCTTTCAATAGTATTAACACCTCCCAGTACCGTAACTACCGAAGTAGCATGTACAGCCGTGTTGTGGGGTCCGGCTCAACCAGGTCAGGTCGAAAGTGACAGCAAACAAGAGATGGGGGATGGGGTACAACTAGTTTGCTGTGGGGCCCGTTGTGAGATACACCACTGACACGTCATCTTTTCTTGCTGATTGATCGTTTTGAATGGAAGTTATTTTCAAATTATGATTCATTCCTAGTTGTGAGTCTCGTTATTCGTTTCACTGATACAGAAAGTTGATCCTGATCAACATACGATTCGGTTGACTGACCAATACAGATTTTAAATTTGAAGGATTCTGTTCAGGAATATTGGGAGCGTTGCACTACTACGGTTAAAATATATTTTACATGATGGGTTTACACGTACCCTCCATATTAATGAAGCATGCAAAGTCGACTGGCGGGTATTATTTGATTGAAAGAAGAGCCCATCAAAGCTGGCAAAAATTTGTATTAATATATATACATAATAAAGGTACTCAAAAGATAGGTTTATGTATGTCCATCAAGAAGGGACACGTATAATATATGAGATACATATATAGATCTTTAGATAGAGACTTACATGTTTATAATTACATTTTTGAATGCCTTTGCAGATCTCAAGTAATAGAAAGTATTTATATTTCAGATTACGATTTTAAAAAGGATGCGGAATGGCTCGCATTGGAAGACAGCTGCTCGTGCATCAGAGAGGACGAAAAACTCTTTAATAAAATCCTTGAGAAGGCTGGACTAAAATACCCGAATAAGAAAATATCATTCTTGGAGAGAGGAAAGGCAAAACTAGTCAGAACTGTCAGCAGATTTTCACTCACATAATCCACTTTGCTCTCGTTGGAGAAAGAACGAAACACAAACTCAGAATGAGGTGAAATACAGTAACGACTAGTGTCTAGTTTTGATGTCATTAAAACATACCGGTAATAACTTTATTGTCCTGGTGAATGACACAATACAATATTAGATTTATCGGAAACAATGACGAGTAAGACGAAAAGTCACGCGCTGTGATAAAGTAGTGTTTCCAGAATTCTTCATTGGAAGAGGACTTGGACTTGCTTTGTAATGGACCACTAATGGAGTGGTGACTAGCGATTAGAACATTTTGCACTTCATGCTGATTTCCATCATGTTGAACGTATGATTTAACAATGAGACCTATGACTAAACAAACTAAAGGAACGTTTTCTAGAAATAAGGTCATACTAGCACATCAAAGTGTCAAAGTGACTTTTGTTTTGTTTAGCTATTAAATGGGGGACATTGCCTAGAAAGGTTTCTTCTGAGGCTCGATTAGTTGACAATTAATATTGTCTCGTGGTCTTGCCTTAAAATTTTCTTTGCTAATGACATGAATCAGTAAAAGGGCCAAATAGTTTATAATCTTTAATTTTTCCCCAGTCCATCGCAAACATGTTATTGTGATCAAATTTCACTCATATTATAATCCTTCGGTGGAGGTTCCACATCCAGGAAGCTCACATACGTGGAATTTGTAACCATATGAATACATAGTCTCAACATCATAGAAGTAACAGCAAACTCAAGCTCTCTTAATTGTGATTTTTTAATAAAATTGCACGGCCTTAAAAAATTCTATGCATATAATAATAGCGTATTACTAATATATTTCTATCGCGATGACCATTACATTTCATTAAAAAGGCGTCATTTTGCTTCATTTTTATGAGGAAGTCTTACGATGTATACTCTGCTCGTAGGTTTGGAAAAAGTTTGAATTTTCGAAACTTTTGTGATTAAGATAGCATTCTGTTGGTTCTTCTTGTTACAGATTGTATGTGTGATTTGTTTGCATGTGTATGTTTGACATTTGTTATAATTTATTAGCCATGACGAATCTAATCCGCGGCACGAATATCTTAATACGTAAGAGAGCATACCATAGTCCGCACGAGTTTTTTTTTTTTTTTTTTGTATTTATTTCTTATTTCTTCAAGCATTTTGCTCTATGAAATCCCGCGTTATCTGCTATAATAACTGTACATACATGTAGAGTAAATCTAAGCTGTTGTAATTATGTCTCTTTTATGATTCAATTGCTACTTTTTGTAAGTCGAAGTGTGTTCATTCAGTCTCTGGTCGTATTTGTTCAAGATATACGTGAGATGTGGTTCTATAGATTATCAAAATGGACACGATATATGTGAATATGTAATTCTATTATTTGTCAGCCTACGTGATTCTATAACTTATCAACATAGATATGATACGTGATTCTATAACTTATCAACATAGATATGATACGTGATTCTATAACTTATCAACATAGATATGATACGTGATTCTATAACTTATCAACATAGATATGATACGTGATTCTATAACTTATCAACATAGATATGATACGTGATTCTATAACTTATCAACATAGATATGATACGTGATTCTAAAACTTATCAACATAGATATGATACGTGATTCTACAACTTATCAGCATAGAGATTTCTTGTGGTTCAGCAGAGTGCATCTTCATATAACGTAATTTACAGTCAACTTGAAAATTCTGATAGTAAAATGTACTTTGTAATTATTCAAAGGTTGTTATTTATGATGTAACATTTAATTCATAGTGCAATTTTGCAGTTTTTGTTTGTTTAAACAAAATCCTAAATATGTTTTAAGACTTTTTCTACTTTTGTTGGAATAAACGATTCTTTTCTTTATCTGCTTTTCTCATATATTTTCCTTTTGCGAAACGGGAAGAGAGGAAGAGAGATTATTGTATGAACATTGATACATACTTACAGAAATAACTCTTAAATCAGTTCTGTTTCAGACATTACGTCGTCACCCACTCGATAAAACCTTCTTATGATGCCTAGTTGGTTCTAAGTGAAAATGACACCCATTTCACGTCCAATATGATTATCAGTGACTACCATGTCAGCCGCCTTGAAAAAGCTTGTAGTTTTTGCTCCTTTTTCGTATCAACATATAGTTTTGTACGTGATGTATAGGTCTTGAATGAAAATGATGTTATCACACATCCCTTATATCGGCCACAGCAAACGTCATGAACATTGTGTTCTCGATACTCCTACGTCATGAAAATTGTGTTCTCGATACTCCTACGTCATGAACGTTGTGTTCGCGATACTCCTACGTCATGAACATTGTGTTCTCGATTCTCCTACGTCATGAACATTGTGTTCTCGATACTCCTACGTCATGAACATTGTGTTCTCGATACTCCTAATAAATGGAGTCCCAAATAAAGAGTACTGATCTAACACCAAATCTGGTGGCCATGAGAGCCATTTTAAAAATCTTGTTACCGCTACTCCTGAAATGAAAGGAATAATCAGCATATGTTTTGCACCTGAAGAGTTCCTGATGGTGTATAGCTATATTTTGTTTTAATTTTACCGATTTTGCACCCAATATGGTGGTCACAGCAGCCATTTTGACAAACTTGTCGTTGCATTTCCTCATTGATATGAGATTTTACACGAACACATCCTATGATGTATGGATAGTCTTCAATGAAAATTGTACCGAAGTTATTGCCAATATGTCTACCATGATAACCGTCTCAAAAGCCCTGTTAACGCTACTCCTTTTAAAGCGAAAAGTCTAATAAACATTAGAGATTCACCATAAAAAAAAAACTATAACTAGTTCGGAATGAAACGGATATATAGCTGACCTCAGTTTGGAGTCATGGCAGCCATCTGGCATATCGATTCGTTCCAGCTGTACAGCCAGCTGGCATATCGATTCGTTCCGACTGTACATAAATGGAAGTCATATCAACTTGGGAATTTCACCATATAATTTATTTTGGTATCTTTTTAGTCCTAAAAGAAAATGACAAAATGACAGTGATCTAACAGCCAATATGGTCACTATGGCGACTATGTTTAAAATCTTGTTATCCACACCCGTCCATTCCTGATGGTCATTTCGACATAGACTTTTCAACACAATATGTTGTATCATACCTAGCAAATCTAAGATATATACGCTGCGTATCCAATAATAATTATGGCTGCCACAGTGGCCATCTTGAACATGTTGTTATCGCTATTCCTCATGAAAGGATGATCGTGATAGTATGGTGTTTTACGAAACTTTTATAATGATGTCTAGTTCATCCTAAGTAGAACTGCCGCTGATCTGGCATCCAGCATGGCCACCACAGCTGCTACTTTGAAACTCTTTTTGCTCACGAACATCAAAGATCATTTCTCCACTCAACAGTTAAAAAGATGACATGGTCTTATCCTGAATGTCTGATGATTCTTTTCTTACATTAGACCTTGAATCCGTTGTGGGACTTTTGAGTCACAAAACGTCTCAGACAACTGTATTCGGCTATTGGGTAGTTGTATACGAGATGAGTACGGTTATTGGGTCGTTGTGTAGGAGATAAGCACGGCTATTGGGAATTGTGTACGAGATGAGCACGGCTATTGTGTAGTTGTAGATGAGCACGGCTATTGGGTAGTTGTGTACGAGATGAGCACGGCTATTGGGTAGTTGTGCACGAGATGAGCAATCATAGGCCACTTGAGCCTCTGTCGTTTACTGTGTAGATTCTTAGTGATTATCTAGTGCGGGTTTGTAGCAAATGAGTTAGTAGTGTTTTCTCTTTATCATGGAGGGAACGTTTTCAATCGGCTGCCTCGCTGTGTCATTGGGAAAGATATTTAGATTTCCTCTACATTCATCAACAATCCGTTAAAAGTGCCGTTAAAACCAACAAAATCACAATAAATCAAACGCACATTCTTCTATATACATACATACATACATACATACATACATACATACATACATACATACACGCACGCACGCGCGCGCGCGCACGCACGCACACACCTACCTACCTACCTACATACATACATACATACATCTGGAAAAACTGATTCATTTTAATTACCGAAATTAACGTCAAGGACGTCGCAAGAGAAGTCAAGCAAAAGAGATGGATGGTGAAATCAAAAGACAACTAAGATAAAGTGGCAGAATGCTTATGGATATACAAATTAACAATTATAAATTATCGTTACAGCCCGAAACTGTTCGGTGACCTATAAAGTCGTCAAGAAAGAGGAAAAGTGTTTGCGGCTCTTCACTAAGAAAGTTAATATCAGATTCATCAATGCAGGGCTTGGAGAGAAAAAACTGAGTAAGAACTCGTCGTTGGACATACGGACGGTGATAGCATGTAACGTATTACTAAGATTATCGTAGCTGTGACAAATTGATTTGCTATTTATGATGAACGAGAATGACCTTACTTCTACCTCCTGAAGCGTTGTTATAGATTAAAAAGTATCTAAAATTACCATTTTGGTTGAAAAAAATAATTTCCTGAAAGCAGACAGTTGTTGTCCTGTGTCCTCAAAGTAGGCGACTAATTCATCAACATAGGTTCACGTCTTCTCTGTTAAATTGTCAGACATTTTTATGGAAGGGACTCCTGGGAATTTCCCTAATAGGTCGGGGTAGGGGGTACACTATCCATTCTTAGCTAGACATTCAAACTTATTAAATCACTGGTAAGTTCCTGAGATCCTTTCATAAGTATTGTAGATTCCTTACTTCTTTTATAGTTTGGTTTAGAAGATTTGTTCCCAATGGTATCATGTCATGAGTGACATTGTTTCTTTGACCAATGAGGCCATTGGTTTGCTGCCTATTTTATGGAAGGAATTTAACTAGTTTTTGTCCCTCGTAGCATTCCGGTATTTATTTGCGACGCTGCTTAATTGATCTGAGTTATCTATTCTACTGTCCACCTGATTTCCGTTATCTGCCCCACTTCCTTTTAACAGGATTCAATGATGAAAAGACCTGGAACAGTCTTCTCTTCCACTGGTTTAAATATTCCTGGTCCTTAATAGAATAGGTATTTTCCGATAATGGAAGTGTATTATTTCGTTATCTGTGCTCCCACCCGCCTGGTAGCACAGTAAGGGGACATGGATTTAAGCTCATTAATGCGTTTCCTATATAGGTGGTTCACTGAGTGATATACTTGAGCAAGGAAGATCTTTTACTTGTGTTGTTTGTAACTTTTGTCCATGATTGTAGATTATAATGATCCTTTATAAACAACGCATTAAATAGCTACGTTTTGTCTATGATTGTCGTTAATATTTGAAGATAATGATCATTTGTAAGCAACATGTTTATTTGAAGTTCAGGACCTTGGATTGTACCTTGGAAGAAACTATGATCTTTCTGATATTTGTTAGGTTGATTCGCTAGAATTTAATTAAACAGATCTGACCTTGTTTACAGTTTGGGATAATATTCGACTGAGATTATTTTTGTTTCTGAAAAGGTTATTGTGACATAGGTTAAATGGGGTATAAGATGTTTATGGGTTTCTGCGTATGAGCGAGTTCTTCGGAAGGAATACTGCACGACCTTGGGAAATCTGGAGTCATATTGTGAATGAATACGCATTGCAACAAGTTTTCCATTTGATCTGGAATGAATAGATTTTGGTATTTTTGTCGATTCTACGAACTTTCATGATTATGGACTGGATTCATCTGTGGAGTGACTGTCCGATTTATAAGATTTGATTTGACCAGCAGTCTACATGAGGCCATTGTGGTCCGTTGCATCGGAGTAGTTAGTATCGACCCTCCCTCTAATCTACAAGCAGGGTCCACTCCTCCACGGACACGGGATTCAACCTACAACAAATGGGTCGCCTCATATGTAATTCCTATATATTTGAATGAGAAAAGTTTGTCCTCATTGCCGTCAGAAATATAGGCGATAAAACACACCCTTAGTTAGTATCATTTTTTTTATTTTAAAAATCCCACTGATACAAAACGCCCTTGAATTCACCCTGCATAGCATGGTTAAGTTGAGATTTACCGCTTTTCTTTTTCACTTGAATCACTGCACAAGTATACGTATTACTGCGAGGATCTTTTGCCTCTAAAATGGCACAATACACAGTTCATAAAAGAAGAGAAATTATATTCAGGGGAACTGTTTAAGCCATAATATTCTTAATATATTCTTGGGCAAAAATTTAATGCTGAATCAGTCAGGTCTGCAAAAGTGCACAAATCTGGTTTGCTCCGGTTTACACTTCATTGTGATGAGGGAAATTTAACCCCTGTTTTACCGGTTGAAGCTAATTCCACGTGAATAGAGTCTGAAATTCAATCCGGCTATGGTGTCTTCATTATACAGAGGTCTTTGTAACACTGTGATGAAATCCGAGAGACGTTACAGCAGACTGAAATGTCTACCAGCAGACATATGGGTTAAGGGTACCTTTGATCATGGAAATTATTTACACACTGGCTAAAATATTACCAAATAGGTAATACACGTTAGTAGTATATATAATGTAGGGAGATATATGCCCGTAACATGGAGAGAGAGAGAGAGAGAGAGAGAGAGAGAGAGAGAATTGGGTCACCTATGAAATGAAGAACGTTGAACATAAATATTGACATTATTACCCGCATTCATTAAAATGGTAACCTATTACTGAACATGGTTTTGATTCAGATCAATGTCAATCCATGTATGTATGTATGTATGTATGTATGTATGTATGTATGTATGTATGAAGAAAACTGGGACTACATTCATCATTACATAAGTGTAAACAGAAGCGAAAAAAGAAACGTTGTTTCAAAGCTGGCCGGCGTAGAGCAGGAAGAAGAATCCCAGTTATCTCCCTTATTTCGGCAAAACCGTTTAAACAAATTTCGACCGTTAATTTAGATAACCTAATTCAAATCCCTATTAATTCGTCAACCGTTGTGTCAACTATCCAAGAAATACCTCTGCGCGTTCCATTATTCAATGCCCAGTCAGTAGGACCACCGGAAAAGCGTACAGAAATAGATAATTTTACATACATACATACATACATACATACATGGAATACATACATATATACATGCACACACACACATATACATACATGGAAAACATACATACAACATACATACATACACACACATACATACGTACATAGATACATACATACATACATCCATCCATCCATCCATATATACATACATACATACATACATACATGGACTACATACATATAATACATACATACATGGACTACATACATACATACATACATACATACATACATACATACATACATACATACATACATACATACATACATAAATACATACATACATACATACATAAGTGTAAGTGGATAGGTGGATGGATGATATATACAACGTACGTGATATGAAACATGCTTGCATGCTTGCATATTTCATAGATAGATAGATAGATAGATAGATAGATAGATAAATAGATGGATGGATGGATGGAATATCCAACGTACTTGAAGTGACCCTTTACCACAAATACATCACGTAAAAGTGACAAGCAAAGTGCCTAAGGATGAATGTGTGCTTATGCAAGTCAAGCCTTACTCACGATATTTAATAAAAATAAACTTCCTTTAAGCGATAGCCCAGTAAATGTGACAAATTTTTCAATCAATAAGACGATAAATACTCCGGAAGTCCGGTTAAAATTGTAAGCACTACTCATACCTGCACGGATTCCTTTCCTAGAACAGACCTATGTCCTGAAAACTTTCTCCAATATTTGACATAGAATCTGCAAATATATAAAACCAACCACTCCCTATCCCTTCCGTACATTTTGATCAAGGTGTCAATATATAGAGCTTCTAAAAATTAGGCGCTGTACAAAGTCCTCAGTATGTATGTATGTATGTATGTATGTATGTACGCATGCATGCATGCATGCATGCATGTATGTATGTATGCATGTATGTATGTATGTATGTATGTATGCATGCATGCATGCATGCAGGTAGGTAGGTAGGATGATGGAGGTAGGAATATAGGTTAGTATGTAGGTTGGTATGCAGGTGAAGGGTTTAAGTACAGCATTCTCCTGTTTATATATATATATATATATATATATATATATATATATATATATATATATATATATATATATATATATATATATATATATATATATGTTAATTTTGAATAAGTCGCGAGCCACCAGTCAGCAATGCCGACAGCCTAAATACATGAATAACTCAAAGTTTGATATATAACAATTTAATTGATATTGTCAATAAATAAATTATTCAAGCATTATCTGGATATAAATCTTCCCTTCCACTCCAGTCACCGCTCCGGTGGCCTAGTGGTTAGAGCGTCTGCCTCGGATGCGCGAGGTCGTGGGTTCAATCCCTGTCCGAATCAAACCAAAGACTTACAAAAATGGTACTAACAGCTGCCTCGCTTGGCGTTCAGGATTAAGAGGTTAGTGTTAGGACTGGTTGGCCCGGTGTCAGAATAATGTGACTGGGTGGGACATCATGCTATATGTCTGCGGCATGCAAACCCCAGTGTTAGACATCACTATAAACTGCCACATTGCAGATATCGTAGCGATATGACTGAAAAATTGTTAAATCTACGTTAAAAATCCAAATCACATCACAACACCACTCCAGTCATAAATTGATACATTGATCTGGCCTTGTAACAAATGCCTTCATTCTTGCATCACATGAGTGTTGAAGTCCTTATGTGATAGTCTTCTACCAGTGAGTAGTCCCTTGTACTCATTTGTATTCTCACTTCCCGATTCTCCTTCCCTCTTCATGTGCCTCTCCTTATAATAATCTCCTTCTTCTGCACCTGTGCTACTCTTTATAATACTCTCCCCTTCTGTACAATTATCGTTCTTCCTTCTTCTCTCTCTTGGAGGTTTTGAACCGTCTCTTCGTGCATCACATGAACTTCCTGTTAAGAAAACAAGGGACATACATCCGGTTCTCCCTATACTAATATCGTAATCTCGTAATCTCTCACTGACTTAACGTCATAAAAATATTGAACACTTTACCAATCCTGTCACATATGCCATCTGTTGTGCATACATACAATCTGTTGTGCATACATAGCATTTGTTGTGGGAAACACCAAAATGCACTAATTGTAGGGGCCTACACCAACCCCAATCCCTTGAATGCCAATTTGCTATAAGGTAAAGCCAAATAATAGACCTTATAAAACTAAGAAAATGCAATACCTTGCTGCCAAAACACAAATACTTAATAATAAAAACCAATTGAGCATTAGGATATACAACAAACCAACAAAAAAACCAAGCCAAAACAAAAGACTACACAAACCTAGTAGTCCAACCAATCCCACCCCCAAAACTAATCAAAGCACACGCACCCCCACCACCACCGAATGAAGTAATTAACACCAACCCCAACAACAAACTATTACCTGAACCAGCAATAGAAAAACTAATTAGGGAAATTAAAACTGATTTACTTAGCAGACTTCTATCTAATGACATAATCTGCATTCAAGAAACCAAAATAACAAACAAAAATAGACAATTACCAAGAATCCAAGGTTACACCCCGGGCTTTTCCCAACATCGAACTAAAGGAGAAGGGGGAGGATTATTTATCTTTATTATAGACTACCAAATGTAACCCCAATTTCTGTTACACCAACACCATGTAGCAATATAACAGTAGAAATTCAGTCACTCATAGTACACACAGGGAGGGGTAACATACAAATATTCAATATCTACGACCCAGGTGGAAATTCAAATGTATCTAATTTAATAACATATAGGCAAATAAATGACAATACGCGAATGGATTGGATTGTCAATCCGAGGTGAGTTCAATGCCTATAACGAGCTGTGGGCGGGGGGGGGGGTAGTAAGACTGATAAAAGAGGCAGGTTGGTTGAAGCATGGGCTACATGAATACAACCTGACCATCCTCAATGAAGCACTAAACTCGCCTCAACCCGGAGGATGGAACTCTATCCATAATCGACCTCACCATATGCTCGACATCAATAACACAGGTGACGGACTGGAGGATGGATCAAACTGACCCACTCATCAGTGACCACTTTCCGGTAATTATCACCCTGCATATGACGGTCCAAACCAACTCGCTTAAAAGAACCCCTAGGTGGAAATACGAAAAAGCAGATTGGTCAACATTTAAGGAACATCTAAATAAAATTAATACCAATGACCTAGAATACGACAACATCATTATCTATTACGAAAATCTAATTGATACCATAACACAAGCAGCATCCACCAGCATACCCAAAATTAGTGGTATACCTAACAAATAAGCTGTCCCATGGTGGAATGAACAATGCGAACAGGCACTCAAAGAGAAAAAAAAGCCCTAAACAAATTTAGACGATCAGGAAACTCTGATGATTTTGCCACCTATAAACACAAGGAAAAAACCCTAAAAAGTCTAATCAAGCAGGCTAAAGAAACAACTTGGCAAAATTACTGCTCTAACATTAATATAACCACCAGTACCAAACAAGTCTGGGATAAAATTAGAACAATTAGAGGAAAGGCAACAAACAGTGACCCCAAATTTGCTGGTGCCATTACTAACAAAGAAAAGATGACCAACTAGCTCAATATTTCTCAGACATGAGTAGTAATACAAATCACACACCAGCATTCCAACTACATAGGGAGAAAGTAGAACAAACACATAAAAATTTATTTAGAAACCCTGGCCCCAAAGAATCAAACATAAATAGGGACATAACAGCATATGAGTGGGACCAAGCACTAAGATCGAAAAAAGAAATATCTCATGGGGAAGACCAAATAGGATACATTATGTATAAAACATACCAAACAACATTAAACAGATGATAATCAAATTACTAAATAGCATGGATCTCAGACAAGCTACCTGAAAAATGTTAACAGGCAATAGTACTACCTATACCCAAACAAGGCAAAGATCCCAATGAAATCAGCTCTTACAGACCTATCTCTCTAACAAATAACATGTGCAAGATCATGGAAACCATCATTACCAATCGACTTAAACATCACCTAGAGAGTAGTAATTTAATTTCCGATAACCAATGCGAATTTAGAAACAAAAGATCCACCTCGGATCAGCTCATACCATTGGAAACTGCAGTGAAATTAGCATTTAACGCTAAACAAAACTGACCGGAACTTAATTGCAATATTTATTGAACTTGAAAAAACTTTCGACCTCGTCTGGACCAAAGGCATTTTAGCCAAACTAAACCACTAGGCCATCACAGGATGAATGTTCAACTTCATCGAAAACTTTCTCCCAGACCACAAAATAATAACGAGAGTTGATGACACTTGCTCTGAATTACATCCCCTTGAAAATGGCACACCACAAGGGAGCGTACTTAGTCCCACTCTATTCAACATCATGATAAACGATCTGGACCAAAATTTGACATCCAAACTAATTGAACTTTCACAATTTGCGGATGACAGTGGACTATGGAGAGCAGGAAACCCCTCCAACCACAAAGTAATTAGGGAAATACAAGAAAGTTTAAATAATATAGGGAAATGGGCTAACAAACGGGATTTAAATTATCCCATGAAAAAACTATTGCCTTACTGTTTACCACCAAACGGAAAAACCAACATCAGTACCCCAAACTTACCATGCAAAATAAAGAAAAAAAATTTGTTAAAGTAGCACGATTTCTGGGTATTTATTATGATGAACAGCTAAACTGGGGGCACCACATAAGTGAGTTAGTCAAAAAATGCAACAAAGACCTTAACTTACTAAAAAACCTTAAAGGAACCACCTGGGGATCTAATCAAGAAATCTTACTCTCATTATATAGAACATTAATTAGATCTAAATTACATTACGGGTGCCAATATTATAACTCAGCTCCCAAAACACACTTAATCAAATTAGACACCATACAAAGAAAGGCATTAGCTATTTGCCCTGGCGCACTACCATCCACTTCATCAGCTGAACTACAAATCCTAACTGGAGAACGGCCGCTACACCTTAAAAGGCAAGAACTTATCCTTAGATATGCAGCCAGACTAACAACACACCCTTGTACACATCCCACCCTTATAGCTATAAATAAATGCAATAAACCATTCCATACAAAACAAACAAAAAAAAAATACCTGCAGGAAAACTAGTACATCAATTAACGGAACAACTTCCCATTGAAAACTTCCAAGCAGAAATAACAATAACTATGACACAGAGCCATGGAACAATATCTGTCCATCAATCAACACCTTTATCATAAAATATGGAAATAAAAAGGAACAATAACATCAACCAAAACCAATTAGCAGAGATTAATACCAAATACTCCAACTATATTAAGATCTATATGGATGGCTCCAAAATAACAGAACCACCTAGAACCGCAGCCGCATACGTAATTCCTGAGTTTAACATCAAAATAAGACAAAGATTACCTAACCAATGCTCTATATTTACTGCAGAATTCTGGGCCATTCTAGAAACTCTTCAATGGATTGGAGAAAACAAAATACCTAAATCAGTGATAATAAGTGACTCGCTAAGCGTCATAACTGCAATACTTAACAATAACACCAAAATCAAGAGAAACCTTCCTCTGACAAACCAAATTATTGTTAAAAAAACTAAATAATAATAACC
This sequence comes from Sinohyriopsis cumingii, assembly GCA_028554795.2. Classification (NCBI taxonomy): domain Eukaryota; kingdom Metazoa; phylum Mollusca; class Bivalvia; order Unionida; family Unionidae; genus Sinohyriopsis; species Sinohyriopsis cumingii. The sequence goes on from CM068833.1 coordinate 109,664,228, forward strand.
TATACATAGAGTTCATGTGGATACCATCCCACATTAACATACCAGGAAATGACTTAGCCGACAAAACAGCAAAACAAAAACTAAATGAACTCATGATTCTACACCTAGACTTTAGCATATATGAATTTTATTGCATATCCAAAAGGTTCATTGACAGCAGATGGCAGGAACTTTGGAACTCAAAAACCAAAGACAGGAAACTAAAAACCATCATTAAAGAAGTCAGTAGAAATAGAAGAAGAAACAAATCGACGGCAATGACCAAAAAATCATAAATAAGATATACACCGGCAAAACCAAATTGGCTAGCAGCTTTGGACAGTATATATGACTTCAACCACACAACCCTAATTGTTTCCATTGCCGGGTCCCAGAAGATTTAGCACACGTTTTCAACAACTGCCACAAACGTAATAATGAAAGGGCTAAGCTAAAAACTAAAGAAAATAAGATTGGATCCCCAGCCACTTACCCAGAAATCCTAATGAAGTCCAACCCTAATCTAAATCTAACATTCGAAAATATAGTAAGCTTCATATACGAATCAGGCCTACATAACAAAATATAAAAATAAAACAAAACAAATCAGAATGTAAACATAAACCCACCAGTCAATTATGGACAGGAAATCAGGCAAACAAAATTAGGGAAACGGTCAAGATCAGATGTCCTTGATGCGTCACAGTGACCCGAGTGCTCGGCAAGGATGTTTATCTGAACTAGAATAGACTTAGCCTGAAATACTGAATAAACCACACCGCAACAAACATAAGCAACTAAAATAGATTTAAATACTGAAATAACCACACCCTAACAATAAAAAGCACACAGTAACTCAAACTAAGACATAGGCATTTGGATTATAATTTTTTTTTAAAATTATTAAAAAAAATTTTAAAATTTTTTCGCTACTAACCTGCTCTCCTAATAATACCATCTCTACTCTACTCATCTAAATAAAACCTTCTTAACAACATCCGGCGTCCATACTAACACCTCTGTGAAAAACACCTTTTCAACCTAGGTGACAGCCATACAGTTACTACAGGTTTACATACAAGACCACAAATTAGAACATATAAGGTGGTCCCAGACCCAGACCATCAGGACCCGCCACACAAAGTGGCCTAATTAAAACACTTTTAAGCAACAAGAATCTAAATTATCACATATAAGGTGGTCTAAACTCCAAAGAACATCAGGTCCAGCAGCACAAGGCTGCAAAATAAAAATAACTTATTAGACCATTAAGAACCCAAACATTTCATACCAAAATAAGATGGTCTCAACAACCCAAGATCAAAACCCTACAGCTGTCATCCTAGGTACTTTTCTATAACCAACTCAAAACAGCACAGAGTTAATTTCAAAAATGTGTAGGACGACCTTTTAGACCTAATACCCTGGAGTCAAGGAGCACCGACCTGTGACATGGACTCACCTCACACCCGATCGCCCGCTCCTCCCTTACCACGGCCGGACATCTAAACACCATACGTGCATTGCACGCATTAAACCGCAGAACAATTATATGAGTGTATGCTGGGTCCAATCCCACTCACATACACTTACCAAATATAGCGACTGAAAGAGTAATGAGTGTGTGCTGGGTCCAATCCCACTCACATATACTTACCAAATATAGCGACTGAAAGAGTAATGAGTGTGTGCTGGGTCCAATCCCACTCACATACACTTACCAAATATAGCGACTGAAAGAGTAATGAGTGTATGCTGGGTCCAATCCCACTCACATACACTTACCAAATATAGCGAGTGAAAGAGTAATGAGTGTGTGCTGGGTCCAATCCCACACATATACACTTATCAAATATAGCGACTGAAAGAGTAATGAGTGTGTGCTGGGTCCAATCCCACTCACATACACTTACCAAATATAGCGACTGAAAGAGTAATGAGTGTGTGCTGGGTCCAATCCCACTCACATACACTTACCAAATATAGCGACTGAAAAAGTAATGAGTGTGTGCTGGGTCCAATTCCACTCACATACACTTATCAAATATAGCGACTGAAAGAGTAATGAGCGTGTGCTGGGTCCAATTCCACTCAGATACACTTACCAAATATAGCGACTGAAAAAGTAATGAGTGTGTGCTGGGTCCAATCCCACTCACATACACTCACTAAATATAGCAACTGAAAGAATAATGAGTGTGTGCTGGGTCCAATCCCACTCACATACACTTACTAAATATAGCAACTGAAAGAGTAATGAGTGTGTGTCGGGTCCAATCCCACTCACGATGGCCCTACATTCAGGTACTTAGGGACTAGTTAGACCCAAGACCTGATGGCCAAAGTAATAAGTGTTCCTTGAACACATAAAAGCCTGGGGGATGTGGCTCTCTTTCCGTCCCCCAGGAGCATTTAATAAGCACGCTGTGCGTACATAAAGCCGTGATACATGCTCGAAAGAGCGCACATCAAGTTAATTCAAAGTCAGTCAATCAATCCTTTCTCACACTCTAATGTCTCTCATTCCATAAACAACTTGCTCTAAATACAAATAATATTAATTACGACGTTTCGTAACACACACACACACACGCGCGCGCGCGCGCGAGCGCACGCACACACACGCACGCGCACACACACAAAGTCTAAATGTTACATTCCAATACAGCAGTCTACCGTTGTTGCGGTATTGGTTCACATTGCCCGTGTTCTACGAATAACAGAATGATATATAGAAATGCGTAAATACATATGCATACAAACCCGTTCTGTCTGCTTCACATACTTAATAGTCAACAAACACACACACACACACACACACACACATATATATATATATATATATATATATATATATATATATATATATATATATATATATATATATATATATATATATATATATATATAATGAAATTTCTGATGAAGATACAGTTTTCCACATCCCATCCATTATAATGTATAGAACCATTCAGCTTGTTAGCATTTCCCTGTTTTTTGTTGGAATAACCGTGAGATCGAGAGAGTTGTTGTGGTGAGGTTTAACGCCATTTTTGAGCACACGATAGGCTATACATGGCGGCCAGTATTAATGGCAGAGGAAGAACCCGGGAAAACCCCGGAAAGAACCACCGACCCACGAGAAGCTACTGGCAAGCTTTCTCACATACCCACGTTGGCTGAATCCGAGACTCGAACCGGCGCAGACAGAGGTGAGATAGATGGCAGTGGAGATCGAGAGAGAAAGAGAGAGAGAATAGGGATTCGGGCCTCCACATCGGATTAGTCATTTCTTGCAATTTCTAACTAATACTGAAGCCATTTTGTTGTAAGGACAAATTGTTTGGAACGTGAAGGTGGCAGCAAGTCGTTTTAACAATAATCTAAGAGCACCATCAAAATACATATAAATTCATGGTAAAGGGCAATCAATCCATACAATGTGAAAGTCCATAATAAATATCACAGAATAAAAGGTACACATGAATGAAGTGAGAAGGAACCTCTTTCCAGCTTTGTCGTCCAACAAAATAATCAGATATGCATGCATGCATCCATCCGTACAATCATAAATGCATACATATTTCACAGATAGACAGAAAGACAGACGATAGATAGATAGATAGATAGATAGTGTTTTTTGATGGAATGCGTACCTTTGAGCACTAATAGACTACACAGTCTCAACCCTTTTTTCTGAAGGTAATGAAAGTTACGAGATTTGTCTGATAGCGCCTTTTGTTTCCAAAAATATGGTTTACACGTTAGATGAAGATGACGCCACCAGACTTCAAAGTTCATGACCACCCCTCCTAACATTAGTATATGTTTAAACCTACGTAAGGTGTGGCGAAAGGTGTTAAATTACGCAATTTTTCTGAACTATGATGTTGCTTACGTAGCGTAAAATGTTGGAGGAATCACTAATAAAACTTAAAGACAGTTGTATTAGGCTGTTGAGAACTGTCCTTGCTTTTGTTAATGCCGATTTAATCGTGTCAGAATTTCAGATAAGCAAGGATAAAATGCAACGGACTGATGCCAATATTTCCAAGAATTTGTTTTATCTTACGTTTTTGAATACAGTCGTCAGAAGGTGATAACGCCTTTTTTATTTGTTAATTTCGTCAGTCTATCGGCATAGGCTGCCATATTTAATTTAGTCGAATCGTGCCATATTTTGAGTTCCTTTGTGATGGAATGTAATCCTCCTCTCGGCACTAACAATACATTATAGTCCATTCACCCAGTCAGGCGAACTCTATATAGCACCTAGTAAGCCCACTCACCCGTCAGGCGAACGCTGTACATCAAGTTGAACTTACATTGAACCAGTCTACAGGCATTTGTTAAACACAAAAGCTGTTTAAAAGCGATTCCCACTTGCCTTGATTGTGTGTAATGCATATATTTAAAAAATTGGAAAGAAAATATGAATAAAAACATGACCTACGGGTGTATTGATAAAAGATTAATCATTTAATTTAACTCGCTTGCTAACAGCAGAGACGTACCTTAATCTTGATGTGAATGAACACGACACAGTAACGTGATCCTCGCAAGGTATAGAACAGATCCTAGCAAAGAAACACTATCATCTCTCACAGAATTCCCTAGGTTAGCGCCCATGTGGTCATTTACCCTTTATGAAATCGAGGCTAATATGGAGTGGACTTCTTCTAACAAAAATATAACAACTCTGAAATTTTCCAGGTGTAGCATCCTTACAGTAAAAAAAAAAAAAATCATACTCCGCCGATTCAAGTAATATGGTAAGGTTTCATATTAACTTGGGTATGTGTGTGTGCACGTTGCTGATACACGAGAGCTAGGCTCGTGGTGCCATTATTATCGGCATAGGCTTGATGCCTATGCAAAATGGATGACTGTTCGGTATTGTATTACCCGTCAGGCTAAACACTATTGGTGTTGCTCTTTTGCTACTTCTGAGAATGATAACAGCAACAAACAAGGAAAAACGTTCAACTGACGACTTCCAGTCTAATGACAAAAAGGAGAAAACCCAAATATATTGTAATTGTTTTTTATACAGAGTTATATCCCTTTAGATAGGCTTTCGAACTAGTATTACATTACTGTCCCTGGTTCTGTCACCGTCTCTGTCTTTCTATTTCTCTCGCAAGCACATACACACTCAAGCAAGCACGTATACACACACACACACACACACACACACACACACACACATTATATACGCATTCACATTGGTAACAAACCTAAATCTGCATATTGGAAAAACAAGCCTGACGCATCTAATTTGTCACACAAATAGACCAACACATTACAAAATGCAATAATACCACGTACAGGTTTGTCACAAATGCAAAACGAGCACATTTAAAAAGGAATCCTTACCAATCTAAAGTTATAATAAAGCCTAGACCAGCACGTATCATAAAGCAACATCTACACATTCAAATTGGTCCCTAAACCTAAACAAGCACATTAACAAAACAATCCCTACATATCCAAATTTGTTACAAAACCTACACAAACACATTTAAGAAACAATTTTGATGTCTCCACATTTGTCACAAAGGATAAACCAGCATATCAAAACTTACTCCTTATCCATTTAAATTTATAACAAAATCTAGACCAGCACATTTTACAAAGAATCCTGACGTATTCAAAGATGTAACAAAGCTTACACAAGCATTTACAAAATTCGTTACGCATCCAAATGTATAAAATAACAAATTTGCCAAAATAAAACCTCGACATCACGTCTAAGAAACAGTCACAAAATTTATAATAAACAATATTTGTCACAAGCACTAGATCAGCACATTTACAAAACAATCCATACGCATCAAAATTAGTCACCAACCGTAGACCATCGTCTATAAAAATGCAAATCGTACGAATACAAAATTTTCCAGTATGTAGACTAGCACATTTAGAAACATTCCTTACGCATACAAATTTGTTACAAAACATAGATCTGCATATCTGAAAAGCAATCCTGACGCACACAAATTTGTCACAAAAAATAAACCGGGTCGTGCAAAAATAATCCTTACGAATCATGATTGATTGATTGATTGGTTGATTTTTAACGGCGCATCAGCACTGTTAGGCTATTTAGCGCCAAACAAAGTGTTATTTCTATAATCTTTTAAAACTTATAAAAGGTCCTATATCGACCAGCGATATAAAAGAACAAATGGTTGAAATTAAAAACGGTAAGATGGTAACGGTGCAAAATAAATCTTCCCGATCAACGGGAGATGTAAAAAAGATGAATAGGTATTAAAATGGGACGGTATATATATTGCATAAAACTGCACAAGGTGATAGCATAAAAGTCAGAGTTTAGAGTAAATATTTACGGCTTTCAAGAACTCTATAATACGAGTGATGTTTACAGTATCAAAAAGTTCTTTCATGTCATGCACAGTGTAATAACGATCTCGCGTAGGTTGTTTGTCGAAGCGCTCTATCATAAAGTGCTTGACAGTGAATGGTTCATTGCAAGAAACACACTCTGGTGGGTCTTCACCTTTTAGTATGTGGGTGTGGGTGATATAAGAATGACCAATTCGGATTCTTGCAATGACTATCTCCTCCCTACGAATGGTTCTGTAGGAAGGATTCCATTCTCCTAGAGTTGGCTTGATTGCATGAAGTTTGTTATTCACGGCATCATTCCATGATGTCTGCCACTTCTGACGAAAGAACTTTCTAATACAAGGTTTAAAATCAGTATATGGTATTTTAAAATCAGATGATTCTTGAGTAAGGGTCATTTTAGCAGCGCGATCTACTTTTTCGTTACCTTTAATACCAATGTGGCTAGGTAACCACAGTATATTATATTGTGGGAGACACTCAGCTCGGTATTTTTGAAGAGTATGCTTTTTAATAATGGGTTCTCATTTTTCTATTGTCTAGTGACTGGAGTACTGATAGCGAGTCGGAGAAGATGATACTGTTTAAAATATGTTTCTTTTCTATATGTTGCAGAGCAAGGTCTATTGCTCTGATTTCGGCTGTAAAAATTGATGCTCCATTTGGTAAGCGAACTTGCGTTGTGTGATTTCCACAAACAAAGGCTGCAGCAGCCTTTTCCTCATCCTTTGATCCATCAGTGTAAATTCTCGTGTAGTTTTTAAATTCGGTGAGGAGTTCATGGTAAGAGTTGTGTAAGACAGAAGGGTTTATTTCTGATTTTTTCCCATCGTGTAGCGTAAAACGTACTTTTGGTTGTTTAATTAACCAAGGTGGTGTTTCGGAGACGGACGTTTTCCGAATTTTAAAAAGATCTATATTTGTAGTGTCAAGGCTGGGTGATATTCTAATGCCAAAGGAAGGTATGGCGTTCGGTTTATTTTCGTATAAAGTTTTGTATTTGGGTTGAAAAACAGCCGAAAAAGCAGGATTCAGAGGGTTTGATTTTAATTTGAGAGCATACTGTGCGGAAAGCATTTCTCTACGATGCGATAACGGTGGTTCATTCGCCTCAGCTAGAAGGCTTTCACACCGGGATGTTTTAAATGCTCCCAGAACCAGTCTTATTCCCTGATGATGAATTGGATCAAGCATTTTCAGATACGATTTTCTGGCTGAACCATACACAACGCAACCATAGTCTAGTTTGGAGCGAATAAACGTTCTGTATAAATTTAGGATGACTTTTCTATCAGCACCCCAGTCAGTGTGCGCTACTACTTTAAGTAGGTTAAGTGCTTTTAAGCATTTAGCTTTTAAGTTCTTTAGGTGTGGAATAAAGGTCAGTTTTCTGTCAAAGATTATACCTAAAAATTTGGTTTCCTCAACAACTGGAATAGGTGTTCCATCCAGCGTGAGGTTCGGTTCAGCTTTTAAACGAACATGATCCTGCTGTACTATGTCTTCAGGAAACATTTTTGAAAAATACGGATAACATCACACTTAAAAACTACTCCCTGTTTAACAACTACTCTCAAAATGTTGACAGGGCCTCAGGAGTCGTCTCTGTTATTGTAAACAACAGAGCCCCTCATAGCATCATACCTTTAAACACAAATTTACAAGCCATTGCTGGAAGCGTCACTCTACATCACATGATTACATTTTGCTCTATTTACTTACCAGCAAACACGAACCTAGTACCAAACGAATTAGACGACCTTGTTCAACAGCTTCCCGAGCCATTTGTTTTACTCGGGGATTTTAATGCCCATAACATTTTATGGGGATCGAATCATATAAGTGACAGAGGTCAGAAAGTTGAAGACCTTATTTCTAGACACGATCTGTGTCTATATAATACCAAAACACCTACATATTTACACCCAGGCACGGGTATATAAACATGCATCGATTTGACAATTTGGTATCCTTTGCTGCTTTTGGACTATGAATGGAAGGTCGCTGATGACCTTCACAGCAGCGATCACTTCCCAATCTCCCTTGTAAATCATAACTCTACAATTGATGAAGTAATTCCACAATGGAATTTAAAGAAGGCCGACTGGGCCAAGTTCGAAACACTCTGTAAAACTAGGCTGAATGAGGATACAGTTTTCAATGTTAACGATCCCATTCAGCATTTTACATCTATTTTAACAGACATTGCAGAAGAATCTATCCCCAAGTCCTCAACAAACTGTAAAAGAACCCTAAAACCTTGGCTCACTAAGGAATGTAAGGAAGCCATACGGCAACGCCGAGAAGCATTAAAAAAATTTAATAATCACCCGACGCCCGAAAACTTAAATATATATCGCATTGCCCGGGCCAAAGCTCGCCGCACAATCAAAGAAAGTAAAAGAGCATCATGGAAGAAGTATGTTTCTTCTTTAAACTCTCGTTCCTCTGTCCAAAGGCGTGATTCGCTGTCGTGACTTGGCTGGAGTCACCGACGCTGACATCATCGAAGGAATGAAAGGTGAAGGTGTCACTGCAGTCCGACGAATACGTATTAAACATAATAACAATCTGCAGGACACCAACACCATTGTACTCACCTTCAACAGGCCAACTGTACCCAAAGTGGTAAAAGTTGGCTTTTTGCAAGTAAAGGTAGAGATTTACATTCCCAACCCCCTTCGGTGTTATAAGTGTCAAAAATACGGCCATCACGAAGACCGCTGCTCTAAAACCCAAATATGTGGCCGATGCGGAGAAAATTCTCATCAGGAAGCTGACTGTAGAGCAACTCCGCATTGTGTCAACTGTGGAAAAGAGCACCACGCAAATTCCAAGGATTGCGATACCTGGAAACAGGAGAAGGAAATTCAGAGGGTAAAATACACAAATAATATTCCCTATCCAGAAGCCAGAAAACTTGTACAGGCGAAAACAGCCCATCCTGGCCCATCCTTCTCCACTGTAGTGAAGAGCAATCCTAAAACAACGAAGGACGCTCAAACACAAACAGAAGCACCCGATTCAACACCAAGCTCAAACACCCCTCATTACCAATCACAGAGAAACACGGCATCTACACAAACTACATTCAGCAATACCCAACAAACTAAATCACCAAAAAACAAAAATAAATCTCATGGAAACAGGCAACAAAAGGGGTCAGATGACCCCATCAAACTTTATAACAGGTTTGGAGACATCGAGAGCATGGATGCAGAAGAATCTGCTCCATGCGCTCAAGGGAACTCCAGACCTACAAACAAAAAATTCACCCCCGTACTTCCTCCAGAGAAATAACAAAACAAATTCCGTCTGCGAAAGGTCTAACCTAGCTCCACAATCTTTAATTTAAATTTATAATGAAAAACACTATCATACAATGGAATTGTCGAGGACTTAAATCAAATTACAATGATCTTCTCCTGCTTTTAAACGAACATGATCCTGCGGTACTATGCCTTCAAGAAACCTTCTTGAAAGATACGGACAACATCACATTAAAAAACTACTCCCTGTTTAACACCTGCTCTCCAAATGTTGATAGGGCATCAGGAGGAGTTTCTGTTATTGTGAACAACATAGCTCCTCATAGTTTCATTCCTTTAAACACCAATTGGTTAGAGCGTCCGCCTCGGATGCGGGAGGTCGTGGGTTCGATCCCTGGCCGAGTCATACCAAAGACTTACAAAAATGGTACTAACAGCTGCTTCGCTTGGCGCTCAGCATTAAGAAGTTAGTGTTAGGACTGGTCGGCCCGGTGTCAGGATAATGTGACTGGGTGGGACATCATGCTACATGTCTGCGACATGATGCCCCAGTGCTAGACATCACTATAAACTGCCACATTGCAGACATCGTAGCGATATGACTGAAAAATTGTTAAAGCTACGTTAAAAATCAAAATCACATCACATCACATCACTTAAACACCAATTTACAAGCCATTGCTGTAAGCGTCACTCTACATCGAGTGATTACATTTTGCTCTATTTATTTACCACCAAACACTAACCTAGTACCAAACGAACTCGATAATCTTGTTCAACAGCTTCCCGCACCCTTTGTTTTACTCGGGGATTGTAATGCCCATAACATTTTATGGGGATCGAATCATGTAAGTGACAGAGGTCACAAAGTTGAAGACTTTATTTCTAGACACGATCTGTGTCTATATAATACCAAAACACCTACATATTTACACCCAGGCACGGGTACATACACATGCATCGATTTGACAATTTGTTCTCCTTCGCTGCTTTTGGACTATGAATGGAAGGTCGCTGATGACCTTCACAGCAGCGATCACTTCCCAATCTCCCTTGTAAATCATAACTCTACAATTGATGAAGTAATTCCACAATGGAATTTAAAGAAGGCCGACTGGGCCAAATTCGAAACACTCTGTAAAACCAGGCTGAATGAGGATACAGTTTTCAATGTTAACGACCCCATTCAGCATTTTACATCTATTTTAACCGACATTGCAGAAGAATCTATCCCCAAGTCCTCAGCAAACTGTAAAAGAACCCTAAAACCTTGGCTCACTAAGGAATGTAAGGAAGCCATACGGCAACGCCGAGAAGCCTTGAAAAAATTTAACAATCATCCGACGCCCGAGAATTTAAGTAAATATCGTATTCTCCGGGCCAAAGCTCGCCGCACAATCAAAGAAAGTAAACGAGCATCATGGATGAAATATGTTTCCTCTTTAAACTCTCGTTCCTCAATTAAGAAAGTTTGGGACACGATCCGAAAAATAAACGGAAAGAGAAAACACAATTCTTTCCGACATCTAAAAGTGAACAATAACAATCTTAGCTCAAAACGTGACATAGCAAATGTTCTTGCTGATACATTCTCTAAAAATTCGTCATCATCTAATTATTCCGAAGCCTTCCAAAAATTGAAAACTCAAAAAGAAAAGTCACGTTTAAAATTCACATCCAACAACTCGGAAAGCTACAACCAGCTGTTTTCACTATCAGAACTTATGGAGGCTTTAGACAAGGCCCATGATACTTCCGCTGGGCCTGACAAAATACATTACCAGTTTTTAAAACATCTTCCAGAATCATCTTTAACATCTCTTTTAAAACTCTTCAATGATTTATGGATTACTGGTAACCTACCTAAAATATGGAAAGAAGCAACAGTAATACCAGTTCCCAAACCCGGTAAAGATAGTGAAGATCCTACCAACTATCGACCTATTGCACTCACAAGCTGCATGTGCAAAACAATGGAACGAATGATCAATTCTCGGCTTGTATGGTACCTGGAAACTAACAATTTAATATCTCCTTTCCAAAGTGGCTTTCGTTATGGACGGAGCACCAACGATCATCTGGTTAGACTAGAAACATTCATTCGCGATGCATTTATCAAGAAAGAACATTTAGTAGCGGTTTTCTTTGATTTAGAAAAGGCCTATGACACAACATGGAAGTACGGGATACTAAAAGACCTGCACGATCTAGGTCTAAAAGGCCGTCTGCCCTCTTTCATATCCAACTTCCTCTCCGACAGAGAATTCAAGGTACGAGTGGGCTGTACTCTCTCAGATTTGCACGAGCAAGAGATGGGTGTGCCCCAGGGCAGTATTTTATCTGTGACACTTTTCAATATCAAAATTAATAACATCACCAAGTGTTTGACTCCTGGTCTGGATTGCTCACTATATGTTGATGATTTTCTCATATGTTATCGGTCAAAGCACATGCATACAATTGAAAGACAACTACACCAAAATATCAACAAGATTCAAAATTGGGCTAGTACGAACGGTTTCAAATTCTCGAAATCAAAAACAGTATGTATGCATTTCTGTCAATTACGACGACACCACGATGAACCTAAACTCACGCTGGACGGAACACCTATTTCAGTTGTTGAGGAAACCAAATTTTTGGGTATTATCTTTGACAGAAAACTGACTTTTATTCCACACCTAAAAAACTTGAAAGCCAAATGCTTAAAAGCACTTGACCTACTTAAAGTAGTAGCGCACACTGACTGGGGTTTCGGATTTTTTGCCATCGTGTAGCGTGAAAAGAACTTTTGTTTGTTTAATTAGCCAGGGTGGTGTTTCGGAGATGGACGTTTTCTGAATTTTAGAAAGATCTATATTTGTAGTGTCAAGGCTGGATGATATTCTAATGCCAAAGGAAGGTATGACGTTTGGTTTATTTTCGTATAAAGTTTTGTATTTGGGTCGAAAAACAGCCGAAAAAGCAGGATTCAGAGGGTTTGATTTTAATTTCAGAGCATACTGTGTGGAAAGCATTTCTCTACGATGCGATAACGGTGGTTCATTCGCCTCAGCTAGAAGGCTTTCACAGGGGGATGTTTTAAATGCTCCCAGAGCCAGTCTTATTCCCTGATGATGAATTGGATCAAGCATTTTAAGATACGATTTTCTGGCTGAACCATACACAACGCAACCATAGTCTAGTTTGGAGCGAATAAACGTTCTGTATAAATTTAGGATGACTTTTCTATCAGCACCCCAGTCAGTGTGCGCTACTACTTTAAGTAGGTCAAGTGCTTTTAAGCATTTAGCTTTTAAGTTCTTTAGGTGTGGAATAAAGGTCAGTTTTCTGCCAAAGATTATACCTAAAAATTTGGTTTCCTCAACAACTGGAATAGGTGTTCCATCCAGCGTGAGGTTCGGTTCATCGTGATGTTTTCGTAGCTGACAGAAATGCATGCATACCGTTTTTGATTTCGAGAATTTGAAACCGTTTGCATTGGCCCAATTTTGAATTTTTTTTTATATTTTGCTGCAGTTGTCTTTCAATTGTATGCATGTGCTTTGACCGATAACATATTAGAAAATCATCAACGTATAACGAGCAATTCACACCAGGAGTCAAACACTTGGTGATGCTATTAATTTTGATGTTAAAGAGCGTCACAGATAAAATACTGCCCTGGGGCACACCCATCTCTTGCTCGTGCAGATCTGAGTTGGTAGAGCCCACTCGTACTTTGAATTCTCTGTCGGAGAGAAAGTTGGATATGAAAGAGGGCAGACGGCCTTTTAGACCTAGATCGTTCAGGTCATTTAGTATCCCGTACTTCCATGTGGTGTCATAGGCCTTTTCTAAATCAAAGAAAACCGCTACTAAATGTTCTTTCTTAATAAATGCATCGCGAATAAATGTTTCCAGTCTAACCAGATGATCATTGGTGCTCCGGCCATATCGAAAGCCACTTTGGATTGATTGATTGATTGTTTTTTTTTAACGGCGCATCAGCACTCTTAGGCTATTTACGCCAAACAAAGTGTTACTTGTATAATCTTTTAAAACTTATAAAAGGTTCTACATCGACCAGCGATATAAAAGAACAAATGGTTGAAATTAAAAACGGTAAGATGGTAACGGTGCAAAATAAAGCTTCCCGATCAACGGGAGATGTAAAAAAGATGAATAGGTATTAAAATGGGACGGAATGTATATTGCATAAAACTGCACAAGGTGATAGCATAAAAGTCAGAGTTTAGAGTAAATATTTACGGCTTTCAAGAACTCGATAATACGAGTGATGTTTATATTATCAAAAAGTTCTTTCATATCATGCACAACGTAATAACGATCGCGCGTAGGTTGTAGGTCAAAGCACTCTATCATAAAGTGCTTGACAGTGAATGGTTCATTGCAAGAAACGCACTCTGGTGGGTCTTCACCTTTTAGTATGTGGGTGTGGGTGATATAAGTATGACCAATTCGGATTCTTGCAATGACTACCTCCTCCCTACGAATGGTTCTGTAGGAAGGAGTCCATTCTCCTAGAGTTGGTTTGATTGCATGAAGTTTGTTATTTACAGCATCATTCCATGATGCCTGCCACTTCTGACGTAAGAACTTTCTGATACAAGGTTTAAAATCTGTATATGGTATTTTAAAATCAGATGGTTCTTGAGAAAGGGCCATTTTAGCAGCGCGATCTGCTTTTTCGTTACCTTTAATACCAATGTGGCTAGGTAACCAACAGTATATTATATTGTGGGAGACACTCAGCTCGGTATTTTTTACGAGTATGTTTTTCAATAATGGGTTCTCCAGTTTTCTATTGTGTAGTGACTGAAGTACTGATAGCGAGTCGGAGAAGATGATACAGTTTGAAATACGATTCTTTTCTATATGTTGCAGAGCAAGGTCTATTGCTCTGATTTCGGCTGTAAAAATTGATGCTCCATTTGGTAAGCGAACTTGCGTTGTGTGATTTCCACAAACAAAGGCTGCAGCAGCCTTTTCCTCATCCTTTGATCCATCAGTGTAAATTCTCGTGTAGTTTTTAAATTCGGTGAGGAGTTCATGGTAAGAGTTGTGGAAGATAGAAGGGTTTGTTTCGGATTTTTTTCCATCGTGTAGCGTAAAACGTACTTTTGGTTGTTTAATTAGCCAGGGTGGTGTTTCGGAGATGGATGTTTTCTGAATTTTTGAAAGATCTATATTTGTAGTGTCAAGGCTGGATGATATTCTAATGCCAAAGGAAGGTATGGCGTTTGGTTTATTTTCGTATAAAGTTTTGTATTTGGGTTGAAAAACAGCCGAAAAAGCAGGATTCAGAGGGTTTGATTTTAATTTCAGAGCATACTGTGCTGAAAGCATTTCTCTACGATGCGATAACGGTGGTTCATTCGCCTCAGCTAGAAGGCTTTCACACGGGGATGTTTTAAATGCTCCCAGAGCCAGTCTTATTCCCTGATGATGAATTGGATCAAGCATTTTAAGATACGATTTTCTGGCAGAACCATACACAACGCAACCATAGTCTAGTTTGGAGCGAATAAACGTTCTATATAAATTCAGGATGACTTTTCTATCAGCACCCCAGTCAGTGTGTGCTACTACTTTAAGTAGGTCAAGTGCTTTTAAGCATTTGGCTTTCAAGTGTTTTAGGTGTGGAATAAAGGTCAGTTTTCTGTCAAAGATAATACCCAAAAATTTTGTTTCCTCAACAACTGGAATAGGTGTTCCGTCCAGCGTGAGTTTAGGTTCATCGTGGTGTCGTCGTAATTGACAGAAATGCATACATACCGTTTTTGATTTCGAGAATTGGAAACCGTTCGTACTAGACCAATTTTGAATCTTGTTGATATTTTGCTGTAGTTGTCTTTCAATTGTATGCATGTGCTTTGACCGATAACATATGAGAAAATCATCAACATATAGTGAGCAATCCAGACCAGGAGTCAAACACTTGGTGATGTTATTAATTTTGATATTGAAAAGTGTCACAGATAAAATACTGCCCTGGGGCACACCCATCTCTTGCTCGTGCAAATCTGAGAGAGTACAGCCCACTCGTACCTTGAATTCTCTGTCGGAGAGGAAGTTGGATATGAAAGAGGGCAGACGGCCTTTTAGACCTAGATCGTGCAGGTCTTTTAGTATCCCGTACTTCCATGTTGTGTCATAGGCCTTTTCTAAATCAAAGAAAACCGCTACTAAATGTTCTTTCTTGATAAATGCATCGCGAATGAATGTTTCTAGTCTAACCAGATGATCGTTGGTGCTCCGTCCATAACGAAAGCCACTTTGGAAAGGAGATATTAAATTGTTAGTTTCCAGGTACCATACAAGCCGAGAATTGATCATTCGTTCCATTGTTTTGCACATGCAGCTTGTGAGTGCAATAGGTCGATAGTTGGTAGGATCTTCACTATCTTTACCGGGTTTGGGAAATGGTATTACTGTTGCTTCTTTCCATATTTTAGGTAGGTTACCAGTAATCCATAAATCATTGAAGAGTTTTAAAAGAGATGTTAAAGATGATTCTGGAAGATGTTTTAAAAACTGGTAATGTATTTTGTCAGGCCCAGCGGAAGTATCATGGGCCTTGTCTAAAGCCTCCATAAGTTCTGATAGTGAAAACAGCTGGTTGTAGCTTTCCGAGTTGTTGGATGTGAATTTTAAACGTGACTTTTCTTTTTGAGTTTTCAATTTTTGGAAGGCTTCGGAATAATTAGATGATGACGAATTTTTAGAGAATGTATCAGCAAGAACATTTGCTATGTCACGTTTTGAGCTAAGATTGTTATTGTTCACTTTTAGATGTCGGAAAGAATTGTGTTTTCTCTTTCCGTTTATTTTTCGGATCGTGTCCCAAACTTTCTTAATTGAGGAACGAGAGTTTAAAGAGGAAACATATTTCATCCATGATGCTCGTTTACTTTCTTTGATTGTGCGGCGAGCTTTGGCCCGGAGAATACGATATTTACTTAAATTCTCGGGCGTCGGATGATTGTTAAATTTTTTCAAGGCTTCTCGGCGTTGCCGTATGGCTTCCTTACATTCCTTAGTGAGCCAAGGTTTTAGGGTTCTTTTACAGTTTGCTGAGGACTTGGGGATAGATTCTTCTGCAATGTCGGTTAAAATAGATGTAAAATGCTGAATGGGGTCGTTAACATTGAAAACTGTATCCTCATTCAGCCTGGTTTTACAGAGTGTTTCGAATTTGGCCCAGTCGGCCTTCTTTAAATTCCATTGTGGAATTACTTCATCAATTGTAGAGTTATGATTTACAAGGGAGATTGGGAAGTGATCGCTGCTGTGAAGGTCATCAGCGACCTTCCATTCATAGTCCAAAAGCAGCGAAGGAGAACAAATTGTCAAATCGATGCATGTGTATGTACCCGTGCCTGGGTGTAAATATGTAGGTGTTTTGGTATTATATAGACACAGATCGTGTCTAGAAATAAAGTCTTCAACTTTGTGACCTCTGTCACTTACATGATTCGATCCCCATAAAATGTTATGGGCATTACAATCCCCGAGTAAAACAAAGGGTGCGGGAAGCTGTTGAACAAGATTATCGAGTTCGTTTGGTACTAGGTTAGTGTTTGGTGGTAAATAAATAGAGCAAAATGTAATCACTCGATGTAGAGTGACGCTTACAGCAATGGCTTGTAAATTGGTGTTTAAAGTAATGAAACTATGAGGAGCTCTGTTGTTCACAATAACAGAAACTCCTCCTGATGCCCTGTCAACATTTGGAGAGCAGGTGTTAAACAGGGAGTAGTTTTTAAATGTGATATTGTCTGTATCTTTCAAGAAGGTTTCTTGAAGGCATAGTACCGCAGGATCATGTTCGTTTAAAAGCAGGAGAATATCATTGTAATTTGCTTTAAGTCCTCGACAATTCCATTGTATGATAGTGTTTTTCATTATAAATTTAAATTAAAGATTGTGGAGCTAGGTTAGACCTTTCGCAGACGGAATTTGTTTTGTTATTTCTCTGGAGGAAGTACGGGGGTGAATTTTTTGTTTGTAGGTCTGGAGTTCCCTTGGGCGCATGGAGCAGATTCTTCTGCATCCATGCTCTCGATGTCTCCAAACCTGTTATAAAGTTTGATGGGGTCATCTGACCCCTTTTGTTGCCTGTTTCCGTGAGATTTTTTATTCTTTGGTGATTTAGGTTGTTGGGTATTATTAAATGTAGTCTGAGTAGATGCCGTGTTTTTCTGTGCTTGGTAATGGGGGGTGTTTGAATTTGGTGTTGAATCGGGTGCTTCTGTTTGTGTTTGAGCGTCCTTCATTGTTTTAGGATTGCTCTTCACTACAGTGGAGAAGGATGGGCCAGGATGGGCTGTTTTTGCCTGTACAATGTTTCTGGCTTCTGGATAGGGAATATTATTTGTGTATTTTACCCTCTGAATTTCCTTCTCCTGTTTCCAGGTATCGCAATCCTTGGAATTTGCGTGGTGCTCTTTTCCGCAGTTGACACAATGCGGAGTTGCTCTACAATCAGATTCCTGATGAGCATTGTCTCCGCATCGGCCACATATTTGGCTCTTGGAGCAGCGGTCTTCGTGATGGCCGTATTTTTGACACTTATAACACCGAAGGGGGTTGGGAATGTAAATCTCTACCTTTACTTGCAAAAAGCCAACTTTCACCACTTTGGGTACAGTTGGCCTGTTGAAGGTGAGTACAATGGTGTTGGTGTCCTGCAGATTGTTATCACGTTTAATACGTATTCGTCGGACTGCAGTGACACCTTCATCTTTCATTCCTTCGATGATGTCAGCGTCGGTGACTCCAGCCAAGTCACGGCAGCGAATCACGCCTTTGGACGTATTCAGTGTGGTGTGAGCGAATGAGGTTACTGGGATATCAAAGAACGTTTTCATTTTCCTGATATTGTCTGATTGACCTCGTCGCTCACACTCAATAAGAAGACAACCCGATTTCAACTTTTTAACACTTTTAGGTGTGCCAATCGATCCTGTGATAGTCTTTTCGATGACAAATGGAGATAGTGCGGCAAGCGGTTTCGTGGCATCTTTTGACTGTATGACCATGAAGCGTGGAAATGACTCCACACTAAATGGTTCATCGTCAGACTCTGATAAGGGTTTCGATCTTTTATTTTGATTTTTTTTGGAATTATCCATGATGGCTAGATTAAAAATTCAGCACCCGTGCTCCCCACCCACCAAGGAGCCCAACAAGGGGACACTTTTCAAGTGTCAGGGATACACAGATGCCATACTCAGTTGATAAAATTACCTTTGAATGACCCTGAAGTCGCCAATTTCTAAGGTCGGTAAAATTACCCCCCGATTGACCCGTTAAGCCACCGCCTTCTAGGAACCCTTCTAAGACTTGGAAAAGGGAAATATAAAGGAAAAGAATATAGGGGCAACGGTGGTATCAAGAGAGATACAAGGAGAGAGAGAAAGAAGGTGAGAAAGTTAATAAAGACCTCCTAGGGCTCGGCGTGACCAGCCGATTTGTCGGAACCGGGCCCATCCCGACCACCCGTCTAAGAGAAGTAGAGGCCAAAGTAGTGTATTGCAGGGAAAGCCACTGCTCAACTACCAGGATCCTTTCCTTCCCCGACACGGGACGCAACCCACGGCAAACAGGTTGCCTCTACTTAGTCGCCTTTTACGACACGTAGCGAGGCACGTCGGGCCAATTCTACAACCCCGGACCCGCAGGGGGTTTCGTTGCTTTTTGATTGCTCTTTACTATGGTTGAGAAGGATGGGCCGGGGAGTGATGTTCTATTTTGTACAAGCTTCCTGGCCTCTGGATACGGGATGTTGGATGTGTATTTGATCCTTTGGATTTCCTTCTCCTGTTTCCATATATCGCAATCTTTTGAATTTGCATGGTGTTCCTTGCCGCAGTTGACGCAATGCGGAGTGGCTTTGCACTCAGATTCCCGATGAGAAGGGTCTCCACATCGTCCACATACTTGGTTTCTGGAACAGCGGTCTTCATGATGACCGTACTTTTGACATTTGTAACATCGGAGGGGATTTGGTATGTATACCTCAACCCTAACTTGTAAGAACCCAACTTTGACAACTTTAGGTACCGTTGGTCTGTTGAAGGTGAGTATAATGGTGTTGGTGTCTTGCAGATCGTTGTTTCGTTTGATACGAATCCTACGAACTGCAGTGACACCTTCACTTTTCATCCCCTCTACGATGTCTTTGTCGCTGACTCCAGCCAAGTCACGGCAACGAATGACGCCTTTTGATGTATTTAGAGATGTGTGTGCGAAACAAGTCACTGGGATGTCATGAAATACCTTAATTTTTTTAATGTTCTCAGTGTGTGCTTTACGTTCGCACTCCACAAGCAGACCACCTGATTTAATCTTTTTAACGCTTTTTGGTTTGCCGACTAATCCAAGTATAGTCTTTTCGATTATAAATGGCGATAGTGCGGCTAGGGGTTTGGTTTCATCTTTTGATTTGATGACCATGAAGCGAGGAAACGATTCCACACTACATGGTTCATCATCTGAATCAGTTCCCGTTTTGGTACGCTTATTTTGATTTTTTTGATTTTCCATTTTGGCTTGAATAAAAATTCAGCACCCGTGCTCCCCACCCACCAAGGAGCCCAACAAGGGGACACTTTTCAAGTGTCAGGGATACACAGATGCCATACTCAGTTGATAAAATTACCTTTGAATGACCCTGAAGTCGCCAATTTCTAAGGTCGGTAAAATTACCCCCCGATTGACCCGTTAAGCCACCGCCTTCTAGGAAGTCTTCTAAGACTTGGAAAAGGGAAAGATAAAGGAAGAGAATTTAGGGGCAACGGTGGTATCAAGAGAGATACAAGGAGACAAGAAAGAGGAGAAGAAAAGGGAAAAAAGTGAGGAGGAAGAGGGAAAAGACTGTGAAGAAATTGAAAAAAAAACAGTAAAAAATGAGACAAAAGAAGTGAATGAACTTTTTAAAGTGCTCTGTTGTGAATTGTGAATTGGATTGTCAATATTTATAAAAAATACATTAGGTATAAAGGTAAGTGTCTTTGGGTTTTGATTTTAAAATAAGAACCTACACTCATATACACGTACTATAGGAGTAAAATGTTATTTTTTGAGTTTGAATGGATGTTGGCAATTGAAAGTCTATCACTTTTCGAGAGACGTGGGTGGCCCTGAAAAGGGCCTTTTTCTTGGTGTAGGGGTGAATTTAAGCTATCAATTTTAACTGCCTTAAGCCTTTGCCACGGCCAAGGCCTACTTCTGGACTGCGTACTGTTGATGATGATGATGATTTGGTTGAAATCACTAAGGGTGGCACGGTAGGCTTAGTCACAGGGTTGGAGTGTTTAGCTCGGGAAGGTCGTAATCTCTTCGGTCGTAATAAAGAAGTCTGATACATTTGTTTCAGACTTCTTAATTCCGCTAAAATGTCTAACAATACCGTGACCGTTTGATTTTCACACCCTTGTTTCTTTGCTGCTGCTTCTTCTTCTTCTTGGTTTTTTCTTAGCTCTTCTTCTTGCTGTTGTTGCTGTAGGAGAAAAGCTTGTTCCGCTTCCTTTTGTCGTTGTATAAATTTCTCCAATTCTTCTTTCTGTCTCTGTCTTAAATTCTCCACGTGCGGTAATGAAGGTGACGAACGTTCCGGAACAAATTCTTGCGAGGTAAGAAAATCCACAAAATCCCAATTCACCTCGTCTGAAAGTAAGTCCGGGTTCCTTTGGGCGGTCTCCACTGCTGGTGCACCCCAATTTATCGTTTTCTGAGTTTCCGTCATGTTGAAAAACTGTCACATGAATTGACTGCGCACAGGCCCTAGCGAATCTATATAGACCACGTGACGTCACAGACTGCTCTCTTCGGATTGGATGCGGGCTGACTGAATTATGTAATACGTGTTTGGATTCGTCAACGAACTCAATCCGTTTCAATCCTTCCTCTTCCTATAAAGAAGTGCAGTTCACTGCATTCCTTCACTTGTTCTCGGCGCCTCAACATGTGGACCGATCTGCAATCTTCTACGCTTGTGTCAACGATGATGTTCAGGACGGACATACTGATGTATGTCGGATCCGAGTGGACAGTTGTCCATAGGACCGCCACAAGCCTATGGATACGTAGGATTTACGTGGAGAGGCAAGGATGCCTCAAAAGAGTTTTAGTCTATGGACCTACCATTAGACGAAGCCTAAGACAAAGAAGATGTTGCAGATGCCCTTTATGTTAAGGGCATATTAACATAAACCCAAAGGCCCTTTTCAGGGCCACTCCAATCTCTCTAAAAGAGATAGACTTTCAATTGCCTACCCCTTTTTTAATTTTGTTATTTTTAAAAAAAAAAAAAAAAATAATCCCATATTAAATTTCCCTTCTCCCTAGACTGACCCAAAATAGTTTCCCATGTTAATTCCCATTGTCCCCAAAGGGACGGGCCAGTTTTCCCCCCATGTTAAATTTACATAGTCCCCAAAGGGACGGGACCCTGTTTTTAATGGTAAGTCCCATTGTCCCTAATCCGCCCCACTTCACTACTTACCTTTAATACCAATATGACTAGGTAACCAACAGTATATTATATTGTGGGAGACACTCAGCTCGGTATTTTTGACGAGTTTGTTTTTCAATAATGGATTCTCCAGTTTTCTACTGTGTAGTGACTGGAGTAGTGATAGCGAGTCGGAGAAGATAATATGGATGAAGAAGAAACTGCTCCATGTCATCAAGGTGGCTCCAGACCTAACAACAGACGGCCTTTTAGACCTAGATCGTGCAGATCTTTTAGTATCCCGTACTTCCATGTCGTGTCATAGGCCTTTTCTGAGTCAAAAGAAAACCGCTACTAAGTGTTCTTTCTTGATAAATGCATCGCGACTGAACGTTTCTAGTCTAACCAGATGATCGTTGGTGGTCCGGCCATATCGAAAGCCACTTTGGTTGATTGATTGTTTGTCTTTTAACGGCGCATCAGCACTCTTAGGCTATTTAGCGCCAAACAAAGTGTTACTTGTATAATCTTTTAAAACTCATAAAAGGTTCTACATCGACCAGCGATATAAAAGAACAAATGGTTGAAATTAAAAACGGGGATGTTTTAAATGCTCCCAGAGCCAGTCTTATTCCCTGATGATGAATTGGATCAAGCATTTTGAGATACGATTTTCTGGCAGAACCATACACAACGCAACCATAGTCTAGTTTGGAGCGAATAAACGTTCTGTATAAATTTAGGATGACTTTTCTATCAGCACCCCAGTCAGTGTGCGCTACTACTTTAAGTAGGTTAAGTGCTTTTAAGCATTTGGCTTTCAAGTTTTTTAGGTGTGGAATAAAGGTCAGTTTTCTGTCAAAGATTATACCTAAAAATTTGGTTTCCTCAACAACTGGAATAGGTGTTCCATCCAGTGTGAGGTTCGGTTCATCGTGATGTTTTCGTAACTGACAGAAATGCATGCATACCGTTTTTGATTTCGAGAATTTGAAACCATTTGCATTGGCCCAATTTTGAATTTTGTTTATATTTTGCTGCAGTTGTCTTTCAATTGTATGCATGTGCTTTGACCGATAACATATTAGAAAATCATCAACGTATAGCGAACAATCCAGACCAGGAGTCAAACACTTGGTGATGCTATTAATTTTGATGTTAAAGAGCGTCACAGATAAAATACTGCCCTGGGGCACACCCATCTCTTGCTCGTGCAGATCTGAGAGGGTAGAGCCCACTCGTACTTTGAATTCTCTGTCGGAGAGAAAGTTGGATATGAAAGAGGGCAGACGGCCTTTTAGACCTAGATCGTTCAGGTCATTTAGTATCCCGTACTTCCATGTCGTGTCATAGGCCTTTTCTAAATCAAAGAAAACCGCTACTAAATGTTCTTTCTTAATAAATGCATCGCGAATGAATGTTTCTAGTCTAACCAGATGATCATTGGTGCTCCGGCCATATCGAAAGCCACTTTGGAAAGGAGATATTAAATTGTTAGTTTCCAAATACCAGACAAGCCGAGAATTGATCATTCGTTCCATTGTTTTGCACACACAGGTTGTGAGTTGTCTCAGACAGACCCACCCTCTTCCATTTTCCCCTTGTCTCTAGACAGACCCACCCTGTCACATTCCACTAGTCTCTAGACTGACCCCGTTTTTAATTTCCCTTGTCCCTCAACATACCCACCGTGTTAAATTCTCACTCCATTACTACTTACATATTCTAACCAGGAACACATAAAAAGATAAATATTTTCATGGAATCAATCATCCACACATACACATAAAAATGAACACTTTCAAACATTTATGCATACAATCACTCAACATCCAAGTCGAGTGAAACAATTTCGTGATAAAGATACAAATAAATTAGGAAAGGAAGAATACCAATATATAGTTTGATTATGATTCGGACGGAATCTGGTTATATTAGTATTGTGGTCCGAGCTAAAATGTAATGTCAGATTAATACCTTTACGAAATAGTATATTATCGTATTCCTATAGATGCTAATATCAAAATCTAGTATTATATAGTTCACAAAGCAGATCGTAAGTATTATGTACCAGGTTTCCTAAAACTCTCTCTAAACATGCATCAAAGAGGCTGAACTCAACAGAACATAATATTATTTAATATTTAGTGCAAAACCCAAATCTGCAAAGGATAACTAATGTAACAACTGGAGAAATAATGAAAGTAGATGAGACACATCAAACCTTCATGGAGGCGATGTAAATTTGCAATCGTGCATACGAGACTACATTATCGATTATTTTATAAAAACTAAATAATGCTGTGTTTGGTTTTAATTATTTTCTCTTGCAAAATTAATTTGTTGAGTGTGCTTTTCCTTACCGTCCAGAAACGTTATAACCATCGATTATATGGAAATGTTTGTCCATTTATGACAATGTCCAGAAAACACGATTTTCTTCTCGAGGCAAGGCAATCACTTCAGTATTGGGTGATGTTCCACATTTTCATTCAAAGTTTGTTTGAATATGCATCCTAAAGTATGGATCATAGTGTCAAGGCATTGTAAACATGCAGCTATTGATTCGGTAAGTGTATGCGTGTTTTTATTCTCGACATTTCTTGAAACACTTTAATACTGAAAGCTATTAAAGAATATCAGAGAAAGACGTTGTACACATTTACTGTGTAATTGGCGAGATAAAGCTTGAATTTTCATCATACACATGCTGATGACATCTATTAACCAGGAAAACAGCAAAAGATAGATAATTTCATAAACTCATTCATGAACGCATACACCAAAAAAGCTTACATCCAAACATACATACACGCATATAATCTCTCAACATCCAAGTCTGGAGGAACATTTTTGTTATAAAGTTATTAAATACATTAGTGAAGGAGGGAGATCCATATATCGGTTGCTGATGAATCAGAAGGAATTTGCTTATATTTTTATGGTGGCTAGCCCTAAAATGTAACGTTAGTATAATATCACGTCTATGATATCTTAAATTGTCATATCTAAATTAGGTGTAAATATTATATCAGCAGATTGTCTAAACTTTACTAAGTAAGCATTTAAGAGACTGAACCCAACAAAAAATACATAATCGTCTTTAATATTTAACACACAAATCTGTTTTGTTTGTACTCTAATATGCGAAGGACAAGTAATCTAAAAACTGGAGAAATTTGCGTGCAGATTAGATCTACTAAACCATGGAAATTTAAATGCATGCAATGAAGTAAGACGAGATTACATTATCAATACGTCTGAATTACATGTTTTGGTTTTAATTCTTTTATGTGCCGAGATAATGTGCTCAGTCTCCTTTCCGTTGCCGTCCAGAAACGTTATATCCAACGATTATCCTTTTCTGACAAAATTTAGAACTCACGAATCTTCTCTCACGTCTCTCTTCAGTAGACTTATTTTCTAAACTTTTTATTCAGTTTGCTTGAGCATTAATTTAATATTTGTTCTTCTTTTTCATTATATTCTTCATAAGACAGAAAGTAAGTATTATACAACCAGATTATTAAAATTTTCTAAACAAGTTTTAGAAACTCAACCCATCAATACATAATCATAATTAACATGTAATGCAAAAACATGTTTTGTTTGTAATCTAATCTCCGAAGGTAATTAATCTAAACACTGGACGAATAGTTATATAATATAAGACAAATCAAGCCATCATTGATGCGATGTCAATTTTAAATGATGCCATGGCAGCAGACAAGATTGCATTAACATTTCCTTTTAAGCAAATAATGGATTGATTGATTGATTTTAGTTTTAACGGCGCATCAGCACTGTAAGGCTATTTAGCGCCAAACAAAATGTTATAGGTATAATCTTTTAAAAATTGTGATAAGTCTCATATCGACCAGCGATATTAAAACACAAATAGTTGAAATTAAAACGGTAAGATGGTAACGGTGAAAAATAAAGCTTCCCGATCAACGGGGGATATAAATGTTGTATGTTAATGAAAAATGATGAAAAGGTATTAAAAATAATGGAGAAATTGTTACAGCAGACCAGACACAATAAACCATCATACATGCGATGTAAATTTAAAACCAAGCAATGGAGTCAGACGAAATTACAACAGTTTTTATGAAGTAAATAATGATATGTTTGGTTTCAATTCTTTCCTGTGGCGACAATATTGTGCGCAGTCAACTTTTCGGTAAAGTCCTAAAACGTTATATCCATTGATTCCATGGAAATATTTGTCCACTATTGACAATGTTTAGAAAACACAACTCTTTTCTCGAGGAAACGGAATCACGTCACTACTGATTAGGATTATTTTCCAAATTCTTACTCAATTTGTTTGGGCCTGTATCTTAAAGGGTTTTTGAATCGATTGAAAGATGAATGTCTTCTGTTTGTCAGTATTGAGTAGGATTACTCTCCACGGTTTTGTAAATTTCCTTGAATGTTTCCAAAAGCATTTTGCATCGATCAGAAAATTAAGTCTTTGTGCAGATGTACATACTGAATATATAAAACTACTCGTGTTTTAATTTCCTTCCATAAAATAAATTTAAAACGTGAATGCTCTCTGTAGGATCGAAGGACTTTGTACACCTCAATTGAATCATTGGCGAGATATTACATACATTTTCAACAAACAAATGCTGATTACATCTACTAAACAGGAACACAGAAAAAGATTTATTTCGAGTCTCTACATTCAAGCCATGAGGACACCTACTACCCGGGAACAAATAAACAGATACACATTTTGATTGATACACTCATGCACGCACACTCATAAAAATGCACACTTCCAAACATGCATACACTCATACAATGTGTCAACATCCAAGTCTAGTGGAACAGTTTTGTGACACAGCTACTAAATACATTTAGTGAAGGATGAATATACATATATCGGTTGCGGATGAGTCAGAAGGGATTTTGCTATATTAGTGTGTGGTTAGACCTAAAATGTAATGTTAGTATTATATCACCGTATTCCTACATATGCCGATATAAACTTATAGTGCCATATAATTGATTTTGCATTTGTTCATCATTTTTATTATATCCTTCACACAACAGTGGGTAAGTATTTTATCACCCGAATTTCTAAAACTTTCTCTAAGGAAGCATTTAGTAGACTCCATCCAACAAAATATAATCGTATTTAATGTATATTGCATAAAGCTGTTTTGTCTGTTATTTAATGTCCGAAGGATAACTCATCTAAAATATGGATAAATTGTGAAAGTAGACGAGACGCATCAAGCCATCATAGAAGCGATGTCAATTTAAAACCATGCAAACAAGTTAGACGAAATTATATTATCAATTATTTTAAAGCAAATAATGCTGCTTGTTGTTAAGTCTTTCTTGTGGCGACATTAATTTGTTTAGTATACTGTTTGTTACCCTTCACAAACGTGACATGCATATAATACATGGAAATGTTTGTCCAGAAAAAGTTATTCTTTTCCAAGCAACGGAATCAGTTCAACATTGAGTAGGACGACTTTGCACCTTTCATTCAAAGTTTTTCTGTATCTGTACTTCTTCATTGTAATGGTCCATTTGTAGTTCCTTGATTCCGCATAATCTAATCCACGAATATTGTCGTTTTCGTTTCAATTTTAATCCTTAGGGCTATGGGAATGTAATGTTAAAATTTAAATAAAGTCTACTTAATTTCAAATATACTACGGGTATTTTTGCAGGTAACATCATGAAACCAGTTGATATACTGCTTGCGATCATATCTAAAAAATCCTTGGAAGAAATTCAGCATATAACTCGACAACTACTAGATTCAAGCGACCACGCCCATGCAATACAAAACGTTTCAACGCGCTTGGAAAGCATCCAACAGGAAGGTAAGAATTACGTGTCCCAAACCCACAAAACAGCACTTCATTTCTCTTGAAAAACGCCTTAAGTGACTACATTCAACCTACAGCAGACGTGGTTGGTTCGAATGGGAAAAACTGCTGATGGAATTTAGTTAGGTACTAAGAAATAGTTATTGTTGTGATATAACAATGTCATTGCCCCCACGTAAACTGAACATTTAAATCAATGCTTTTTTTTCATGGCTTAATATGTTTAATTAAAATATACAATATTTACAAAATTTGAAAGAAATAATACCATTGCATACAAGTACCGTATTCTAAATTAAGTATGGTTAGCCAGTTAGCTAGAAATTAGCTATTTAATACATACCTATTGGAGTGTTTTACAGAGGAATGACATGCATGTAGTCAATATTACAATGTAAAGAACACATCTTTGCATTGTTTACTGTCAATTGTTCTTAACGATACGTTTAAAATCACAGATAACGTTCCTACGAAGACAGTACATTCATACATGTATTTTAAATTTCCCCTCTGTTCTGCTGCCTTACTAAGTCTTAATAATGAATAGTTCAAATCAATGTTCGAGGCAAACAAAGACAATGCATTGCATCAATCACTCTCCAACCATATGTAACTTGTCGTTCGAAGGTTAGAGTGATTCACACCGTAAATACTGAACTGAAATCAAATGATGATAATAAGCAAGTGATGTTGCTATATGCATTTTTGTTATTGTTGGCCAAGTATTCATTCAGTTTCATTTACCTGTTACGGCAGCATCTGTCGGAAATGGGGAAAAACATCTTCATGACTTTATTCGAATTGTGCAAAGCCAATCTGCTCAGTACCCTACAATCAGGAGCAAACAGTGATGATATCCTGAGGTCTTCGTTAAAATATATCTTACAGACCGATGACACTCCGGCTAAAACAAAAATTTTAAATACTGAGGGAGCAAAATTGAAACAGAAACTCAGCAACGAAGATTGCTTTATTTGGGGAGGCTTAAATACGCAAGGTGATAATAAATATGAAGCATGTCTCGTTTGCTTACACAAGGGCAACCTTAAAACAATACTTGATTCCCATCTAGGTTTACCAGTATTGTACCAGGAGTATGACAGGATTGAAAAGGAGCCGTTTGATAACTGCCTTAGTGATGAATATTATCGTACATCCATCTCACTCAGTGACAGTCAAAGCAAACAGGAGCTATTTAAATATCACACCAATTTAGAAGCCATCAGCGCTAGTTCCGTCACATCCTCCAAAAGCAGAGGTCTAGAGAAAACTCCCTCAATTGTTTTGTACTGTAGAATGAAAGGCGTCATACCCGTAGGAGAGAATCCATTTCCAAAGACACTTGTGCAAGGGAATATAATTCTTTCCACTGATGTTCGTGAAGGATTCTTCACATTTGGAATGTATGCACAACCGCATAATGCCAACCGTCGACCGATTGATCACAATGACGTACTAAGAATGGGTTGTAGCGTTGGTAGAGAAAACAGTATTTATTCAGGAACCATTGACCCATTTGTCAGACTGGGCTTAAACGAACTGGGTTTCATTACATGTGCACATGTCGTTGATCTTGAAAAACAGGCCGTTTTGAACAAAAAGATTGCAAAGACTGCGTATGGCGATTTAAATTCAACACTGGTATCATGCGGTACAGTTGTGACTATAGAGTTTAACCCAGCCAGACCAGTAGGTGTGGATGCAGCCCTAGTTAAGGTCGACCAAAGGGGTATAGCGCCTACAGAATTCGAGTGGCTTAATTCAAAGGAAGTCACTGATGCAGGTAATATTTGTAAACACGTGTGTTATTACAAGATATTATACCTGCCAAAGTATAAGAGTTGAACGGATATTTTAGATTCAATTATTTTAATTTAGTTGAAATCGGTCACATTTCTTGAATGCAGATAGTTTTATTAACCGCAGTAAAAGCGTTCAGAAGATTGCATCGATGCAAAAAGGTCGTAAAAAGAATGCTTGGATAATAACCTGGTCCTCAGTACTTTTATAATGGGAGACTACTTTTTCACTCCCCCCCCCCCCACTATATAATAACAGTTCCGCTTACAGAAAAATATTTACATCTTTCACTCTGTTCCAAGATTTCAATATCTTTAAGAAATTTATTTTGCCCAAAAGTCTCATTTTGACACAGTCATGTCTGTGGTGTTAATAGTGTCGTTATGTTGCTCAATTTATTTAAAGTTATTTACGTAGTGAATCCCAAATTAACTACAGGGAACTATTAGGCTGTATTCAGATTAAATCTCCTTCATTTATTCAAGGTTTTGATCTCGCCGACCCTCCAAGTTTCCGACGAGGGAGAGTGATGGCCCAAATACCTTTTCCTATTGCACACGGTAACAGAGTAACCAAATGTGGGAAATCAACAGGTTTGAAGAAGGGGTCTCTTGCTTTAGAGGGATTAATGATAAGAATCAACATCTTGCTTTAGAGGAATTAATGATAAGAATCAACAACGATCCGTACCATCCATTATTCCTACCAGAAGGAATGACCTGGCAAAGATTAAATGGTGTGGTGATGAAGGGCAAGTACATGGTAGAAAACAACAGATTTCCTTTTTTCAGTGCAGGGGACTCTGGAGCAGGTGTGTACATTGTTGAAGGCGACCAAACGCTTTCATTGATAGGACTTGCAATTGGCTTGCTGAATGAATATACTGTTGTGACGCCAATTGGATCTGTATTACAGTCGCTAGGGCTTCAGCCAAGAGATGTAATCACTGAAGAATTGATGGAAAGAGTAATTAAACACTGCAAGCGATTGTTGCAAAAGCATATTAAGGGGTACATTTGACACCCTTAACCTCTTTTTCAAAATAATAGTCTGATAGGGAATAAACAAAACTTGGGGTTTGCACCGAGTCTAGAAAATGCCAATCAAGGGGTTACATTGCCTCACCATTCAAGCCTGGTGGAGAGACAACTAATATAACCCCTTGACAGGGATTTCCGTGTCTGGATGCAAATCCCAGGATAGACTATATTAATACTGTATCAACATTAGAAATGCAACTAATGAATAAGCGACAGCAAACATAAATAATATGTAAAATTTGCACATATATGTTGATAAAGGTAAGTATATTTCAATCTCAAAGTTGCCAAGGATAATGACATGCGTATACCGAAAAACCATTTCTGACAGAAATACATACCTTTTGTACAGTACAAGAAGGGTCGTGCACACTAGTTTCCAAGTACCAGACAAGCCGAGAACTGATTATTCGTTCCATTGTCTTGCACACACAGCTTGTGGGTGCAATTGGTTGTTGTTGTTGTAGGATTTAACGCCATTTTCAGCATAAGATACTGGCGGCCAGTATTCGTTCCATTGTTTTGCACACAGCTTATTAGTGCAATTGGTTGATAGCTGATACGGTCTGCGCTATCTTTACGGGGTTTGGGAACTGGAATTACAGTTGCCTCTTTCCAAATTTTTGGTACATTACCAGTAATCCATATATCGTTGAAAATTTCCAGAAGGACTGTTAATGAAGGTTCTGGAAGGCATTGCAAAAACTCAGCTCAAACAGTGTAAACGGTTGATTATAACTTTCCGAGTTATTCGATGTGATTTTCAACCGTGTCTTTTCTTCTTGAGTTTCTAATCTTCTGAATAATAACAGGATGAGGAATTTGTTGAGAAGCTATAAGCAAGTATATTAACTATGTCATGTTTGTAATTGATATTCTTGTTTAGTTTGAGATGTCGAAAGGAATTGTATTTTCCCTTTCCATTTGCGGATCGTGTCCCAAACTTTCTCTATATTGGAACGACAATTTAGAGTTGAAATATTTTTTCCATGATGCTATTTTATTTTCTTTAATCGTGCGGTGGACTTTGTCCCGAACAATACGGTACTTAGTTAAATTTTCGGGCGTTGGACGATTATTATAATTTTTCAGTGCTTCTCGGCGTTGTCTAATGATTTCTTTACATTCTTTTGAGAACCACGGTTTTGAGGTTCTTTTCCTGTTTAGCGAGGACTTGGGAATGGATTCTTCTGCAATGTCGATTACAAGAGACGTAAAATACTGAAAAGTATTATTGTCGTTTAAAACAGTATCCCTGTTAAGCCTAGATGTTACAAAATGTTTCAAATTTGGCCCAGTCGGCCTTCCTTAAATTCCATTGTGGTATAGCTTCGTCAACTGTAACGTCGGTGTTGTTAAGAGAGATTGGAAAATGATCACTGCTGTGAAGGTCATCAGCGACCTTCCATTCATAGTCCAAAAGCAGCGATAGGAAACAAATTGTCAAATCAATAAATGTGTATGTACCCGTTCCGGGGTGTAAATATGTCGGTGATTTGGTGTTACATAGACACAAATCGTATCTAGAAATGAAGTCTTCTACTTTGTGACCTCAGTCACTTATATGGTTAGATCCCCATAAAATGTTATGGGCATTAAAATCCCCGAGTAAAACAAATGGTGCGGGAAGTTGTTGAACAAGTATGTCTAAATCGTTTGGTACTACGTTGGTGTTTGGTGGTAAGTAAATAGAACAAAAGGTAATCACTCGATGTAAAGTGACACTTACAGCAATGGCTTGTAGATTTGTATTGACAGGGATGACGCTAAGAGGGACTCTATTGTTTACAACAACAGAAACTCCTCCTGAAGTCCTGTCGACATTCTGCTAAGAGGTGTTAAACAGGGAGTAGTTTTTAAATAAGATTTTCACTAGAGTTGTCAATGATGTTTCTGGAAGGTGTTTCAAAACCTGGTGACGTATTTCGTCAGGCCCAGCGTATGTATCATGGGCTTTGTCAAAAGCCTCCATAAGCTCTGATAGTAAGAACAGTTGATTATGACTTTCGGAGTTGTTCGATGTGAATTTTAAACGTGACTTTTCTTTTTGAGTTTTTAATTTTTGGAAGGTTTCTGAACAATTAGATGATGAGGAATTTTTTGAGAATGTGTCAGCAAGAACATTTGCTATGTCACGTTTAGAACTAAAAATGTTATTGTTCAGTTTCAATTGGGCGGCGAGCTTTGGCCCGGAGAATACGATATTTACTTAAATATTGATTGATTGGTTGATTTTTAACGGCGCATCAGCACTGTTAGGCTATTTAGCGCCAAACAAAGTGTTATTTGTATAATTTTTTAAAACTTATAAAAGGTCCTATATCGTCCAGCGATATAAAAGAACAAATGGTTGAAATTAAAAACGGTAAGATGGTAACGGTGCAAAATAAAGCTTCCCGATCAACGGGAGATGTAAAATAAGATGAATATGTATTAAAATGGGACGGTATATATATATTGCATAAAACGGGTGTCGTACGATTGTTGAATTTTTTCAATGCTTCTCGGCTTCCTTAGTGAGCCAAGGTTTTAGGGTTCTGTGACAGTTTGGTGAGGATGTAGGCATATATTCTTCTGCAATCTCGGTTAAAATAAATGTAAATTTGAAAACTGTATTCTCATTCAGCTTAGTTTTACAGAGTGTTTCAAACTTATCCCAGTCGGCCTTCTTTATATTCCATTGGGGAATTACGTCATTGATTGTAGAGTTATTATTTTCAAGGAATATTGGAAAGTGATAACTGCTGTGAAGGCCATCAGCGACCTTCCATTCATAGTCCAAAATCAGCGAAGGAGAACATAGTGTCAAATAGTACCCGTTCCTGGGTGTAAATATGTCGGTGATTTGGTGTTATGTAAACACAAATCGTGTCTGGAAATGATGTCTTCTATTTGGTGGCCTCTGTCACTTATGTGATTTGATCCCCATAAAATGGTATGGGCATTACAATCCCCGAGTAAAACAAAGGGTGCGGGGAGTTAACAACATTGCCTAATTCGTTTGGTACTAGGTTGGTGTTTGGTGGTATGTAAATATAAGAAAATGTAATCACTCGATTAAGAGTTACGCTTACAGCAGTGGTTTGTAAATTTGTGTTTAAAGGGGTGACGCTACGAGGGGCGAAGTTGTTCACAATAAAAGAGTCTCCTCCTGAAGCCCTGTCAACATTTGGAGAGTAGGTGTTAAACGGGGTAGATTTTAAGCGTGATGTTATCACTACCTTTCATACATTTTTCCTATAAACAGTACTGCAGGATCATGTTCGTTTAAAAGCAGAAAAATATCATGTAGTTGGCTTTTAAGTCCTCTATAGTTCCATTGTATGATGGTGTTCTTCATTACAAGTTTATATTGAAGATTCTGGAGCTAGGTTAGACCTTTCGCGGAGGCAATCTGTTTGGTTATTTATCTGGAGGAGGTACGGGTGTGTATTTTCTGTTGTGAGGTCTGGAACCACCTTGAAGACATGGAGCAGTTTCTTCTGCATCCATAAGTTCAAAGTCTCCAAACCTTTTATGCAGCTTTATGGGGTCTGCTGCCTATTTGTTTGCGACTTTTTAATACTGTTTGGTGATCTTGGTGGTGGAGTATTGTTGAATGTTGTTTGAGTCGATACTGAGTTTTTCTGGGGTTTGTAATGCGGAATGTTTGAGCCGGAAGGGGATTCAGGTGGGTTTCTTTGGGTTTTGGGCGTCTTTCGTTGCTTTTTACTACATTTGAGAAGGGCGGGACTGGGAGTGATGTTCTAGGTTGTACAAGCTTCCTGGCCTCTGGATAGTGGATGTTGGATGTGTATTTAGCTCTCTGTATCTCCTTCCCATATTTCCATGTCTCGCATTCCTTTGAATTAGCATGGTGTTCCTTTCCGCAGTTAACGCAATGTGGAGTGGCTTTGCACTCGGATTCCCGATGAGAGTGGTCTCCACATCGGCCACATATTTGGCTTCTGGAGCATCGGTCTTAATGATGGCCGTTTTTTTTTACATTTGTACCAGCGGAGGAGATTTGGTATGTATATCTCAACCTCAACTTATAGGAATGCACTTTAGGTACTGTTGGTTTGTTGAAGGTGAGTATAATGGTGTTGGTGTCCTGCAGATTGTTGTTTCGTTTGATATGAATTATACCACTGCAGTGACACCATTTTTCATCCCCTCGACGATTTCTTTGTCGCTGACTCCAGCTAAGACACGGCAACGAATGGGCATAACAAGTTACTGAAATGTCATGAAAGGTCTTCATTTTTTGGATGTTCTCAGTATGTGCTTTACGTTCGCACTCCACAAGCTGAGTGGATTTGAGCTTTTTAACGCTTTTGGGTTTGCCGACTTATCCATGTATAGTCTTTTCGACTATAAATGGCGATAGTGCGGCTAGGAATTTTGCTTCATCTTTTAATTGGATGACCATGAAGC
Source organism: Sinohyriopsis cumingii (assembly GCA_028554795.2). Lineage (NCBI taxonomy): Eukaryota > Metazoa > Mollusca > Bivalvia > Unionida > Unionidae > Sinohyriopsis > Sinohyriopsis cumingii. The sequence goes on from CM068833.1 coordinate 109,699,422, forward strand.
GAGGAAAGGATTCCACATGGTTCATCATCTGAGTCGGTTCCAGTTCCATGTTGGTGTATTGAAACACTTAGCACCCGTACTCCCCGCCCACCATGGAGCCCAACAAGGGGACACCTTTAAAGTGCCAGAGATACACAGATGTCGTACTCAGTTGATAAAATTACCTTTGATTGACCCGTGAAGTCACGACCTTCTAGGGTCGGTAAAATTACCTCCCGATTAACCCGTTAAGCCACCGCCTTATAGGAAGAAAAAGGAATAGATTATAAGGGCAATGGTGGTATCAAGAGAGACACAAAGAGAAAGATAAAAAGGTGCTTGAGTAAATAAAGACTTCCTAGGGTTCGGCGTGACCAGCCGATTTGTCGAGATCGGGCCCATCTCGACCACGTCTAGAAGTAGAGGCCAAAGTAGTGTATAAGCGAGTTCACATAAAATTACTTCGCATGCGCAGAAATTTCACAGCGGTATCCGGGTTAAAGGTCAAAAGGACTCGTATCACAAAGATTTAGCACGGCGATAAGCAGCACTTCAATCAGGTAAGAATGTTTTACTCTCTGATGAGGTACAAGCTAAGACATTATTTGCTGATAAAAGTCTCTGATGAGGCAAGTTAAAACTTCTGACAGTAAACAGGCTATAACTTATAATTCAAATTTTTCGGCAGTGACAAGAGAGTACTCTGTTTTCGAGTTTGTAATATATCATGTCGACTTGTGCCCGCCCATCATGGCGCAAAAAAAAAACACACAAAAAAACACAATTACCTTAGGTTCTCTGATGTAACAGATATTAAAGTCCATCCTAAAGCTGAATTCCAGAAGTAACATATTCTCTGTCACTATTACCAAAACTAATTAAGTAAAATAAAATTAGATTTCTCCTTGTGTACCATGGTACAAGAAACGTAATAGACTTGATGAGTATCTTCCTTTCTTGACTTCAAGCTTAGGATAAATGACATTTTTGTTCAACTATTTACAAAAGACAATAAAAGTCAAGAGGAGCAATACTATAGAATATGTACACAGAAAAGAGAAGGAATGGCATTTTTAGGAATTTTAATGGTATACATCCATGATAAATAAATCTCTCACCTGTATAGCAACACTGAAATAGATGTACTGTCATAAATGTTCAACTCATTCATATGAGTAGCAATATAATGGTACCATATAAGCCATCTTTTAAAAATATACATCTGCATTGTTGTTAATTTATATACTGAAATAAACTGTGAAAACTAATGCATTCTTTGTTTTATGTGTAGATATTTATCATGCTTAAATAACTATAAAACAATGATTTCACATACAAACGTTCATAGTCACTGCTTTCAGTAATGAGAAAATCAGACTATAACAAAAAGGTTCACAAAAACACTTTATATTATACACATGTTCAAAGGAGTTCATATGCAACATACACTTATGTTTTTACTAAGCATCTTTCACAATACCATTTGTTAATTTCAACTTCTTTGCTTTTGTGGGTGACATGCAGTCACTTCCAATAGAACCATTTTTTACAATAATCACAACAAATACTGTTATCATCATCATTTACAATATCTTGGGTTCCTTGCAAACTGAATCACACAGCCCGCATATTACATTATGCATTGTTTTAATGCATTTGTCTCCTTTCCTCATTGTTCGCGAGACTCCAGTTGCCTTTGCATTATGGTTGTGGACCATGGGATTTTTTTATATGTCACTGGTTTTTCGTAAACATGGTAGTGTTTTCTTCTAACTACATACAGCTGCATTACACAGCAGTCTGGGTGCCACATGTTTTGTGAAGAAATGCACGAACTTTAGCTTCACACCTTCCCAAAACTCTGGATCAAATGGAACTCTTTCCTGGTAGTGACCTTTTGTGGTGTACATATAAAAATCACACCATTTTCGACCACTTACGGCCATAACTCCTTGAATCTGCATGTAGTATGCATGATTCCTCTCAAGTCCGCCATCATCCACATAAGAGGGTCTCACCACCTTTGGATCTGAGAAACGTATGGACCATGGACACTTAACTTCCAGTGCTCCAACACCACAACAGTCGCACTGTAACAACAAATCAGGGCTGGTGCCCAAAAATGGCTCATCAGCATCAAGTAGAATGCCATTCTCTCGTGAGATAACATTGCGATGCCCATCTCTCCTCAACTGTCGATGATTTTTGTGAGCCCCGACTTCCAAACAGCATCTATCTTGAAGAGAAGAGCGGCCACATGGTTACAAGTCTGACCAAATCTAAAAAATAAAGTTTATGAAAATGTAAATCAATTCCTATAAATATTATAACATTATTCACACAGCTTCCTCTTTTGGAGGAAAATGGCGTTTCTGCAATGCAAAATGTGTTACCTTGCTATCGATTAGACTGCACCATATGTCAAAATGTATGAATGGTAGGCAGCAGAAACTTTCACTGATACTCTACTTTCATATGGCAGCATGCAAAACCGCTATATTTCATATTGTACCATATACATTCATATTGTACCATATACATTCATCTCTCTTTCTCTCTCTCTGAAAACAGCAAAGAAAACAAAAATGTTTAGGTAAAGAAGTATAAATTCAGTTCTACTCAACCAGCAAAACATGTACAGTAAGCACTTCTGACAGCACCATATTTCGTATCTGCACATATCCAAACCTTATGTGGCTCTGAATTTAGATGTTCAGATGGCTTGCAGAAAGCAGCAAGAAAACAGAATGTCGAGATATTCTGTATTGGGTGATAAATATTTCCAGGAGCCAATTTTACGTGTAATAACTGTATGCCTTTCCTTTCTTGTAATCGCCCATAAGTCGGTTTGAAAGTTCATCTGGCTGTCCCGTAAGCTTTAGAAAGTTTGCAATATCCCAAAACATGATGGGTGGCCACATTTTCATTCCATCTTTCTCACCTGTCCACTCATTTGGTTTCAGTAGCATAGGGTCAGGTAAGTACCCATCTTCTGTCATCAAAAGTGATTTGTACTCCTGTCGTTTTTCTGTCGACTTCTTCCTAAGTGGTACTAAGGGTAGCTTTTGTTCACTCGCTACAAATACTCGAGCAACTAATTCCTTTTTTGTCCCCATTGTCGAAAGCCCCCAATTCTTCAAAAACACCCTCAACCTGTCGACTTTCCATGTTTCTATAGTGTTAAAAGACAAATTCTCACCGTTAAAAGACATCGTTCACTCCTGTTAAATGGCGTTATGAATGAGGGTGTACCGCTTGGGTCCCTTTGACTCGTGACGTCCAACAATATGGCGGCACACAGTATATTGGTGGCGCTCTACAGTTCCGTATTTTGCATTAGGATTTTAAAGAAAAAGAATTTCCCTGGCTTTCCTCACTAGTTATACTGGATATTTAAAAAAAAAAAAAGTATATCTTAGGTATAATCCAAAGAACCTTTAATTTCCTTTATTTTGGTGTATCTTTGATGGGTGTACTATGGGTTATAGAGTATACAGCTTGGCCTTACTTCAGATGTGCACCTTTCACAAAAGTGCTAGCCCTACTTGGTCATTTTCACCTCCTGAATTTCAGAGGTAAATTGTCTAAAAAAAAGAGCCGACAACTTTTTTATCATTTTATATATTTTGGTAACTCATTCATTGCACTTTCAGCAGCTGGTATTGTCTAGTCTGGCAAAATTCATTTTCCCTATTTTAATAGCTGCTATGTACAGTGTACTTTAGACTAATTCAGGCCGATTTTTTAACACAAGGGAGCAGTCATTTTAGTTAGCAGTGTGCTTAAATCATGTACAATTTCCAAAAGTACAATATCCAAAGAAATATCATCCACATTACTTTAATGTAGCATTGAGGTTCTCTCCATTGTGCATGTTTTAAATGCGAACTACTTCACCTTACATACGTCACTCTCTCAAAAGTACATATTATCTGGTGAGCGTCCCCATTATCGTGAACTCGCTTATTTCATGGAAAGCCTCTGCTCAACTACCAGTATCCTTTTCTCCCCGACACGGGACGCAGCCCACGGCAAACAGGTTGCCTCTACTTAGTCGCCTCTTACGAAACGTAGTGAGGGACGTCGGGTCAATTCTACAACCTCGGACCCGCAGGGGGAAAAAAGATCACAAGTCAACAGAAAAGTACTATTACTGTCAATATATAAGCCTGATACTCTTAATCTAACATATATCATTTTCATGTAATTTTTATTATTATCAAAAACGACTAGTCCCTGCTATTGGCACTGGGACTTGTAAACCAAGTTTATCAATGAGTATTATAACTTGGATTAAACTGATAATCAAGCTAAACATATAACTCAACTGAAATTTAATTTTAACATACTGACGATGAAATGTTTCCAAATTGAGGTATACGTTGTCGTCCGTGCGACGTTTTCCCCCTTTTAGGTGTACGTCCGAATACTCTTGAAAAATGAACGCGTGCGTGTGTGTTTTATTTGTATTTGTAACGTAGCTTAAACAATTTTTCAGTCATATTGCTACGATGGCAGTTCATAGTGACGTCTAGCAATAGGAGGCGTCATGTCGCAAACATGTAGCATGATGTCTCCACCCGATCACATTATCATGACACTAGGCCGACCAGTCCTAACATTAACCTCTTAATGCTGAGCGCCAAGAGAGGCAGCTGTTAGTACCATTTTTGTAAATCTTCTGTATGCCTTGGCCAAGACCTCCCGCATCCGAGATGGACGCTCTAACCACTAGTCCGCCGGAGTGGTCAAAAATTGAACGTAAACATGGCCTTTGTTATTGCGGTCTCTGCCACCTCAATCCAAACATCAATATAGCCTCATTATTTGGCTTCCAAAAATTATATCCCAGATGAAATAGTTCGTAACTAGAGATGTCTTCTAATTAAAGATGAAGCTGCTATTATTATTATTATTATTACTATTCCCATTTTGAACGCTATTTCTTGTTGGTATATTCTCATTAGATTTGAAAATTTAGTGTGGTTTTACACCTTCCAGATTATTTTTGCTTTTTTTTTCTTGTGCCACGTTTTTTAGATCCAAGAATAGATTCAGCCTATGGAACTTATGGACAAATATAATTAAAATATGCATCTATCACCATCGATAACCAATGTTTAGAATTGCACAAAACAAAAATTAAACATCTTTATAGTTGATTTTCATTCGTACAGCGATACCGAATGTATTGATTTAATTATCACTCTGTGATACTGAATAGTTTAATAACGGAACATACAAATCTGGCATCCAGATGGCGATCACTAAGTATTTTCGGTTCCGCAGCTCTCGTCGGACGGTACGAGAGCAACCACGTATGATCCACCACTCATTGTCTACTGAAGGATCCGTCAAGAGGCCCCTTTTTCGCTTCTCCACTCGTTCGTCCCAAACGTTTAGTATCTCACCACGACAAAAACCACAATCTTCCTTTGAGCAAACATCACCACCGACAACAGCACACAGGTTACACTTAAACCAACCTAGCCATACGAATCTCCATCCAAGATTGCATCGATAATATAATACGTTCTTCTTCTCTCTCACTGAAATCGTGCGATCGTTTCATCTCCATTGCTGAATCAGAAATGATTTAACCAAGTTCATTCTCTCCATATATACCCTCTCTACCTCTTGTTGTCACAATGACTTGGTATATTTCACAAGGGCATGTGAAAGCCAAGCATATAGGAACCCAACAACAGCGGTGCGTCTTAAACACCTCATGCATCTTGACGACCCTTCGATTCAAACCCTACACGAAAGAAAAAAGTTGCAAGAAAGAAAACCCAGACAGTTGGTGTCTTCAAGAGAGCTAGAGACGGTGGCACTGTGTCGCTGGGACACGTACGTACTCCAGAAAACTAAGCCATTCGACAACGATGTCTCCTTTTCTCAGTCACTTCTACTTTGTCGCCGACTACGATTCTACCAACCCTGTTTTAACACACGTTTTTCTTCATCTGATATTTTAAAAAATATACTAAACTCATTTTTAAAAGAACTACCCTTTTTCGACAGCAGTTACGGCGTCTCCTCCTGCTGTTACCACTGTTGCTGCACAAAGGTGATCTTTCCTTAAGATCAAAATATGAGACAGTGCAAGTAAGTTGTGAAGTTGAGCGGAGGTGTCCAAACAACAACTGTCAAGCCCCTATGTTCCATTTCTGTTTGTGATAATAACTTCTGATACTTCACATTTTCTGAAGTGGAAATCTTTACAAACCGTACAAAAGTTATATGACTTCGGCTTCTGACAGTTGCACAGACTCTTCACTTTATAAGTGTCACGAGAAAATTGTGTATCCAATTTTTACCATTTTCCAAAACACACACACACTTGCAACGTGACGAGAAATCTGTACTTCTTTATTTGTGGACATCCCACAGACCCGTCCCAGCATATAAAGATAGTTAAGAACTGTAGGAATATCACCTCATTTTTTTCAGAAATATCAAAGCTTGTATGTGTATCTTCCCTGTTCCACCCTTTATTAGTGCTTAGGTATGTTCCCTAAAGACACAAACAATTTGGAACAAAATTAAATTTTTAATTAAGGTTTCTCTCTGTTTATACATTTTTTTTCAAGTTGTTGGTGCATGGCAGATTACATCCAAATACCTTCTCAGAGTGAGAGGCATTTCTACACATATCATTGCCTTTGTTAAATTCGATTTTGTTGGTTAATCATCGTTAATCTTTAATTCTATATTTTGACGTATTTCTTTTTTTTTTATAGAAGATGCAAGATTATTTATTGTTGTAACGGTATTTATGTTGTTTAGTCTGTTACTGCGAAAGAAAATATATATAGCAAAGTGCTTAAGTTTGTTCAGTTTTTTTTATTTCAAGTTCTACAAAAGGTACCGAGTTTGTCTTGCAAGGGGATTGAAACTTTAAGTTACGCGGATGTGAAGGAAAACATCTTTGTTACTACAGTTTGCTGTCTTTGTGTTCGTTCTAATCATGCTTTTCTTATATCTTTTGTGTTTTTTAGATCATATTTCTTCCGATGTAAATACATGCATCAATGGACATACAGCTTGGGTTATCATCCTTGAGGTTCACTGTACTTTAGTTTATTTACTTCATACAAACTCCAAATTCACTAGTTAGAAGGGGGAAAAAACCCAACAAAAACCGACACCCGGTACTGTAACACTTCTATCTCTATTGATGTGAGTGTGATTGTCAAAATGTTTGAGGAAGATTAAAAATGTTTGTCAGTTTCAAAACGCGAACCAGTATTCTGGTCGTTTAATATTTGATGTGGCAAGAAGAAATGGTACAATACGCAACAAAGGGATTTTAAGTTTACACTCCAATCTGTCTGCACTGAAATGGTAACAACGCTCTTGCGTTGGAATTATTTTGCCACACTACCTTAGAAAAAAACAATGCATCACTCATCATAAACGATTTCGTTGGCTAGACTTATTTTCTGACCGCGTTCGCTTCGAATTGACTTCAGTACCTTTTCGCACAGGGACAAGATCGGACTTCTTTTTTTTTATTCTGCGCTGGCCGCTACACTACTTGCCCTGAATTTACAACAAAACAATGTGTTACACATTGTAAGTGGCTTCATTGACTAACCGATATTTTCCACCGCCTTAGCTTCAAATTGGTTTCAGTTGTTATTCGCACCGCGAGACGATCAGACGTGTTTTCCTGTACCTGACCACTAGTCACTTCACAAACAATAAAACTAACACACAAACGATCACGCCATGGGCGACTCATGGAAATTATGTTAGTCATATTACGAAATACATCACGACTTGTTTGGATGTACCATTCTGTGGTCACTTTTTAATCACATGCGTATTCAGTTCACTCTTGTGATATTTTTTAATGGTGTATTTTTTATGGATGTGATTATGTTATGTTTTATATGTTCTTTTATCTTTTCAATGATTTTACTTTATATCTATATTTTAATTTAGATGCATGGACTATGTAGTCTGAAATAAAGAATTCTTATCTTATTTTACGTAAGTGGAATGAGTGTTTCTTTGAAACTTTCATAAGGAAAATATACCATAAAAACAAACGTACGTGTCGTGATATTTTTAAAGTAGGAAATACATTCTCTCTCTCTCTCCGTCATTGTAGTTTTGATTGAAATCTTAAGGGTATCTGTGCCTGTTTGAAGATACCTCTCCAAAATTGTGATCAATAGTCACCCTATTTCTGTGAACTGTTCCGTTTGTCATCTCATTTTTTTTTCAAACACTTACATCCTTACAAAATGTAAATCAGTAAATCGTTGGATGAAATAAAATTTTGAGTTGACGAACTTGTACAAATCAGGCATCGTAGCTTTCTCTTTATTTTGGCACTGCAATGTGTCACGGAAAAAATTCTAACATTAGATCTACCGTTTCTCAAGAAAGGAAACAAGCACAAGGCTTTTTCAAGAATGACGCGAGTGACATTGCACTGTATAACCCTGCCCATGGTTAACTCTGAATTATAAAGCCAAAACATGGGTTCAGAAAAAAATAAAATGTAACAATGTTCTCTCAGTGTAGACTGTGGATAGAACAAGAAGCGTTATGGTGCTGTATTTTTTTTTCTCCGCCCTTAGTGCATCAAAAATTGAGAGAACTACGGTGGTAAATCCAGTAGGATGACAGAACCAACACGACCAGTGAAGAATTAAATTTGTTTGATACCTCATGAAGATTATTTTATACAGTCTAGTAGACCCATAAGTGAACTGTAGGAAAATTTAGAACGATGACATACACCTACACAGTTACATTAAATGGTTTACGTCAATGGTTGCTATTTCTTTGTTATTAAATGTTCGTACAAACGATATGTGTGTAAGCGAAAGCTAACACACGCACGCACACGCATACAAGTGTTACTGCCTTGGGTGACAGTAGAACGGGCAGTACTTTAGTCTGGAGTGTTTTGAGAGATGGACAGGTAGACTTAACATTACAGTGGAGAGAGAAAGAAAGAATGGTAAAGAAGGAAAAAAACGTAGGACATCATTTTTGGTTCCGTTATTCTTGCGGTATAATAGGACAAAGATAATCGAGACAACCATGCATTCTATGTGAAATATGTTCTTGCGGTATTGTAGGACATATCTGACCAGATTTTAAACAACGTGTGTGACGGATAGAGAGACAAACATGAACTTTCTCTTATTTGATTGTTTGTTACTTGTTTTATTTTAGCTTTTTCTTATAAACGAACATTTAATGTAAATTTGTTGCATATGAAGTGATTTTAGAAAGGAGTGAACGTTAATTTTAAACATTAGTTTACTAGAGTCAATAACTAAACAACTCGTACATAGCTTTGTTTTATGTCCAAATGTTTATGTATTAAATGGATAGTGCTTAGACCAAAGCACAGGCCAGAGTGCCCATGTATATACTTGAATAAATGTTTTGAACCCATACAACAGACTTTTCTTTTTAGAGTCTCTATTCTATCTGTGAGTCTTTCTTTAGAATATTTCTGTCCTCTTTTCTGTGTGTTTGGATGTTTATTTATTTGTTTCTGTATGTCTATGTTTGTCCCTATAAACCCTTTGTCCCTACAAATACATTTCACCCTATAAAAGGTTTTGACCCGATAAACCTATGACGTCACCAATGTTTAATTCCCATTGATCCCCAGGTGACATTCCCATGTTCAGTTCCCATTGACGCCAAAGTGCAAACCCCATATTTTAACGTTGAAGTCCCATTGACGCTAAAGCACCGGTCCTGTTCAATTTCCATGTTCAATTCCCCTTGACGCTCTACAGTTCCATCCATGTTAAAATTCCCCATGTTAAATTCCCCTTGACGCCAAAGTGCATGGACCGTTTTTGCATGGTAAGTCCATTGACGCTAGGGTGGCCCTATAAACTACTGGTATAGAAATGACTATCTGTAAATCTAGAATAAATACGGAAAATTCCCAAATATAAAACAATTCAGTCACATAATACGGATAGCGAAAATAAATGGATTTTAATATTTCACATAGCTGAATACTGCTCTAAAAAGGGGACAGGTTCCGGACAACATCTTACTGTCTGACTTGACCCTATAAGTACTCTGGTTTTGTTGTAATATACGGCCAGTAAGCTCATGCTAATTCGTTTTCTCAATGTAATCACTTTTCTCTTGCAGCATTAGGGGATCCAAACTCAGTATTTTGAAATAATATATGACAAAAAAATATAATTTCCGGTACAGTTACATGTGGAAACAAAACCCGATCTAATTTAATTCAGGTATAATGCATAAACATAAATGATATATAAGTCCGTGCCAACTCACATTTCTGAGGGTAGGGAAACCGCAAACTACCAACCGCCATCTCTCAACAAGGTTCAAGTATTTCGTACTTTTTAACCATAATACACAGCTCCTTAGATTGAAACTGTATTTAGTTATTACTGTAAACATCGACACAATGCTATACACAAAACGTGACTGGTCAACTCCCTTAAGAGTCAAATTTAAAATATACTTATCTGCTTTTTTATATCTCTTGTAACCTTTTTCAATGCAAAAACCGAGCTAATATTTATTTTCCTTTTACAATTTGTCTCGGTTTCTTTGTTATAACAATCATTGTCTTTCCCTGCGAGGTGTGAAGTAACTAAACACAGATCTACCAATAATGGGCATCACCCGACATCTGTTAGCATTTTAGTACGCTAGTTAGAGGTAGTAATCAAGTGGTGTCATTTTCTCCCATGATGGGACGAACGCTCAGATGTTAGCCTTCTAACAGTATTAAAGAGCTCGTGGAATTATTTAATACCTGGGTATCACTGCGTCGGCGAGTTACATTTCACACGACAAGCAAATGTGCCCTACGAAAGACTCGTTTATCGAAATATGTCTGAAAAGTCAAATGAAACGATTGAACAATTCATTAGAAAAAGACTGCGTGTAAAGGCAGACACATGTGAATTGGAAAGGCTGCAACGATTGAAGAGCATATACGTCACCAAATTATTGAAAACTCGGCCTCAACGTCACCTCAGAAGTAAGTTCTTGGAATAAGCCAGTATGCATAGTGAGTGACAATGACAGTCAAACATCACCTCAATCGCCTACAATCAATAAAACATCTTATCATGTCAAATTTGTAAACTGTGTCATTGGAAATCGTCAGTAGGCCACATATTCATGTACAAAGTGGATATAGTCAGCTGATAATTTCAAACAAGTTGTAAAACCTATGATAAAAAAATTATATTGTAAATTCTGTCAAGAGACCCGATTTTCAGTCTACATTTTTGCTGTTTATAAAATGTTACTACCTGTCAAGAAAGACCATGCTATTTTGGGAAATAGGGGTGGTTCGTCAAAACAAAACGCTACTCTATAATATGAATATAAAATATACACTTTTCAGCTTAAAAACGATATAATAGTGTGTTTTAGACACATGAATATGTGATAATGAATTTAAACCTGTTATGGTTAAGGCAGAATGTATAGCACATACCCCAGAAATAGACATCGATACTCAGACAGCCGTTTACAGTCAGTGATAACGTTCATGATTCAGTAAGTAATAAATCTTACAGCCAAAAGACCCCAGCAGTACTAACCTGCGCACAATGCAAGAGCACAAACACCAAAACTTAAAAATGAAGCTCAAAATCATGTGCAAGCCATAACGGATGGGTTAAAATATCACCCATAGGACCAATGAGCCAGAACATTATCAAAAGGATGAGCTAATCAAACGACAGCTAGTAACGCCCAGAATACTTCGTTTAGAGATACAAACCTATCATGATACGTTCGTAGGTGTAGCGCATTAAGGTTCTGAAAGACAATATGCAATCTGTATCATCAAAATAGTATTGGCCCAAAGTTTACTCTAAAATAAGTAATGCAATTGGTCATGTCGACAAGCAAATCAACCATCCCGTTCTACGAAAGCACACTATCATACCTTGCCATAAATAATAACGTCCGAGGGCTGGCACGTGGCTATTCGTGGACCTGTTCTTAAAAATCAGAAAACAATTAGGTTTAGTGAAGCATTTCTCTTCATGTTCCAGGAAGCTACTGATATGCAGAGACATTGTCTTCATGGTGCTCCTATATCGCTTGTCTCTGATCTGGGTCTGAAAATGTTGTGTAAGGTAATGTCGAAATTGCAAAAATACGGACATCACCAAACCATTGGAAAACCAACAGCATTTATCATTAATAAAACATTGTCAAAAACGACACAAACATATATTAATGAACAACAAGATTGGGCTGACGTTTTGCCAGGTATTCAAATGGCTACAATATCCACTGGGCCACCGTGGTCCTTTATGTATAGATCATAAATACTGCTAGAGTCAACTCAAGTGTCCATTGCTTCATTTAAAACTTGAATTCGTTTGTAACCATACACTATAGTCCCACTACATACCCGTATATGTTTATTTCTGGATTTACAACTTTTGGTTCCTTCTGCAGTAACATTAACCGATTCATGACTTTGATCATCTTCAGAATACTGAAACTTAATATAAATTTATTTAGTTTCCATACTCAACTTCCGTTATTCAGCCTTAATGTGCTTGAATTGCTGATTATACTCTTCGCAATGAGGAGGAAATAGAGATATCAGTGAATCGATCATTTGGGTTTCCCCTGTTATATACAGCCTCAGCTCTATAGATTTCCTCAGCAATGATTTTGATTTAAAAAAGGTCCCAAGTTTGACACAGGATACGAATATCGTAGGATGATGGACAAAATCATAGTCGCCTTGCATCTGCGAGTAAAAACAACATTGCAACAAGAGAAACAGAGTATAAAGAAAACGCGCCAAATGAACAATTGGTTCTTTCATGACAAAAGAAACAAATATAGGATTTATACCTCACATAATTCTTGAGGGTGTGATTTTATTTCAAGAGAATTTATACAATAAATAATATCAAACATGCACAGCAAAAGAAAATGCTACGCTATGAGAATAAAGTGAACACTGATATTTTAATCGCTTATAACATCAAGCAAGATGGTGGAGTCTTCTGAGCTGAATACAACTGTGCTCGGCTCATCAACACCCACATAACAAAGACCCAAGTAAAATGCTTGTGACACATACCCAAAGTCTGGGACTCTAAAGATTCATCATCAAACATTAACAAGATCTGTACACAATCGCTGCAACGAACAGTAAAACAATCACTAACACCATCTTAACGAGAGAAAAAAAACGTACTGAAATGTGCAGCTTGAGAACTGAGCGAGACAGATTCTACAACAGGTGCAAATTTACGAACCAAAATTTTAACTGTAAAGCTTTCATCTAGACTGATTGCAAATAATGACATATAATCCATATTGTATAGTAGAATCAAGTGGGATATATCTTTCATCATTGTTCAATTGTTGCACGCATTTATCAAGAGAACACCACTAACTAAAAAATAATCATTCATTGGTCAGTTATTTGTAAGACTTGTCGATTTAAGACTTTATATGCCCTTTGAATATCTTTCAGATCAGTGTGGAATTCCAATAGCAACTTCGCATGACGGGCTTTGGAGTTGAACTTATATTTTAAACGCAAAGTTAGACTTCCTAATTCATTAGCTAGGGAAAGAAACTTTAAATAAAACGTTGTCAAATGTCTTCCTAACAAATTTTCTAGACTTATATACATATCTGACTGCGTTTAAATATTTATTGAAAGACCCAAAAAGTGTGATGCACCAATCAAATGTTATTCCAATTATAAACAGCAAAGCACCTTCAAAATATTGTGTGGGTGCAGTCCACTTGGATCAGTGACATTTTTATGTACAGCTTGGGGAGATAGAGTTTCTGACAGTTTATAAGAGCGAGATGATTTATAAGCCCAAATTTACATCTTCCCGACGAACAGAATCTTGCAGATAAGGGATTAACAATGAAGACCGACCTTGCAATTGTGTGTTCAGCGGAACATGACATACGTGCATCTTTGAAAAGAACTGTGGTGATTAATAGGTTTAGTTTAAATATATTTACTGAGAAGGCACTGACAGCAATACATTTTTAAAGCTAGATTAATTGTTCAAAGATTTATTGATAACTACATGTCAAATCTCATGATCGATAATATGTTGTACATGCAATACATTAAGTTACTTATAATTTGTATTTTGATGCAGTCGGTTCTAACAAACTACAAACTTTCAAACTATTCTTTTACACTTCCTGTAAAGCCAGTGTCCTTTTGGCACACGTTTCATTTTTATACATTTCAGATGCAATCATTGTTAACTGCATTTTGAATTGTCACGGCCCATCATATCTGCTTTATTATCATCTTTAAAATTACATAAACAATACAATATTTGGTCGGTTACACTTCTATGCACAGTAACTGCACTGCGTTCCGACCTCCTTGTTGGCCGTTTAGTAAACACACAGTTTAAATAGAATACCGTAACTCTATCAATCATCATATAAATGAAACCACCGTCTCTGGAAATATGTAATATAGCTCTCATTCTTAATGTGCAGAGAACAAGATCACGTTTCAACACTACATAAACACCTGCAGTTGAGCCTCACTACTTTTTTTACGATTGTCTTTAATGGTCCTTCCATCTTCAGTCAGACATGATGTGGAGTCCTTGATATATTCTGACGTTGACTGTGAAAATGGACACTTACGGTCTCACTGGAGAGTTTATCTGGTGAATTTTCATCCAACAATGACCAATTGCAAAAAAATGAGAATACCTTTACACTGAAGAGACAAATAAAAACAAACATATGATTTTCGTAGAAAGCATACATGTGAGATTTTGACTGTAGTAATCAGGTTAATTCCTGATGCAACTGATGGTTTTTATACTGAACCAACACTGCCATCAACCCCTAAATTTTACACTCATTTTTGACAAGAAATAGCCATTTCGAATATTTTCCTGTTACTAGGCAGCTAAAAGAATCAGTATGTGCCTTATGCATGAATAAAGTTCACTAGTACTATAACAAATTAACATACTTTTAATCACCCCTCAACCATCTAGATTTTTAGATATTTACCTCTGTAGCAGACACACATAAATACGTAAGCCAGGTCGGCAACTCATTTGCAGCCCAAGTTACGCATTTAATGTCCAATGCTCATCTAACTGTGACAGGCAGTCACCAACAAGCCAATCTATTTCCAAGCCTAATTCAAAGTAAATCTAAACCACATTATATATTTAGCTTATGTGTGAATTTATAAATGTTAGGCTTGTGATAATTAGGTTCATGCCTTCCACCTTAAAAAATAGGGGGGTGTCAAAATACGAAACTATCCGGTGAGACCTTAACTTCGACAACTCGACAGCCATGACATGAACATGATGCTAGAGATTTAGTTCTAAGATTAATAATCCGTTTGGTTGCCTTTTGAAATCTTTGTTGATTGTTGCCACGGTTGTTACGTATTCCTTCATGGCAATCGCACCATTTTCCTTCCCCTATCAAAAGACTGCAATATGGTCTCGAGATTTTATACTTGGTTAACATAATGACTTAAGTAGCAATGGGGATGGGTTGCCTAAGTTAGTGTGCAAAATATGGACTTTTCAGGAGGCTATGCAACCAAAGTGTTGCTCTTGACAAGTGAAAGATGAGCTATCGATTGTTACATCATGTATATAGTTTATAACGTCAGCACTAATTTTTAAGTTGTTTACCAGCACACTTCTTAAGTTACATTTACTTAGTGCACAGTTGTCTTATTATATAATGAACGCAGACACTGGGATTTTAGTGTCTGGATTTGTCTATTGCCAATGAAACTTCCCAGAGATGTTTTGAAATGTACCAAAACCAACAGGAATTGTTTTGCATGCAAACAATGTGCATATGACATTTTCTTGCTCATGGACTGTAGATTGTTTTATGTACAAGGGAATTTAATATGTGACCAGTTTCCTTCTTTTTATGAACCTTAGCTACATTAGTGCCCTTATAAAACCTAATGTCGTTAATTTCAGCCAGTTGATCTTTCTTCAAAGTCAGAGACCCACCTGCAAGGTAATTCTTTATATGCCAGACTGGTATAACCTAGGCGTACTGCTTCTTTAATTTAAAGAAGTACTGCAGCTCTGTGAGAACATGATTCAGAAAGACTGGAATCTACAAAATTACTATAAATCTGACGTTCAAGTTCCAACTGATTTACCGTGTTAAACTGATTGTATAAAAAGAACTCTATTTTTAAGATGAGAACCAAACCACACTACTCAAATCCTTCACTATAAGCCCCCAGATAATTGGAATGAGTTTTTGTTTGGTAAACTTTATTAAATGGTCAAAGAATTATAATGTTAAATACTTTTGTTTCAATGATATAATCAAAGATTTAACGCAATATATCAAGATTCTGAAATGAACTTATAATTTGATATTTTCATATCCTGTAAAAGGAACAATTCAAGTTAAGGCTACAAAAGTTCAAATTTAACAATCGAAATGTCTCTGCACTTTGGCATTGAAATAAAACATGTCATTTGCAATTACTGGTTTATTATTCAAGCACAGGTTTTATCTGTTAACATTGTGGAATGGATCCAAATATTTTACCAAGGAAAAATTTAAAAGGTTAGCATTGTCTTTCAAATCTCTATAAACAGTCTTTGGCCTTTGTATTTTTATAAATCGTAGCATAAAACCCTGTGCATATTTTGATTTTTCTTGGAATCAGAAATGGCACTTTTGGACGTAATTTAGGTCTTGCAATAATTAAATGTACAGTATGGATTTTAGACTTGGTTTTAGTTACCATTTACAAGGATATTCATCTCTTGATATAAGTGAAAAGGTGTGATTCAACACGTGCTCTTGGAATCTATACCTTGTCGACAATTGTATTGCATACATTGATGTCAAGGTCAAAAGGTTATATAACACTTGGACTTGGAATCTATACCTTTTCCATAATGGATGCATTGTGTTAGTTTGTATTGTGTCAGCTGCAGGTACTGCATCAGTTTTAATTCATTCCTTGCGAATGGCTGTCTTGGCTCATCTTTCTTGTCAGCAGACCAAGTAACATTTGTTCGTATTTAAATGCATGGCATTAATGAGATGGTTTGTAGATGAAAGTTTTTTCAGTTGTCCACATCATAATGTGCATGAGGCTTATTTTTGTCTTAAGAAAGATTTTGTAGGTTTTGCTAGAGACTAAAATTAACTGTTTTCATTATAATAATTAAAAGTATGGTTTTGAATACTCTAGCTTTGGTCAGTCACAATTTTGTGTTGTCTGAATTAATGAGATTCTGTAATTGCATTTTTTTCTTTATATTTAGACATGCTTTTTTACTTGTATATTCAGTATATTTATAGCATTTATGTAACATTTGATCAGAATAAGTATTTGTATTGTAGCAAGAGAAAGTTTTGCAAATTAAATCATTACTGAAAACGATGTTATTTTTAATGATTTTTTTAATGTTCATTTTATTCAATTTCATTACATTTATTTTTCTAGTGCTTTTTGTGTTGTTTAAGAGCCCCTTTGAAGTGGAGGAAGTCCTTAGTACTGTATAGACTCGTGTATAAGCCAATACTTTAAAAAGAAAATAAAAGCCTTGAAGAAAGGAGGTCAGCTTATCCAAGAAGGATCTTAGTTATAATCAGAACGTCCTCCATGAAAATCACAACAGAATATATGGAAATCTATAAAACAGAATGTCATCGACTCCACCTAAGATTACGATCGTCACTCTAAGAGCAAAAAAAGTTGTTTTCCCAAAACTCTCATTGATGTTTAAGTTTGATAATGTCAGCTAGATGCAACGTTTCGTTGCCGACATCATATAATGAAAAAACTAAAAAAAAACTAATTAACAAAACAATGCAAATTGTGTACCGACTGCCTAGGAAACAAAGCACATTTTCTACTTAAAAAAAACATATAACATCAAAAAGTCATTTGGAACTCTAATTTTAGCGAATGTAACTTTACAATTTTATTTGAATCGAGATGCGTCTTCTGACAAACTAAGATACCCAGATATCACTACAAACAGTCTAATTAATATTATATATATCTTTCGTTCACAACAACTAAATATGAATTTGTTTTCGGCGGTAAAAGAATGCAGCAGTTTCCCTGTACCTTGACGCATGTTGAAACTATGTTTTCCTTAATTGTCACCTACACTTGAACGATTTCGATTAATGCATATTTTCAGGCCTAATTACGGAGACAAAAATATTTAAATACCTGTTTCGAGAATTTGAAACTGTTAGTACGGGCCCAATTTTGAATCTTGTTGATATTTTATTGTAGTTTTGACTCAATTGTATGCATGTGCTTTGATCGATAACATTAGAAAATAATAAACGTATAATGAGCAATCCATACCAGAAGCCAAACACTTGATGATGTTATTGATTTTGATGTTGAAAAGCGTCACCGATATAATACTGCTATGGGGCATACTCATCTCTTTCTCGTGTATATCTGAGTGGGTAAAACCCAATCGTACCTTTAATTCTGTTTTAGAGAAAGTTTAATATGAGAGAGGGCAGACGGCCTTTTAGACCTAGATCGTGCAGGTCATTTAGTATCCCGTACTTCCATGTCGTATCTTAGTCCTTTTCTAAATCAAAGAAAACCGCTACCAATGTTCCTTCTTTATAAATGTGTCCCGAATATTGAATATTAAATATTGCATTGAAATGAAAGATTTCGGGGATGAAAACGACTGGCTATGATATATTTTAAATATGTATGAAAATGAAAGCGTACGTGTTAATGATCTGGAAAAGAAAGTAGTTCAAAAATGTATATAGCCACTTGGAACACCATGTCAGCGAAAAACATGTTAGTGATGCTATTGCCGTTGTTCTTGTAATGATAGACCGTCTGCAATGTGTATCGACAATCCACACTATGAATTTACGTAGACTTGTTTTGGCACAACAACATATTGCAGAGGTTGCACGTTCTAAGCCTGTCACTTTTTTGCACATAGATGAGACTTCAAAGTATGGAAACTAGGTGAATATCACATTAGAGACAAGGAAGTACATTTTGTTACAACGGGGCTGAGAGATCTTACTAACAAACCAGGCAAAGATACGCTTCAGATACTAAAGGAAATACTGTTGGATATAGCTGCTTCAGCTAACGAGCAGATACTAAGGTCTTCAGAGAGATACTGAGAAATACACGACGTACAGTCTGACATTGCCAGCACTGAAGTGAAGTTCAATGAGTTATTGGAGGAGTTCAGGTATTCAATAATGACATATACTATCCACAACTAACATCATCTGGACATGGAAAGTAAGGATTTCGCGAACAAGCTCTTAAACTTCTTATGTGGCCTTCGTTGGGGAAGAAAATAAAAGAAATCATAAAATATGTGGCAGATACAAGAAAAGAAGTTGCTGCAGTTAGGAATAAGTATAAGCAACAAGAAAAGATGACTCACGAGATCATTTATTATGGACTGTATAATGCGTTTATCTACCCATGCGTCATGCAACAAATACGCAGACGTTTCCGATTTGACGCAAAAGTAGTCGACGGAACGTAAATTGACACGTCCCAATGTTATGTTTTGCTGATTAACAGAAAACAATGGTCTGGTCAAAAAATCGTCTCTGGTACTTTAAATTGACGCAACCCAACGTAATGTTCTGTTGATTAACACAAAACAAAGGTTTGGTCTAAAAGTCGTCGCTGGTACGTAAACTGACGCACCCCAATGTTGTGTTTTGCTGATTAACACAACATAAAGGTTTGGTTCAACTACTTTATTGGCTAGATTACAACTCTCACAATCAGGATAACTCACACATCAGTTTACCACGCTGACGTTATCATAATACATAGGGTTACAAGTGAGTGTAGAGCCTTGTGCTGACCTTATGTGACCTGTAAGTGTCAAATCATTTGTAGCAACAGGCTGTTAGAACCTTATAATCGCCGCACACAATAGGCGGAAAATAAACAAGTGATTTTAAAGTGATTCTCAAGAGAAACATTTATTTTATGCACATCTTTGTCACGCAACGAAGCAACAGTTGTTTTGTTCCAAGATACTGTCAGCGTTCTACTGAAAATGGCGTCAAGGCAAACAATTTATAATAGATCCCAAACAAAAGAAATTACCATTTGGACCGCGTTTTTACAACCGAATGTCGATAATAGTATTGTTGACGAACCAGTGGAGCTTTCGTCATCTAAAAATGAGGTACTGGTTACTCGTAAGATAAAACATAATTTTGTGAAGCAGTGGCTGAAAACATACAGCTGGCTAAGTTTTCAAAAAGAAGTCGAGTGAGGAATGTGAGTGAAGACGCATTGTGTTTTGCCATATATGTACAGAGGCTTAAAAAAAACCCTCCATGACCAAATTATGAAATGTGCTAAAAACAATAACTTTCAAAACAGTATAAAGGCAAGGTATGCTGGGTTACCAGAACAAAAACTGCAGATTTAATGTCCACAACACCAGGCAGATTTTAATGGAGTTTTACAAACACGATAAAGCAGTGAAAGTGCTACTTAAGTGTGTAAATTGGATGAGTGAAGAACGCATCCCTTTCTTGAAATAAGATCTGTTCCTAATTTAATGCACTACTTAACGGCTGAGAAAAGTGATACCATTGGCATTTTGGAGAATTCTGCCGGACAGGATGAATTTGCTACTACCTGTTCAGAGTGACTCGAGAACCTATCAAATGTTGCTGAGGATAGTAGACTGCAATATCTGCACTTTTTGAATATTGATACCCAAGTCATAAGTCATAATATGGAATAATAATCAAAGCCATATAGTCTATTCAAGGTCTTTTCATACATGTAGAGGTTTTTGACTGTAAATTATTCATTGACTGATAAGCAAAGTATCAATGTATAAATAGCATGTCATGTGTTGAAATATGTACTAAAACTTAAATAATATTATGCTGTGATAGTATTCAAAGAACATTTTATGTTCAAATTAATAATAGCTGAACTGAGAGGACTGTAATTATTATTTACATGTAACGATTTCTTGTTTCTCATTTTTTTACATTTTAATTTTAGGTTCCAGGATATCCACCCTGGTTTACCATAACATTTGAAACAGAAATTAATGAGGTGGTGTCTAAATACCAGCTGATGGCCTATTATATATAGAATTGCCTAGAAATCAGTATTTAAGGTAGATAAGTTTCTCTAAATGTAAATAAACAATAATGAAACAAATCAAGGTATTATATATAAAGAAATGGACTTTCATGACGGTATGCATCTTCATTTTCTAATAACGTTTCATAGCCTTGAGCTATGAAAATTAACTCTGCATCACTGTCTCAAACAGACCTTTCTATTGGCGTATAATAAGCGCAATTTGTATTCATTATAAAAATAATTTTAAAAATTGATATTGTTATAGAAGAGGCTTCACCAAGGCGAAAACCCGGATGTTGTACGTCACGCCGGATCCGTGAATTTCAGGAGCATCCGTGATCTTTTTTGCCCTGAGCTCATGAAAGCCTTCATCCGGATATAGAATACAATGAATTTTACTATATGTTCTCTACATTTGTTTCTCAGTACTGACCTTTCCACTGTGTGACAATCAATGCAAATCATGTTAATCTAAAATACCTTCAAAGATGACTTCACGGTGAAGTTCTTGTCAAAGTTTGACCTGCTCTTTTTTGAGATACTGGACTGTCAACATAGCAGCATGTAAACAGAACACAGATTTCACTTCCGGATCATCACCAAGGCCTTATTACTCACTGTGCACTGTCGCCGAAGTACACACAGACAACAAAACCCTGAGCTCATATTATCAAGAATAAACAGTTACCTTTAAATCCCTACCAAAAATGCATAAATAAAACTCTTCTATCACCACCAAAATGAGACAGGAAAAAATGTTCTAAAAATAGACTAGAACTACATTCGTGAGTACTGAACTGGAAGTATTAATTGTAACCCGATCCCATCCGACCCTGAACTCCCAACGTAGATGTCACTCGTACCTCGTTACACTCAGCCGCGAGCTTTTTTTTTCTTTCAGCTAGCGTCTCATTTTTGGTTACCAACTTACCAATGAGCATGATAGATATAGTCACGGTAATTAGCATAGTACTTTTAGACAAATAAAGACACGACTGCTTAAAAAATTAAGCTATGTTATAAGTTCCACACAGCAGTCTGTACCAAACGATATTGACACAGCGATCGGTGTATTGCAGTTGGGATTAGAAAAGTTACGATTTGCGAGCACACTATTAGAGGTTCGCCCGTGATTGGTGTTTTTCCTCAAGCATTTACTTTGCTAATGTACACAATACACAGCATAATAGGAAAGGTAAACAGTTACATTCCATCATAAAACTGCAACAGGTGAAATAGGATTCAGTTGTAAACCTGGTATTTCGCAGATCTGGTAGGAAGCAGCTGTACGAATAGCTAGCTGTACGTAAATCATAAGTACTGTGGTCGTGCGAATGGTCTTCCCATACGAGGTATATACATCGACCGTGAGTAAGTCTTTTACATTTAGGTTGCACACCTGATCAGGCTTTTGAACAGTAAATCTAATTTAATAGCCATTGACCTAGTTACTGCGATCTATGTGCGCATTATTTTGCAAGTTAAATTTATATCCCAGATTAAAAATTTCGTACTCAGAGATCGTCTGAAGGAAATGATGGTTGTAAGGTTGATATTTACAAATACAACCCTCTTCCACATTTAGAACGTTATTTCTGGCTCGTAGTTCTCACTTCAGATGGCTTTTTTAAGTTCTATATCATTCTTGCAGTTGTTCGTTGCCGCTTTCTGAACGCGTCGGGGGCAGTCCAGTTACACATTAGAAATCAATTTATGAAATGATTGTTTTTTGGAGGGTGTCTTTCTATCATTGATGCTATTAGTTTTTAAAATCAACTGTGGGGGTGGGGTTACAAGCTACCTGGGATGTAGGTGGAAACTATAATTACAATTTTTTGGCTGAACTTTCTGTTGGCACAATACTCCAAACAGTGGGTCATATATTGTAGAATAATAACACAGCCAGTCTGTAAATGTAGTGGTTAAATAACACTTGTAGAAATCTGTTCGCTGTATTAACTGCATTATGCTATCTTGAGCTTATGTGTGCAGGTGTAAAACGGCTGAAGTTTATCTTTCTTTTGCATCCAGTGCTAGAGTGGATCCCTGAAGGTAGTATGCGGATGATTTCGCGCTGTACCCTGATGATTCAATGAAACGCATTTCAGCCTCCGATCAGCTTACTACTATATCATGTAACATGATAAACCAGGTTGGGATTAGATTATAGTGCAGACAATGAAAGAAATTTCGTGAATGAGAAATTTAATGAATGTGACACCAAATTCGTGCACATGAAGTCAAACAGTAGATTTAACAGAGTGATGAGCACAGACTTAAACATCGGAGACAAGAAAATGATATCGTTCCTCACTAAAACTAATCAGAACATGCAACTTCAACGAGGAATGAAAAAATAATCAAAATATGAAACTTAAAAACAAATATGATTACCATAGGAATCTATTATCTTATATAATCAGCCATATGGATATGTCTCCACAGACAGCCATATGGATATATCACCTTAAATAGTCAGCCATATGGATACATCACCATAGATAGTCAGCCATATGGATACATCACCATAGATAGTCAGCCATATGGATACATCGCTGTAGATAGTCAGCCAGAAGCATATGCCACCATAGATAGTCAGCCATATGGATGTGTCACCTTAGATAGCACTGGACAACAAATTTTTACAAAAGTCATGTTACTGAAATAAAATTAGTCAATTCTTATCAATTTTTATGTGCTGAACACGAATATGACAGTCAAATTGCAAAATTGGCTCTAATTTTTTTGTAATCTGCAAGAAATTAATGTTTACATAACGAAATGCATTCCAATAGTAAAAGGTCAACTGTAATAGCCTACCTATAAAAAATCAAGTCATTGACTACATCTTAGATTTCTTCGCCTGTCTCTTGTACAGCTGTTCGGGAGCATCTCTGAGGAGTGTCCAGCAGTAGTCAGCCAGCATTGTAGTGGACCATTTTCCCTGGTATCTTTGTTCCATTGTTGCGATATCTTGATGAAAACGTTCGCCGTGTTCATCACTAACAATACCACAGTTGCTAGGAAAGAAATCCAAATGGGAATGAAGGAAGTGAATCTTTAGAGACATATTGCAGCCAAGTTTCTTATACTTCATCAACATGTCTTCTACTAGTTCCTTATAGTTTTCTGCCCTAACATTTCCGAGGAAGTTTGTAGAAACTAGGCGAAAAGCATTCCATGCTTGTTTCGCGTCACCTTCCAGCAAGTTGTTGAACCGGTCATCTTTGAAAAGCTCTCGAATCTGAGGACCCACAAAAACTCCCTCTTTAATCTTTGCTTCGCTGAGTCGAGGGAATTTTTCATGCAGGTATCGGAATGCTGGCAAAGTCCGGTCAATGGCTTTCACGAAGTTCTTCATCAAACCTAGTTTGATGTGAAGGGGTGGTAGCAAGATTTTCTGAGCCTCAACCAGAGCTGGGTGTTGGATATTCTTCTCTCCAATGGCTACATTCTGCCTGTGGGTCCATTCCTTCCTCATGTAGTGCATTTCCCTTGCTCGGCTATCCCACTCGCATAAGAAACACATGTATTTTGTATATCCTTGCTGCAGTCCCATTAAAAGGGCAACTACCTTCAAATCACCACAGAGGTGCCAGCTGTACTTGTTATACTCAATGGAATTCAGTAGCTGCCTTAAGTTATCGTATGTCTCTTTCATGTGGACAGCATACGCTACTGGAATAGATGGAAGAATGTTTCCATTGTGCAAAAGCACAGCCTTGAGACTCAGTTTCAAAGAGTCCACAAATAGTCTCCATTCTTGTGGGTCATGAGTGATTTTTAAAGCATTCATGAGGCCCTCAATATCGGAACAGAATATCAGATTACTTTCCTTTCTGAAGAAAGGTTCCAATTGCTGGTGGCGCTTTCGATATGCAGTAATTGTGACATCTTCTTCTAGAAGATTCCATTGTTGGAGTCTTGATCCTAGCAATTCTGCCTTGTTCTTTGATAAGTCCAAATCACGAATCAGGTCATTTAGTTCTTCCTGTGTTATTCTGTGTGGGGTTGATGATGCACCACAGTGAAAATCTGGATCACTGCATGCTGATGGACCAGGAGAAGAACAGGTCGACTCACCTTTGTCTTCGTCAGATGAATCAAGAGAATATTCTGCTGGAGGTTCTGGAATAGGAAGTCCCTCACCATGTGGAAATGGTCTCAATGCAGACGGAATGTTTGGGCAGACTATTCTCGACTTCTTTCGCTTTGTTATTCCGCCGGAAAGAGGAGGAACCAAGCAGAAGTAACAGTCATTTAGGTGGTTGCTTGGCTCTCTCCACACCATTGGGACTGCAAACGGCATTGATGACCTTTTGCAATTCAACCACTGTGAAAGCTGTGTTGTACATGTAGCACAGCATATATGCGGAGCCCAAGGCTTGTCTTGGTCACCAACCTTGCATCCGAAGTAAAGATGATATGCCTTCTTCACTTGAGAATTGATACTTTTCTTCTGGTTGGCAAATGTCACTTCCCCACAAATATAGCAAAAATTGTCCGCGGTATTAACACACTTTCGAGGCATTACTGTTCGTTATTGTACGTAAATGGATAAAATAATAAGTTTTATGTAACAGTAGCTTGAACTGTCTTGCACAACGTCTAAAATATTTTAAATGCTGAACCTATCTGATTGGGCTTTATATAGTACACTGCTTACGTCAGCTTCAGCAGCCGCCTGGCATTAGTATAATAGGCCTACACATGTATAGTACACTGCTGACGTCAACTTACTTCAGCAGCCGCATGGCATTAGTATTGCATTGCATCAGAAAATGATGCAATCAACTGTGGATGATGTGAGCATGATGGTATTATGCAATGTTACATCATTATTCCGGATGTTGCTGCAGTCCTACTGGAGAAATTTACACAGTGAAACATAGAAAATGAGGTATATGAATATCTTCAAAACGAGAGCCAATACAAATTTTTCACGGTTATATTCGTGTTCGGCACACCAAAATACTACAGATTAGGGCCTTTTCAAGTCAGTAATGATTTCACTGTTGACCAGTGTAGTCGGCCATATGGAGACATCACCATAGATAGTCAGCCAGATGCATATACCACCATAGATAGTCAGCCATATGGATGTGTCACCTTAGATAGTCAGCCACATGGATACATCACCTTAGATAGTCAGCCATATGGAGACATCACCATAGATAGTCAGCTATATGGAGACATCACCATAGATAATCAGCCATATGGAGACATCACCTTAGTCAGCCATATGGATATATCACCTTAGATAGTCAGCGATATGGAGATATCACCATAGATAGTCAGCCATATGGAGACATCACGTTAGATAGTCAGCCATATGGAGACATCACCATAGATAGTCAGACATACTGATTTATCACCTTAGCATTGTGCTACTATAGTACTTGTACCATTCACTTTGCTACCCATATATTATGAAATATACTATCATATACGTACAAACACCCACAATGTTGGCCGTACTATTACACACTTCCAATATAATCGACTGACACTGTACCATAATGAACGGATGAATTTGAGAAGCTATTGACATATTTCGAATATAAAGTCAGTGCATGAAAAAAATATTTTCACTACATTATCATATTCTTCACAGGTACTATTCGTTATTACTCTGGGCAGAAATAAGAGCACACTCTTATTTCCAGTTGTGTTTGTTATCAGCTGAATACAAAATCTGCAAACTATGAACAGTCTTTGTGTACAAAAATGAAAGCATTCTTCCACTGCTTGTTTTGCTTAATTTGATCTACAAGTCCCCTTGTCTGAAATCCATTATCAAATTTAAACAGGTAAAGAAAATGCACGAATTATTTGTATGGAACACAAATGCGCAATGCATGAAGTGACCTAATCAAAGACAACTTGCCCAAGGTATCACAAACGGACAATAGTAGTAGTGTATATACTACCACTGCCATGGTGGGATATAACACTAAATCCAGGCAAGTGACTTAGAAAACATTAGAGGTGGACAATCAGGTTATTCATATGATACGATAATTTTTACAGTGGCTGTCATCTTTATTGCACAAAAGCTACTTACTAAGAATAACGGCCTTTGTGTGCTGATGGCGATAAGTGGAGGTGTCTGCTAGGTTAGGTCTCACTGCAGACGAATTGCATACATAGATATACGCACTAAAGTGTTATGATTTAAAGAAAGCCACATTTCTAACCATTTTACCGGGTGATTTATATCCTATATAAGATACAAAAATTAATAGCATACGAAATATAAATATTCACATGCTCTTGAGGTCGATCTCTATGGATGCTTCCCATTGATCAGAGGACAGCTTTCCCAAACATTAAACTAGTAGATTTTATCCATTGCATACGAGTTTGCGCGCATATTCTGACACCAAAATTGAATAAGTATGTTTCCGCCATTACGGGAGGGTGGGGGGCATACTGGTAGAAATTTACTAATTTAATGTTCGTGCCACCCATTATACACAACCAACTCTTCCCGTTAGTTGCTCTTCAATTAAAGTACATTAATGACTACCAATGGAGTCGTGTACAGACTTGTTATTCTCGAGAATAAGGTGATATTGTTATCGATAACCATTATATTAAAGACGTACGTTATATGATAATTAGTGGTGGTTGATTATAGAGGGTTTAAGAAAGAGATGATTACCCTGGGGTAATTCGTTATTTTCCTAATAGCTTACTGTTAAAATCGTTATTACATTATGTCATATACCACAGGCTTTGTGGAGATATCACTGATGTAGTTTGCCTGTTTGGCGTAAACTGCAATGTTAGATTCATACATCCAGCCAGATTCATTAGATCCAATTCTTTTAAAACTGCAGCCATCAAATTCTCTTCACTGGAAGTGGCAGCTAACTGCAGTCAACTTTAACATTAATATAGGTATTGCTCCATATTTTTAACCTTGAAATATTTTCAATAAAGCAATTATCGTCTTCTCGTTATTAACGAAAAGAGTACTTGATGCATCACATTAAAAGATAAAGATATATGTGTAATAATTTCGGTGATGAGTTTGGAACTGTAATCTGTTTTCATGACAGTAAATCGGATAGGTGGAGGATGTTCTGACGTATAAAAACCATTAACTGTAAGTAACCCTTTTTCATCGTAATGTTTTCCTTCCTTCCTTTCTGTAACCCAGTGGTTCTCAAGTTTTTCAAGTAGAGGGCCATATCTACTATTTTCGGTAATTAAGCGGGCCACAACGTTATAAAATTATAAATGTTTATCAATGTTTATACAATTATAAAAGTCGTGTAATATCATTCTTAAATTTGTTAACATTCAGCAACCAAATTCTAAAACTTTAAAAGCAGTCAGTGTCAGTCCTGCACTAGTCATTTTCGGATTTAACTCAAATGTTCATTTAACAATTTTAAATCGGTTTCGAAAACCGATATTAATATAATTAATTTACAATTGTAACTGTTCTTCACAACCAGTTACTGAAGTTCAGATGCCAGTTTATCAATGTATGGGCACAAAGCTGTTGTGCCCAAAGTCATAAGCGCAGCTAGGTTACTGTGGGTCTGGAACGTTGCTTGTTTTGTTATAATTGTCATTGCGGAAAATAACTGCTCGCATCTATAAGTCGAATCAAAACGACAAATATATCTCTGTGCGAATGAACACAAGTGTTCAAATTGTTCGACAGGCAATAGTCGCCAGAATGAGATCATATGATCAGCTGAGGGTGAAGCAGGTAGCTCCATGAATTTGCATCTCGGTGCAGAACTGCATTTCAGATCAATTACTTCGTGCTGAAAGTTTTGCTGTAATTGGCAGATCTTGGCATCCTGAAATACGAACGGATTTCTGAAGCGGGCAACATTATCCTTTTTGTCCATTCTGTGTTGTTAGTAGTGAAGGGGGATCCTATAGCCTCAATGGGAATTAGCATTAAAAACACCCTTGGGGAACATATAGCCTCAATGGAAATTTAACATGGAGAAAAATCGTGGGAACATATAGCCTCAATGGGAATTTAACATAGAGAAAAATCGTGGGACGATATAGCCTCAAGAGGAATTGAACATGGGAATTGGGACTGTATAGCGTCAAAGGAATTTAAACAGGGTGGGACTGTATAGCGTCAAGGGAAATTGAACATGGGATTTTTTTTTTTTTTAAAAATTAAAAAAGGGGTAGGCAATGGAAAGGCTATCTCTTTTCGAGAAATATGGCTGGCCCTGAAAAGGGCCTTTGGGTTTATTCTGCTTCTTCTTCTATTTCCTCCATTTCCTCATCCATCCCCTAATCTTTCCCCAAATTCCTTTGTTCTTCCTTTTTTCTTTTCCAGGTAACCAGTCTGGGTGACCCATAGCCCTGAACTTCTCTTGTATCTTGATCCAATTGTTGTTGAGTTTGTCAAAGGCCTCTTTTTCCTTTAAGTTTTCCTTATCCTTTCGTTCTTTATTCCACTTGTCTTTGATCTTTTTCACTTCTTCCTCCATTACTTTTCTCATAAGTTGTTCCGATTTCTTAAGCTGGTCTAGGCCTTTTTTGACAAAGGACCACTCTGTCCATTCCATTACCTCTTCCAAAAAACACCTGACTTCTAGCACATTATCCATGGCTTCTTTCAAGTGACCAATCTTTACATATTCTGGATCTATAAAGCCTCTTAGTCTTTTTACTTCTTCTTCTATCATCTCTGCCACCAGATCCATGGCTGATTTTAGATTTGTCACTTGCCTTCTTACAAAATCCCTGGTTACTTCATACTTCCATTCACGTTCAATCCTTTCCACTGCATAAGCTCCATCCACCATCCAATACCAAATGTCTTTCAACTGGTTAAACAATTCTGTTACAGCTACCATTTTCTTTCCGTTATTCCGTAGAATGGTGCGAACGACGAACGTGGTGGGTTCTTATACTGAAAGCGGGGACGTGAAGGAAAACATCCCCCTAAAACATAAAATTGATCTTACCTAGAAAATGACCCAACAACGCGCGGACGTGAAGGAAAACATCCCCCTACTTTCTCATTTCATATAATATAACCCTAACTATACTCTTGACATACGCTAAGAAACCCATAATCTACTATTCACACAAACATACCTGAGCTCTTACAAACACAAACACACAAACACATACCCTCACATTTTTTAAAAAGAGTTAGTGTTTATATTCACACTACTCTACCTACACATTGGCAAATTGATTGTTATTTCTTTTCTAGAGTATTGGGTAGCCCTAAAAAGGGCTGTTTGTTTTTTTGAACTCCAGATGCACCTATCTAATGGTTGCACCTTCCTGGCCTTGCGCCACACACGCATCTTCTTCCCCAGTCTTCTTTCACCTTTCTTCTGGGGAGCGCAGAGGGAGGATGATTCGCTTCATCACCCCAATCCTCTGTCTCGGGAATATTGAACGACATCCTCTCTTCTCTTTTCTTTTCCTCCTCTTCCCTCTGTCTTCTCTCCTCCTCTTCCTTCTTTATTCTTTCTTCTTCTATTATAGCCTCCGCAGCCAGTTCATTGACCAGGCGCCTTACATATTCCAGATATATCTGGAGTTCAAGAAGTTTGCTTATTCTGCTACTATTCATTCTTGTGTTGATCAATCAACAAGGGTAGCTAGACTGCCCAGCGAGTTTCAATTTATAGTGAAAGCGCGGACGTGAAGGAAAACATCCCCCTAAAACATAAAATTGATCTTACCTAGATCATGACCAAAAACAACAACAACGCGCGGACCTAAAAGAAACACTCACTCACTTTTTATGCTACCCATCACTATTTTAAAATTTTTTCATAAATCACTTCAATAGACTATCCACATACGCAAAGCAATCCAATCTAACCCCAAATATACACCTCAAACACCAAAAAAGACATCATTTTAATCTACTATCCACACCAACTTACGTGAGCTCTTACAAACACAAACACACAAACACACAAACACATACCCTCACATTTTTTATAAAAGAGTTAGTGTTTATATTCACACTACCCTACCTACACACATTGGCAAATCGATCGTTATTTCTTTTCTAGAGTATTGGGTAGCCCTGAAAAGGGCTGTTTTTTTTGTTTGCTATGGCATTCTTTTTTTAGTTTCTAAGAATGCGATGTCCTCTGATTATAGACTTTCTGGCAATAGGTCTGCTTCTTCGGAAAGAGAAGAAGAACTCTTTGGTGTCGATACGGCAATCGACAAAGCCTCTGTCAGGTTCAGGTTGCTGCTGCTGCTGCTGTTGTTGTTGTTGCTGTTGCTGCTGTTTTTGAAGTCTGTACTTCTCTGTCCATTCTTCTTTCTCCCTGTTCACTTCTTCTCTGAAGAGCTCTTCTATCAGGTCTTCAGTGACTTTTAGCATTCTCACGTTCTCTATTTCTTCTGGCTTCGGTATCAGACTGCGTCTGACCCTA
Organism: Sinohyriopsis cumingii; assembly: GCA_028554795.2. Classification (NCBI taxonomy): domain Eukaryota; kingdom Metazoa; phylum Mollusca; class Bivalvia; order Unionida; family Unionidae; genus Sinohyriopsis; species Sinohyriopsis cumingii. The sequence continues at coordinate 109,730,928 of CM068833.1, forward strand.
TGCAAATTCACGTAGGCTTCGTTGAGCTTAGCTAGTTTGGAGCACATCTTCGTTGGAGGATGAGTCGACAATGGATGGTTAGACTGGAAACAAACCGGTTCTTAAAGTCAAAGCGCGGACGTGAAGGAAAACATCCCCACACGGTTTTCGAGCCGCAACGTTCATGAGAGGGATAGCAAGAAATGAAAGAGCATCAATTCAACATTCTTATAGCTAAACAAAAGACAAAAGCATTTTTTCAAAACACAACATTTATTATTCAAAAATCACTTAACACTAAACAACAACTCTAACATTTTTAACAATAATCCAACAATATAACATCAAACAATTTTTTCAAATCACAAACATTTTTTTCTCAATTGGCAATCTACTTTAAACAGGGCTGAGAACGTTGTGAATGAAATTGTGATTTCCACTCTTGGAAATCATTAGGCCATTGATGGACACTACGTTTCCTAGCTTGAGACAAAAGATAAGCATAATGGTCACAAAACCATCGATCTACTTTCACATCGTTTCTAGCAGAAGAACGAGGATCGAAATGAGTCACTAAATGTTCTAAGGAATAGCCCAGGCTGCGATGATGCAGAAAATACACACAGTACTGTCCACACACCAAGGAATCTGTGCCTTGTAATTTCACATTATTGAATCGGGTGGTTTGAGCATTTCTTCTCATAAAGTCGATGATATCGTCTTCCAAAGGGGGCAATCCGTACGAATCGAAATATTCCACACATCCTTCTTGAGGAAAGTAAACGGCTACCCAGTGGGTTCCTGGGAGATGACTGTCGTCCGTGTTGATGACATAAGCTAGATGGTCTTGAGGTTTGCGATGAGGGAGTTCATCTTTAGCACAGACGACAGGATTCCAAGAAGCCGTATACGAACTGTGGTTCAAAAGGTAATAAAGTTCCCAGGTATCCATGTTTTGTGTGTTGTTTTGTTTTCTTCTTCTTCACAGGTAATAATAAGTCATCAATTCGATCCTGACTTTTTGCTTGAAAATGTCTGACAAATAACCGTTTCTTCGCTTCGTCTCCTCACTTTGATTCAGGAGAGCTTCGATACGATGGATCTCTTGAGTGATTAATGGAGGACAAAAATGTTCACGCAAGTCTTTATACCACTGGTGCAACACGACTTCGTCCGAGATGAGACTCCAAGCTTCGTCCAGATACTCGTCCAATTTTTCTTCTTGACTTAACATTAGGCATTTATCGTGTTGAATTTGACTGGGATGATCGTTTTGACATCCATAGCAATTTTTCTTGATCAATTCCGTCATTTTATCGACCAAGTGTTTGGCAAAACAGGAGACTAAATGGGCTTCTTGTTCTGGCCATCTCGACTTCATTATGATCACTTCTTCTTCTTCCACAGTCTCCTCACATTTCATGTCCAAAGTTTCTCCACTAGGTAAAGAGGGATAACAGTCTTCCATGACTTCTAGTAATCTAGAATGACTTCTCTCAAACTGTTGATTTCTATGGTATTATCGAATTCTGCATACAGGATGACGTTCACTGTCTCTGGCAGAGGATTTGCAAACTGAAGTTCCACACGAATCTGGCCTGATTTTATAGGGTGGAAATGTCCCTCGTCGCTGCCTTGGTCTGGAGTGAAATCGAAAGCCCACAAAGCATAGCCTCCTGCGTAATCGTCGTACGTAATGCCGTGACTGGTGTTGGTTCCTAACTGGCCGGTGGCTTCGTACAGGGACAAGTACGATCTCAAGTAATTCTTCTTGGCAAAGTCAGGCTCGAAAGGTCGGGTACACAAGGTCTTGCCATCGCGACTGACTTCGATTTTCTTCACGTCGAAGTGTTGAAAGTGGAAAGGATTTTCAGCGAAGGCTCCGTTGAAGGCTGAATTCTCGACCATACCAAGGATTAAACGTTTGGGTAACTGTCCTTGAAACAGATGATCTTCGATCATGGAATGATGGTTAGCAGAAATGGTGAACGTTTTCACTTCCACACGTCGTATGGGATACTTGGCGGTCGTTCTGCTCAACGTCTGACTGATGTCGTTTCCCACTTTGGGTAACACTTCCACGCGTCGTACGTAGAGTTTGGCCTCCTCGATTTTGCTTTTAGGATTGCCAGCAGCAGTATCAGCCAACAAATGGAAAGCGGCACTGCTACGATTCAGTCTCAAGCGGACATTGACCCCGTTCAGCAAATATTTCTCTTGCAACCACATGTCCAAATGCAAACGATCCATCAGTTCTAAACTCTTTCCGTCTTTGATTTTGTTTCTTCGTTCTACAAATCCCTCATTGGTGACTGTTTTTGATTTGGGGTCAGCTTCAAGCTCTTTTTCATTAAATTCGCCCGCTTCGTCAGGTTCCCACAGCACGCAGGCATTGCGATGAGTATCCTTGGCATCTATTCCGTACGTCAAGAGATTTTCCAGGTAGGCACGGTAAGGGTAAGTATCCATGCTGCTACTGACCAGTTTGTTATTCAAGTACAAGTCCACTCCACTGAACAAGGAATGCATGAAATTGTTGACGGGAGCTACTTTCTCTTCGCCGTTTATAGGATCTCCTTCCTTATCTAGGACTTTGACTTTCAAGTACAAGTAACTGCTATTCAGATCGATGTAATCTTCGGGCTGTCCTTTGATTTCAAACTCGATGGGAGCGGAATCGGTCAATGAGGAGACGGGATGAAATTCCACCCACTGGGATTCTTGCATCGTCATCATGGTGGGGGGCATGGCAAACAGATCCAGTTCCGTCTTGGAACAAGCGCAAGACTCTCGGTGCATCATTTTGTTCTGTTCTTTCTCAATAATCGAAAACGTCTAAGTCTCGAACGGTTCTTCTTTTCTTGATCTTTCTCGCTTGAAGTCTGGTGAAAGGGTGTTTTCTTCGTCGTCTCTTTCTGCCTTGTCCTTGCTGAATGCCTGACTCGGTAGCGTGCAGAGCATTTATAGATGTGTCTCGTCGGCCTAAAATGTCTTTGCCCGTTTGCAGCAAGACATTTTTGCCTGCCCTCATGAAGGCTTCTTTAGGGTTTTGTTTGTCGATGATGACATTTTGGAGAAATTCTTTGCCTTGCGTCAGTGCCGCATCTTTCAAGGCGTGCAATCCGCGTGTCACCATCGGTTTCAACACAGGGGCCACCGAACGAAAGGCCGATTTTAACATATCTCCTAAACCGTGTCCTCGCTGTCGAGCAACCCCTCGGTACACTGGATACATGACTTACTTACGAGTCGTGAGAAAACCGTTTTCGAAAATGGAGTTTCACCGTGACTTTTCCTTTGGTGAATGAAATATTTTGTCCCAAATCTCCTTTTATAGCAATGTTGACCGTGTCCAAATACGACTTGCTGACAGGCAAATAATGAGGATGGACAAATTCCTGGTGAACGTGATAGGTGTTTCCACCTTCCTGGTCACTGGTTGCGGTACTATCCACTTTGAAAGGAATGACACGCAGTAACGGTACGGAGGTGTGTCCCACCACGTTGTACTCCACCACATCGGAATACACGAACATCAAATTCAGTCCTTGGTTCAGTTCTACCGGTTTTCCAAAAGCTCTGTAAAAATCCATATTATTGTTGATCTTGGGGCTCATATTTTGTGCGACCATTGTTGAATATCCACCCAAAATTTCAAACAAACTACCATTGAACCTGAAGGACAACAGTTGAGTATCCTGAAATTTCATCAGTAAGCGACGAGCCACTTTATGGTACTCCAGGGTGACACTTTTTTTTGATTCTGTTCAGGGCTTTGGCAAAGGCGAACTCGAACCTGTCCGCAATAGTGTCCACTCAATGTTGGCCACTAAAATAAAACCCTGCCGGAATTTTCAAGGTGTAGATTTTGAAGGGTGGATTGCTGGCTTGTTTTGTGTCCCCTGAAAACCCGATGTCATTCATGGCTTCTTGTAATTGTTGGTTCAGGATTTCGACCTCAAAAAAGTTTTGAGTTTCAGTGATGTTTTTGATTTGTGTTGGGTGAATCATTTCTACCAAAGCCACTTCCCAATGGGCTTCGTGATCTAAGGGGATGGCCTGAGGTAATTTGGCCGTGTAACAGCACAACGTGTTGTGGGGAAACACCTCCATGGAACTGTCACTGGGTAAGGTTAAGTAAAATTGGTTTTGGTGACTCATAATTCCAGAGTTCTGTGGCTGTCCGAGGGGATATTACTGGACGTCAGAGGCGTGTCTCCGCCCAAAATGGGGTTCTGGTTGTGGTTGATGTTGTTGTTGGAGTGGTGACTGGCACTGGCACTGGACACAACGTTCCCGTTCGAGGAGAATTTCAGGGAGGGATTGGGAAGCAGGTAACCGATGCAACTGCTCAATAAAATGGTCCACAATTGTTTGTCTCCTTGTTGCAAACTCAAATTGGCGATGGCTGCCCCGATGACACAATACACCACGAAGATTTGGCAGAAAAAGACGATTTGCGTTTTAGGCACACGTTCTCCACACCACACCCACAAGGGTTGTTTTTGTAAATCTTGCACAGAAGAACTAGGTGAAGAAGGACTGGTCGACGTAGCTGCGTCTGCTGTGTGAAAGGGCATGATGGTCACTTCTTCTTTTTATAGTCGATGACTTGCGAAGCGTCGATCAAGAATCGAAACTGGGTGGATATCCTTTCCAACGTACTTTGACTTCTTTGACACGTCGTTTGCCCACTTTACGGGTTCTGCGTTCGAGAATGCTTTCGATGTCGTACACGTCGTCTTCTTTTTTGGTGACACGTTGTAACTCGGGCAAATAAAACGTTCCTTTGAGTACTTCTCCGTTCATGTCTTCCAATTTATAGACGGCAGGATGACGGCCATGCACTCGTCCAGTGACGCGAAACAATTCGGTCGTCCAGTTAGGTAAGTAACCTTTGTCGAAAGTGCGTTTGGTTTTGCCAATGCGCACCCAATCTCCTACGGCCAACTCTCCACTTTTCTTGGGGACAGCCCTCGTCGGGGACGTACCGAACAGGCGTTCAAACACCAGCACTTCGTTGTCGGGAGTCACGTCCTGCGGGGCACGTCCGAGGCTTCGATGGTAAGATTGGTTGTACGCTTGCACCAGGTGTGGTAAGATGTCGATGTACTTCAGAGTGTGGTGATGCGTAAAATATTTCCACATGCGTTCTTTCAAAGTGCGTTGAAAACGCTCCACGATGCTGGCTTTGGTTTCGGGATTCTCGGTGGTAAAAAAATGAATGTCACGTTTCTTTAATTCTTTTTGGAAAGCTTGGTTTAGAAATTCGGTGCCTTTGTCCGTTTGCCATCGAAGAGGGTGACGACCGCTTTGTTTCAACACCCGTTGCAGGGCTCGCACTAACTCGCTGCTGGATTTGGAAGTCAAGGGCACGACCCAGGCAAATTTGGAAAAGACGTCGATGACACAAAACAAATATTTGTAACCACGATTATAGCTGGCCAAATGAGAGACATCGGCTAAATCGGCTTGCCATTGATGATCGATGCCTTCCACTCGGGTGCGACTTCTGGCAAACTTGCGTCGAATGGGTTTGTGTAAAGTGTAGGTAGCTTGTTCTTGTAACCATCGTTGCACTTGAGGTAAACGGAGACTTTTCAGTCGCGTTTTGGCAGCACGATACAATTTTTGAACTCCTGCGTAACCTGCAGGATGGGAGGGATCGTAGTAAATGCTGGCTAAGACTTTTTCCATTTTTTTGTGTTGGTTGGTGTGTTAATAAGGCACCCACTCTTGGAGGATGCTACTCTTTTTCTCTTGGGGTATTTTCTTGGATTGCAATGCTTTGCGTGTGCGACCGGCAATAGGTGTTGAAGAGGAGGAGGATGTCTGAGCGGGGGATATCGGTTCTTGTTTCACTTCTGTCTTCACTTCTGTCTTCACTTTCTTTTTCTCTTGTGATGAAGAAGGGGTGGCCATCATCTTTTTAATCCATCCAATTCTGGAGGTAGGTGGTGTTGTTAACTTGCGTACTTTTTCTGGTGGAGTTTGAAACCCTTCTTCTTCTTCTTTTCCTTTTTCTGTCTTGGTCACTGGTACTGGTGGTACTGGTACTGGTACTGGTGATGGTGCTGGACTTTTCATCAAGGTCTTAAAATCTTTCAGAGTGGGTAGAGCTGTTTCGTCTAAAGCTTTCTGGTGAAAGAGTTGCAGTCGTTGCAAGAGTTGACCGTACTTTTGCGATTTTTCTGTTTCGGACAAATCTTGGCGATCCATCAAGGATTGCAATTCGTGTTGTAACTGGGACATCTCGTTCAAATTGGGATTGGGAGGTAAATGCGGGGTGCGTTGTTCTTGCCACCGATGGTATTCCATCCATCGTTTGTAAGGCACTAAAGGTAGTTTTCGTCCTTCCATGGGGTTGTCAGGGGTCGATTCTGAGATCTTGGGACTTCCGAAGGCCTTTTTATCTTGCTCCCACCAGTCCTCCCAACATGGTTCCCAAGACTCCTTTCAGTATGGGGCCTAACAAGAGAGGTAAAATGCCTCCACGTTGGACCAACATCTTCTTTTTTTGACGAATGGGAACTTTCTTTCGAACCATTTGGCGAAGAACGTGACGATGTTTGCCTAAGCATTGTTTCTGGTGTTTGGACAAAGGGATCGTGCCTTTCAAGACGTTCAAACAACATTCGCACACGGTATCGATGACCTCTTTGGAGGCCGTTTGAATGAGTTTTTTTCGTAGGGGTGGAGAAGCTTTGGACAGGACAGATAACATGTCCCCATGTTTGGCTAAACGTGGTGGCAGTCCTTTCCTTTTCTTTCCTTGGGGTTTTCTGGAGGGTGACATTTTTGCTTGTGGGTTCCGGGACATTCACCGAACAGACACTAACGTCGATGACTTAACGCACACCCTTTTATCTTTTTTTTGGGACTATCGCTTTGTCATAAAGGTGACAATGTTTTTCCCAAAATCGCCAAGGAATCCTCCCCTTTGTTGACGCCTCTTTTTCTTGGAACGACTGTGTCTTTTCTTAGGGTAATATCGATGCTTGGCTAAGCGCTTTGTCGGATGACGCGTCTGCCTTTGTCTCTTTCTTTTGTGGCTTCTTGGAGGTGACATCTTTTACAAGTTCACTGATACCCCGACTTGGTCACAGGCCTTTTTTATACTGGAACGCGTCGCCACTGATTGTCTTTACGTTTTATCAGTTTGAGGACAGGCATGACACGTCGTGCAGGGGTACGTAACGGACTAAATCGAGCCAGTTCTTGCTTGGACAAATCCAGTAAACTTTGTAACATGCCCGATCTTTCATGGACTTTGATTTTGGGAGAAGGTACTTTGTGAGCAGCAGCCACTGCCGCTAAATTGGAGGGTCCTGCCACTGGGGAAGTTCTTTTGGGGGTCATCAACGGAGAAGTTCTTGGTGTGATCAACGTCTCCAAGTACTCTTCAGTTCCTGGTGTCATCAACGGAGAAGTGGACAAACGTGAGGATGCCTGAGACGCAGTCACTGCCGTGGCAGGTCGTGGTTTGCGAGTGTAAGGTTGCGTCCTGGCCGAAGTGCCTCTCTTGCGACTAGTTTTCTTCTTCTGTGGACATTTCTTTTTCTGGGGACTTTTTCTCTGTTTCTTTTTCTGGGGGCTTCTTTTCTTTTTCCGGGGTGGTGTCTGGTAAAAGGAGGCTCCCGCCACTGGAGAAGTTCTTCTCTTTGGGGACCTGGTCTTTTTCTTTTTCCTCTTGGGGCTTCGTTGGACTTTTGTCTTGGGGATAACTTTGGGGGCATTAGGATCCCATCTTAAGAGTGAGCGAATGATGACCCCTCCTAGAGTACCGCTCCCTCCAGGTTTCAAAATGATTTGTTTTTTGGTTTGAGTGTCGATGCGGGGATCGGCCAGTTGGACCAAAGCGACTTTGTTTCGATCGAAAAAGCGTTGGGTTTGATGAGGAATCTGAATGATTCCTTGGAGTAATTGACGTGCCGTTACCGTGAACCATCGTAAGACTTCTTTGAGACTAGCTTCTAAGACACGAGCTCGTGTTTGTGCATCTTTTTCTAGACTGATGCCATACAAGGCACGAATCAATTTGACGGGAAGATGCGACTGAAGGGACGTCATGTTCACACTGTGTGAGACAGACGAAAAAGGGTCTGAGGTTTTTATAGATTTTTTTCATGGAGAGTGAAATGAAGTCGAGGACGGAGACGTGTACAGGACAGGCCCTCCGTCTTGGCACCAGTGGTGAAACAAGTGGGTACGAAATCGCAAATCCTCGGGGGTCGTAGGTTTCAAATCGACGAGTAAATAGGCGTGTGGTGTTTGAGTGGCATCGTCGTACGCCTGAGTTAGCCAAGGCGTTCCTAACTGTTTGGCTAAGACTTGCACTTGCAATTTATCTCGAGGGCTTTTAAACAAGACCACGTAATGCGCATTGAGACTGATGGTGCGATGGGCTTTACTTTGTTGAAACAAATTTTGGGTGATGTAAACGACACTGGCATTACGGTGATACCCTTTGCGCGTGAACCACAGTTTAATTTCTTCTTCGTCTTCTCCTAACATGTCGTCGAAAATGACCAAATGGGTTTGACGGGAGTCAGAGACGATGCCGTCGTCTTCTTTAGGAATGCCTTCCACAAACACGATGGAATCGCCTTGACTTTCTCGCAAGAGGCTGTACGCCGATTGCCACTCTTTGTAACACCACACGATCCGTTGAGGTGGTCGATCGATCAAATGATGTTTATGTTCGATCAAACGTTTGACGAATTCGGTTTTGCCTGAACCGCTAGGTCCAGCAATGAGCATGTTAAAGGGATGGCGAAGATACAAAGCCTCCCAACTGGCACGATCTAAGTGTTCGTCGATGACTTTGACAGTAGAGGAAGAGGGAGCAGAGACAGTAGAGGTAGCCATAGTGTGAGGAATGTCACTTGTGACACGAAAACAAACAAGACAAGAGTTTATATACTTTTTCAGAACACGTTTATTGAATGTTTTTTTTTTTTTCAAACATGAATACGAAAGACAAAAATACATAAAAGCCAAAGGCTTAAGTACAAGGATAAAAGGCACATGATAACGATGAACGTGGAATAAACACAAGTGTCTGTACAACATGTTTTGGGTAATGTTCTAACCAGTTCTATAGTAGGTGGTAAGGTCACACAAGTGTCCTCCCGAAAGGGTCTTTCAGGTCTGTCCACGACAGTCCTGTCCTGAGTGACGGGTTCTTCTGGCACCGTCACTAACACGGGTTGAAAAGTAACTTTTTTCCTTGAACAACTCTCGTGCATACTGGGCCACTTCTTGGGTCCAATCCTCAAAATCCCATTCTTTCCAGGCACGGACATCTGTCCAATGGGGATGTAAGTCACAAGCTACACACACATCGTCATACACGTCTTGGGTAGCTAAAAGTTGACGAATCTTTTTTTCCTGTTGAGGTTGAGAAGTATCCAGATGAAAACGCAAGGCTTTGAGCAAAAGGAGTTTTTCGTGAACATTTAAGGCCATTGAGGTGGTAAGTACTGATCGTAAAGAGTCCACAAAGAATCGGCTGGTAAACGAAATCCCAAAAAACAAGTCACTAAGACACACACCACTTGTCGTCCTAAATTGAATGGATAAAGTTCTTGTAATAATTGATGGTAATGATCCACGGTTTGAATATGGTCATTGAGTTCCTTCCACGGAATCTGTTGGATGACATGTGACATAAACCGTGGCATGGCAGCCTGTTTTTATATTCTCTTTTTTTTTGGATGCAATACACGTACTTTCTAACCAGAGATCTTCGTTCTCCAGTAGGGAATCTAAATCTTGCATACTGTAACCGAAACGTCAGAGTTCGTTTAGGTGTTTCCTCTTCCGCTAAGCAGATTCCACATAAAATATGTTTGTAATCCTTTACCTTGTCTTCCTCAATGCGTTGCACTAGGTGAATCTCGAAGTAACCATAATCATGAACATGTCGATCATTAGCGACCTCAAAGTTTTGAACAATGTCTGACCATTGAAAGAATTTCTGACGAATCAGTTCTCTTATACCATTCAGGTACCAGTGGTTAAAGATCTGGTGACGTATCGGATGCAATTGTTCTTTACGTTTGACTTGTATTTTGACCAGCTCTCGGTAAATGCATTCTCTCAATTCCACAGGCAAGGCACGAATGTTCTCTAGCAAAGTATCCATGAATAGGTCATACTAAATCCTCCTTGGTCTTACACAAGAAATGTACTGTTTGCACAAACATGGTTTTAATTCATTGTCGAATCTAAATCGTTTCACCACTAATTTACACATCACAATTCGTTCAGAAGTTTCCTCTTTCACCAAGTTGACATTGCGTGAAAGATGTTGGTAATTCGTTAACTCTTCCTCTGGAATTCGATGCAGTACGTTTACAATGTAGTAGATAGAATCGTCAATACCAAACCATTCCTTTTTATAACCAGGAGGTCGTTGATCAATGTCTGTCCAATGGAACACTTTCAACTCAATCAGTCCTTGTATAGCCTGAAGGTACCAGTGGTTCAAACACCGGTGACGTAACGGATGCAATTGTTCTTTACGTTTCACTTGTATTTTGACCAGCTCTCGGTAAATGCATTCTCTCAATTCCACAGGCAAGGCACGAATGTTCTCTAGCAAAGTATCCATGAACAGATTATTATGGTAAGAAGTTACTTCAATGTCTCGGTCCCACTAAGGGTAAGTAATGACAATTCGGTGACCATCGAGCATGTTCTACGTAGGCCGAATCTTGCGGTTCCCAGTGGTGAAGTGACACACCGCAACTGAAGCACTTGACTTTATCTCCTTCGCCCAAGTAGAAAAATCCGGCTCTGGCTAATTCTTCGGGGGTCGGTCCTCCCAGATATTTAGGCCATTTTCCTTTGAACGATTGAAGACGATTTTCAAAGTCACAGTATTCCGACAAACGCACAGGAAACGAATATTCGTTTTTCACAGGTTCGTTTCGATGAGGGTTGGGTGACAGGAACAGGAGTTTGCTCAGGGCTGGATGACATCCGTAGGGGGGTAGACGTGAAGGTGAACATTCCCCTTTAAACCCGGTAAAATGTCTAAGAGGACGAGCGGCATCGCTTTCGCATCCCTCAGGTTTGACACGCACAGCATCACTTTCCATGACAGGGGCAGTGAGAACAAAGTTCCCATGATGCTTTACGGCATCGCTCAGGTCACAACGTACAGCATCGTACACATCGCAAGGCTCACAATCGCACTCGTCTGCAAACTCCGTTACGCAGTTACAATGGTAACCACATGGACAATCGCAGTTTCCTTCCGGACATTTTCCGTCGCAATGCCTGGGTCTTATCCATCCAGTATTAGTCACACTAGAGGAAGATACAACTTTTTTACAATCCCCAAACTGGAACGATGTCTCTTTCAAAGTATTCATCTTGTTCGCTCGGTCTTGGTAGTCACAATGAACTATCGATCTTGCCTAGGGTTCCTTTTTTATATACAGACCAATACCGACGTGACCGTACGGCAACGTAAAGTGATTGGGAAGTCGCACTCGCTTCTGGTATACAATTTGATAGACTTTTTCCAACGGTCGACTGACGATGTGGTGAGTGGGTAAACGTACAATCTTGTTCGGCTGGTAGGTGGTCACTTTAAAGTTTCCATCCTCTCCCGATTGCAAGGCTTCTTTCAATACCCCAAAGTTGACCACTCGACTGGTACGATAATTCAGAGTCAGTCCTTTCACTTTGCACGTCGTGTGCACTTCTCCTTGTTTGTTCCGGTATTCGTAGCCGTAATTTTTGGGACCGCCACTGACGAAACTTAGAATCTTGTCGTCGGGATGCTCGTCTGTCCAGGCTCCTAAACGGTCTCCTTCGATGTCAGGGTGATGTTGAATCGGGTGATGGATGTAAATGCAACTGTCCGTGTCAAAGTACAGGACGCGTTCTTCTAACAGTTCTAAAGCTTCGTACAATTTTAAGCGAGCATGGGCTGTCACGTAAGCCGCAATGATGACATTTCCAAAAGGGTCGTATTGTACAAAGTCCAGATCTTCTTCGTAATTGACCAAGATTAAATTCTCTCGAACGACGTCCACGTGTTTCATGTATTTGGTTTTGTCGTGAATCATCTGGAAGTAGCGGGAAGGTTCTGTCAAATATTCCGTCTTGGGTAAACACGGTCGTTGTGCCATTTTACCCCACAAGCAATTTAACATCACTTTGGCAAACGATCGCCTGCCTTCGTTTTTCTCGATGTGGTCTAAAGTGATGCCTTCTTGTTCGTAGTATTTCTCTTTGAATTGTATTTGGTCTTCGGGAGTGTGACACCAGGAAGGATATCCGCTGGCTTCTTGCTTCAGTTTCAAAAAGGCATCCACGTAGTCTGCGAAAATGCCTTTCTGCGTGGGGTCACCCTTGTGGTATTGTTGTGTCTTGGGAAAGTGACAAATTTCGTACACTTCTAACAGTTGGTATCCCATGTCCAGAGCTTTGAACAATTCTACGCTGACCCAGGTTCCCGTCAAGGCCCGTTCTTCCTGGCTGTGATGGCAAGGTTGGTCTTGGTTGCACGCTTCGGCACAAGTACGGCACAAGGGAAACATCAGTTTGCCTTGACAATGGTGAGGTAAGACGGGATGGTATAGGTTCGTGGGAGGCAAAACTTTACACTTGATCAAGCCTTCGTATTGTCGAATGTTTTTCAGGTCGATGTGTTCCGTCAACAATTGCGGGTGCCCTACAGGAAAGCGACAATATTTGCACACGTAGGGATACAGCGAACACACGTCCAAGTATTTGATTTCTTCTCCTTTCTCTTCGTCGGCTTGGTACAGCAAACAGGTGGCATTGGTCCTTCCTCCGTACAAACTATCCCTCGGGTTCAGCGGGTCCATGAACTGGTAACTTTCCAGGAGGCGTTTAAATTCGGGATCGGTTTTCATACGGTGATCGTACTCGTGTTCCCACATTTCCACCACTTGGTATCCTTGCTGTTCTAACTTTAGGCGCCGCTGACAAGTGTCCTGGTACAAGTCTTCCATGGTTCGTTGCAAAAACTGATTTTTAGTGCCACGGTCAGGGTAACAGACGGGACATCCGTGAAATAAGCAACCATTAAACTCGTACACGATCTTGGGGTTTTCTAAGTCCCAGGCATCGACCGAATACGTTCCGATGGTCTTTTCGCCCCCTCCGTTGCGGGCATGCTGAATCCACTTGTCTTCCTTGTCGCACAAGTAATGTAACCAACGTAGGGCTTTGACCGAGTATTGACGCTTGACATAGTGGGTCGTTTGAGGACTGATGACAGCCACGGTGTTTTCAGGCATCAATCGTTGGCGGTACACTAAGGAACACGCTTTGGCAATGGTGCAAGCTTCTTTCAAAGGATCGACCCCTCCGTGTTCCATGAACAGTTCTCGAAATTTTCCACAGCAACGCCGTAAAATGTCCACGTCGGAACGACAATACTTTAGCATTTCTTCCTGAAAGTCGAAGGGGTCAGAGGCATGAGCCTGGTACCAAGCGTAGAAAGCTTCTCGTTGTTCGGTACGCATGTTGTCGGGGTCGTAATAGTGAGCCTCAGGTAAATGGGGTAGAACGGCATGTTGATTGGCTTCCGTATTGAAAAAGTGTGGAAAGTACTCTTTAGCCATTTCTGTCATTCCAAACGTTTTAGGCATTCGACTCAAAGGCATGGTCAAGTAACTCATCGAATCTTTAAACTGCACTTGTCCCACTCGCATAAAAATGATTTTGGCTCCGTTCAAAGTCACTTTAGGACGTTCGGTGCCTTGTTCCGTATAGTATCTGAGAAGAAACTGTCCATCGTATCCGGAGAAATTGTGAGCCATCACCGTGGCATGACGATGACAATCTCCGTAACGTTCGATGTCCTCTTGGCTCCACGTCTTGTCGATGGGGTCTAAGACCCATTGGGCAAAATCGGCTAGCGTGTTCAGTCCCCGAAAGATTTTTTCACGCCCTCCAGGAATCTTGCTGCAGTGAGGACAATGACTGAAGATAGGTTCTTGAATGCACTTCTCGCACGCTCGATGAGCCACGCAGAAATTAGGAATGTGAATGCCGGTTTCTTGCATGCATTCGAAATCGAAAAAGATGAAATTGCCTTTCTTCTTGTCACCGTCCTCTTTCTCTGATGGGGGTTGGTATTTTTGCACGTAACATTGGTGTTCCAAGTCCACGATGTGGTGACAAATGTGACATTTTTTCTTTCCTGAACATACGTGTGCCTTGGTATTATTGGTACGTATGACTTGTTCACACGTAGGGCACAATCTCAGCAGTTGACAAGCGCATTTCTTCTGTGAACCTTGCGTCTTCAAATGTTGTTGGTAACAGGTAGGACTGACAAACGTGCGCTGACAAGTCGAACAAGGCACTGGCTCTTCGCTCAGACAGGGTGAAGAGGCCAAACATCCTGTGCATTTCGATCCACAATGCTTGTGTTGCTCTCGATTATTATAACCATGGTCACATTTCTCACATTAATAACCGTATCCCAGGAATCCGGTGATACTGGTAATGGTATCGAAATGGTCATCGTGATGATAAACATGAATGTATTTTCCGTCCTTAAAATCTTGCCCTCGAAACGACAGAGGCCCGCGCACTTCTTGAGGGTACTCTTTCAAGGTGTATCGTGGAGCTAGGGCATCTTGCAATTTTTGCATCTCAGGAATGCCACAGGGTGTGTCTTTGGACAGGCCAGCTTGTTGCAACAGGAGTTCTGCTTCGTTTCGTTGTTTGGCTCTGTCCGATTGTCGAATAGTTTTCCAGGTTCTTTTCCATTCTGTCGTGTCGTTCTTGTTGGCATAGGTTCGTCCCACCACGATGGCACGGGCTAAACACATCTGGTCATGAGGATTGTGAATTTGGACAAGGCTACGCTTAATGCTGCGAAGGTCGTCCACCAATAACATCTTTTTGCGTCCAGTCCCTTGAGGAGGAGAGACGTGGGTCATGTCCAATGTGGCTTTTCCATCGGTGATGTCAAACTGGTCATTAGATTGTTGCACGTGTTGAATCTTGTCCATGACTTTGGAAGCGGTCAATTCTGCAGGGGTGCTAAACTCGATCCAAACAGGGGATTTCAAACCGTCGTGTTGTATGGAAAGTCTCAAGCGATCGTCTTCTTTGGGTTGACATTGTCGCTTGAGTGCAGTGAGCAAAGAATCCCACACCCCAGTGATAAACACTTCTGCTTTCTCTAACGGCACTTCAGCCTTGAAATCTTTAAACTTCACCGTGTATTTGTAAGCCGTGGTTCTAAATTTTCTAGAGGAGCGCTTTTCCGTCTCTCGAATGGAATAGTACTTTTCAGGGTTGACTAAGGGTGGTGAACTTGGTTTAGAGGGTTCTGATTCTGGTTCACTCATGTCCTCTTCAAAATCACTGGCATGAATTTGTGCCAAGATTTCAGCCCTGGTACGAGGCGATAGATCACGTTTCTGCCTCTTACTTTCTTCTTCTTCTTTCTTCTCGAATGAATTAGATCGTTTCATCTTGAAAGCAAAAAGTCAAATGACTCAAGTTCAAACACCATGAGCTACTTTATAGTCATAGCAGACCAGCGTATATAAAAGGGTGTGTGTCTTGTCCTTTCACTATTCATTTCACTCTCAAGCCGAGCACAACGATGGAAGAGACTAACCAGATGGAACGTTTCGTCAGAGCTTTGCGAGGGGTCATTAGAAAATTCTCTTCAGACCAGCCTACGGACTACTCTCCTTCCTTTAGAGATAAAAGTCAAGATACTTGCTATATCTGTCAGAAGAAAGGGCATTGGTCTTCAGAGTGTCCAGACCATCAAAAAAGAACAAAAACAGGGGCTAAAAAAGACAAAAGTCAAGATACCTGTTATTATTGTAAAGAAAAAGGACATTGGTCTCCAGATTGCCCAAAAAAGAAACAAGAGGAGTCAGAAGAAAAGAAGGATTCTTCAGAAGAAGAGAGGGATTCTTCAGAGGAAGAAAGCAGACAGGTGAAGAAAAAGAAACAGGAGAAGAAAAGAAGAAGGGAAGAAAGTGAGGAGGAAGAAGAGGAAAAGAGTGTGACGGTGAAGAAATTCAAAAAACAGAGAGACTAAACAAGGAGACAGAAGAAGTCAATGAACTTTTAATCAAAGTGTTGTGTTGTGAATTGTGAATTGGATTGTAACAATGGATAAAAGAATAAATGAATGATATAAGGTAAGTGTCTTTGGGTTTTGATTGTAAAATAAGAAGCTACACTCATGCACTCATACAAAGACACGTACTATAGGGGCAAAATGGGTGGGTTATTTTTTTTTTTGAGTTATTGGCAAATTGAAATTGTATTTCTTTTCGAGATATGTGGGTGGCCCTGAAAAGGGCCTTTTTCTTTATGGTGTAGGGGTGAGTTTAAGCAATCAACTTTAACTGCCTTATGCCTTTGCCACGGCCAAGGCCTACTTCTGGACTGCGTAATGTTGATGATGATGATGATAATGATTGGGTTGAAATCACTAAGGGTGGTACGGTAGGCTTAGTCACAGGGTTGACGTGTTTAGCTCGGGAAGGTCGTATTCTCTTCGGTCGTAATAAAGAAGTCTGATACATTTGTTTCAGACTTCTTAACTCCGCTAAAATGTCCAACAGTACCGTGACCGTTTGATTCTCACCCTCTTGTTTCTTTGTTGCTACTTCTTCTTGCTATTGTTGGTGTTGTTTTTTTCTTACCTCTTCTTCTTGCTGCTGTTGCTGTAGGAGAAAAGCCTGTTCCGCTTCCTTTTGTCGTTGTATAAATTTCTCCAATTCTTCTTTCTGTCTCTGTCTAAAATTCTCCACTTGCGGTAATGAAGAAGGTAACGAAGGTTCCGGAACAAATTCTTGCGAGGAGAGAAAATCCACAAAATCCCAATTCACCTCTTCTGAAAGTAAGTCCGGGTTCCCTTGGGCAGTCTCCCCTGTTGGTGCAGCCCAATGGATCGTTTTCTGAGTTTCCGTCATGTTGAATCACTGTCGCATAGATTGACTGCACACAAGTGCTAGCGAATCTATATAGACTACGTGACGTCACAGGCTGCTCTCTTCGGATTGGATGCGGGCTGACTGAATTTTGTAACGCGTGTTCGGATTGGTGAATGAACTCAATCCGTTTCAATCCTTCCTGTACCTATAAATAAGCGCAGTTCACTGCATTGATTCACCTGTTCTCGGCGCCTCAACATGTGGACCGATGTGCACTCTTCAACCCTTGTGTCAACGATGATGTTCAGGACGGACATGCTCATGTATGTCCGATCCAAGTGGACCGTTGTCCACAGGACCACCAGCAGTTTGTGGATACGAAGAGTCTACATAGAGAGACAAGGTTGCCTCAAGAGGACTCTGATGTATGGCCCTGCTGTAAGACGCAGCTTGAGGAAAAGAAGATGCCACAGATGCCCTTTATGTTAAGGGCATATTAACATAAACCCAAAGGCCAGCCATATTTCTCGAAAAGAGATAGCCTTTCCATTGCCTACGCCTTTTTTAATTTTTTTTAAAAAAAAAATCCCATGTTCAATTTCCCTTGACGCTATACAGTCCCACCCTGTTTAAATTCCTTTGACGCTATACAGTCCCAATTCCCATGTTCAAATCCTCTTGAGGCTATATCGTCCCACGATTTTTCTCTATGTTAAATTCCCATTGAGGCTATATGTTCCCACGATTTTTCTCCATGTTAAATTTCCATTGAGGCTATATGTTCCCAAGGGTGTTTTAATGCTAATTCCCATTGAGGCTATAGGATCCCCCTTCACTACTGTTGTTTTTCTCTACACACAACTTCAGAGTTTCAAACAGATCAATTCCTTTGGTAGTCGCATGCATCGATTCAAGTCCTAGAAGTTCTTCAATGACTTCAAAATTATCGTTTATTGCTCGAACAAAACCTGCGACCTGAGCTGTGTCAGAAATGTCAGTGGATTCGTCCATTGCCAATGGCAAAAAGTTACAATTTTTGCCATGTGTTGCTACTTGACGACAACATCGCTGGCCAACTCTACAACTAGCCTAGCCATAGTATTATTAGACAAAGGAATCTGATCAAATTTTGTCTCAATTGTATCGCCAAGCATTCTAGCAGCAATTTTAAGCGAAGGCTTTATTTCTTCCGCATCGGTGAACGGCTTCTTTTGCGAGCCAACAGAAGAGCGACTTCGTACGACACAACAACAGCACTCTTGCTCTGTTCTTTAGCCTTGGTTAAAAATGACTGCTGACTGGTCAGAGAACCTTCTTTCTTAGCTATGAAATCTTTTCTTAACTCCGAACCGACCGCATATTGAGCATTTATGTCTGAATGTGTGGTCGTGTAGTGTCGTTCCAGATTGTATTTTTTCGTAACAGACACACAAAATCCGCCGATTAAGCAAACCGGTTTACAACTACCACTAGGCACAAACATAAATTTCTCCGTCCAATCTGCGTTTAATTCACAACAAGCAACCTAGTCACATTTTCGCTTATTAGCATTGGTTGTTTCCAAGTTAGCCACGTTCATACTTATCGGCTTTAACGGTACATTTTTATTTGAAAAATCTAATTTCAACACCAAACTGCAGACTACGAAACAGTTGTAATAGATGCCGTCTTGCGCACTCTGATTGGTTGACAAGGGTGGGAAAAGGGAATTTCCAAACGTTTCATTCGCTAACTCAACGGGAGCATTCGATAATTATATCCGAGCACAACAAACACGCGCAGACTGAATTATTGAACGCCGACGGAGCTCCGAGTGCTCGACCAAAATGACAGACATTTTAGACTTAGAAATAATATTCAAGACTCTAGAATACTGTAGATCGCGCATTATTGCAACTTTCATCTAGTTATTATTTATTTATTTGAACGTCAATAAATTTTTGAAATTATTAAAATACATTATAGTAAATATAGAGGCCTCGCGGGCCACTTTCTGAGAGCTGACGGGTCACAAGTTGCCCGCGGGCCGTGGTTTGGGAACCTCTCCTGTAACCCAATAATTTATGCATAGACTTTTCTATGCATAGAACATATAACTCATTCATTTCCCCCTCAACCATGGTGTTAATGTTTGGTAACCTTTGCAAAACATGCTTGCATCTTATGGACGAACTTCCTAGAAGGAGGTGGCTTAACGGGTCAATCGGAGGTAATTTTACCGACCCTAGACACTGGCGACTTCACGGGTCAATCAAAGGTAATTTTATCCACTGAGTATGGCATCTGTGTATCCCTGGCACTTGAAAAGTGTCCCTTTGGTGGGCGGGGAGCACGGGTGCTGAATTTTAATGAAGCCATCATGGATAATTAAAAAACAAAACCAAAATAAACGTACCAAAACTGTATCAGAGTCGGATGATGAACCATGTAGTGTGGAATCCTTTACTCGCCTCATGGTCATCCAATCAAAAGACGAATCGAAACCACTTTCTGCTCTGTCTCCATTTATAGTCGAAAAGACTATACTTGGATTAGTCGGCAAGCCAAAATGAGTCAAAAAACTAAAATCAGGCGGCCTACTTGTAGAGTGTGAGCGCAAAGCACATGCTAAAAATATCCAAAAAATTAAAACCTTTCACGATATTCCAGTAACATGTTTCGCCCACTATACACTTCACACATCAAAAGGAGTCATTTGTTGCCGTGACCTGGCTGGAGTCAGCGACAAAGAAATCGTCGAGGGCATGAAAAATGAAGGTGTCACTGCAGTCCGCAGAATTCGTATCAAACGAAACAACAATCTGCAGGACACCAACACTATTATACTCACCTTCAACAAGCCAAAAGCACCTAAAGTGGTTAAAGTTGGCTTCCTACAGGCTAAGGTTGAGATATACATACCAAATCACCTCCGATGCTACAAATGTCAAAAATACGGTCATCATGAAGACAGAATCTCTAGAAGCCAAACATGCGGACGATGCGGAGACCCCTCCCATCGGGAATCAGACTGCAAAGCCACTCCGCATTGCGTCAACTGCGGAAAGGAACACCATGCTAATTCAAAGGAATGCGACACATGGAAACAGGAGAAGGAAATCCAACGGGTTAAATACACGTCCAACATTCCCTATCCAGAGGCCAGGAAGATTGTACAAGCTAGAACATCACTCCGCGGACCATCCTTCTCAACTGTAGTGAAGAGCAACCAAAAAGCTTCGAAAGACGCCCAAACCCAAACAAACCCACCTGAATCCCTTCCGACTCGAACATTCCACATTATATACAACAGAAAAACTCAACATCGACGCAAACAACATTCAACAATACTCCACCACCAAGATCACCAAACAGTAAAAAAAAAAGTCGCCAACAAATAGGCAGCAAAAGGGGTCTGATGACCCCATGAAGCTGCACAAAAGGTTTGGAGACTTTGAGGATATGGATGCAGAAGAAACTGCTCCATGTCCTCAAGGTGGCTCCAGACCTAACAACAAAACATACACACCCGTACTTCCTCCAGATAAAAAAACCAAACAGATTGCCTCCGCGAAAGGTCTAACCTAGCTCCAGAATCCTCAATATAAACTTGTAATGAAGAACACCATAATACAATGGAACTGTAGAGGACTTAAAGCCAACTACCATGATATTCTTCTGCTTTTAAACGAACATGATCCTGCTGTACTATGTCTTCAGGAAACATTTTTCAAAGATACAGATAACATCACACTTAAAAACTCCTCCCTGTTTAACAACTACTCTCAAAATCTTGACAGGGCCTCAGGAGGAGTCTCTGTTATTGTGAACAACAGAGCCCCTCATAGCGTCATCCCTTTAAACACAAATTTTCAAGCCATTGCTGTAAGCGTCTCTCTACATCGAGTGATTACATTTTGCTCTATTTACTTACCACCAAAAACTAACCTAGTACCAAACAAATTAGACAATCTTGTTCAACAACTCCCCGCACCCTTTTGCTTTAATCGGGGATTTTAATGCACATAACATTTTATGGGGTTCAAATCATATAAGTGACAGAGGTCACAAAGTTGAAGACTTTATTTCTAGACACTATCTGTGTCTATATAACACCAAAACACCGACATATTTACACCCTGGAACGGGTACATATACGTGCATCGATTTGACAATTTGTTCTCCTTCGCTGCTTTTGGACTATGAATGGAAGGTCGCTGATGACCTTCACAGCAGTGATCACTTTCCAATCTCCCTTGAAAATATTAAATTTACAATTAATGAAATGACGCAACTCCAGAATGGAATATTAAGAAGGCCGACTGGGCGACGTTTGAAACACTTTGTCAAACTAGGCTGAATGAGGATACAGGTTTCAACATTAATTCAGCATTTTACTTCTACTTTAATAGAGATTGCAGAAGAATCCATTCCCAAGTCCTCCCCGAACTGAAAAAGAACCCAAATACCTTGGGTCACTAAGGAATGTAAGGAAGCCATTAGACAAAGCCGAGAAGCACTGAAAACATTTGATAATCATCCGACGCCCGAAAACTTAAATATATATCATATTTTCCGGGCCAATAATCAAAGAAAGTAAAAGTGAATCGTGGAAGAAATAGGTTTCATCTTTAAACTCTCGTTCCTCTATTAAGAAAGTTTGGGACACTATACGCAAAATAAACGGAAAGAGAAAACAAAATCCTCTCCGACATCTGAAACTGAACAATAACAATTTTAGTGCACTACCACTGCCATGGTGGGATATAACACTAAATCGAGGCAAGTGACTTACAAAACATTAGAGGTGGACAATCTGGTTATCAATGCAAACTTTAACTGTGGCTGTCGTCTATATTGCACAAAAGCTGCTTACTAAGAATAACGGCCATTGTGTGCTGATGGCGATTACGTGGAGGTGTCTGATAGGTTAGGTCTCGCTGCAGACAAATTGCATCCATACATAAACGCACTAACGTGTTATGATTTAAGGAAAGCCACATTTCTAACCGTTTTACAAGACAGAGTTATTTATATCCGATATAAGATAAAATAATAATAGCATACAAAATGAGAAATATTCGATCTCTATAGATGATTCCCATTGGTCAGAGGCCAGCTTCCCTAAACATTAAACTAGTAGATTTGTCCATTTCGTACGTGTTTGTGCACTTATTTATGACACCACAAGTTTAATTAGTATGTTTCTGCCATTACCGGTTGGAGGCATACTGGTATAAATATACTAATTTAATGTTCGTGCCACCCATTATACACAACCAACTCTTCCCTTAGTTTCTTTTTAATTAGGGTACATTAGTGACTACCAATGGAGTTGTGTACAGACTTGTTATTCTCGAGAATATAGAGGATATTTGCTTGAAACGAGTGAATAACGTATATATTTCATCGAGTGGATGTAAAACTCAGTATTTTCACGAGTGGCGAGGCCAGGA
The DNA here is from genome assembly GCA_028554795.2 of Sinohyriopsis cumingii. Lineage (NCBI taxonomy): Eukaryota > Metazoa > Mollusca > Bivalvia > Unionida > Unionidae > Sinohyriopsis > Sinohyriopsis cumingii. The sequence continues at coordinate 109,753,249 of CM068833.1, forward strand.
GTGAAAATACTAGAGTTTTTCACCCAAGTTTGTGACACAGAGAATTAGCAGATTTCTTACAGTAATGTCAGCTGTTTACCGTACCTGTTCTGCTGTGCCATGTGTACCTGCGCACAAAATTAGTTCTACATCTAGATTGATAAAAATTAACTGATATTTCCAGCTCGCAAGAAAATATAAAAAGTTACACCAAAGTGTAATTGACGATACGCCATTTTTTAACATTCTAATCGGTGATAACGTTGAGTGAATGAAGCTGAATTTGGCTAAAATAACAAGAATACAGGATCACGTGAGAAACTTTAAAACATATACAGGATCTAGTGGACATTTCAAGTGTATTTTATTCACTGTCGGTGTCACTGGAAATTTTACGTTTCCATTTCCTCGGCTGTAAAGACACAATCCCGCTGATCTTCGCATTTTTACCACTGACGCACTGTGTAGTCTGTGAAAGCGACTGAGTTTTGCTTCTTTGTATATATGAATGTAGCCGTGAATAATTGTATTTGTAAGAATACCATGGAATTCATGTCCGGGAATTGATTAACATTCTTTTGTAGAGGAGCTGACGGTCGCTGGTGCCATTGGTGAGGTCGTTTCACGTATGGCAGGCTGGAGGACATATGATAATACAGGTACGTTAGAATGTTTGAAATATATCTACTTTGGGCGGGGTTTAAGTTACTGTAGCTATTTAATGAGTTGATATTTGTGTGTCCTGATATCTGAACTATTAAATAGAAAGTGTAAATTGTAAACAGTATAATTCCATGTATGTAAGTGGTATGTGCATGCAGGTGTTCATAGCATACAGTAGATTTACATTTTTCTTTACTTACTTACAGTTTCACCAAAGTACTTGCTATGATACAGATAAATTGCATTATTGCTGTATTTATTAACTTGTTACAACTGTCTTCATATTATGCTAAGGTGCAGATGAGAATTTCAGATTAGCAAAGGTTATCTATGATATTTTAAATTGAACAGGATTACTTCAATAAGATTGCATCTACTTAAATGATTACATTTGCATCTGATAAATAAGTATTTATAATTTACCTGTTAGGAGTTATACGCTTGTCAGTAGGAGAGCGACCTGTATCGGTCATCATTTTCTTCGTGATCCCATATAGCGTTTGATCTCCATTGGTGTCTTTTTGTACCAGCACTGTCCACGTTTGTGGTTTCCCATATTTATTGAGAAAAAAGGGACCCTCAGGGCCATTCATATCTGCAGGACGCTTGTTTCTATAAAGCTTGTAAAGACCGACAGGGTCTTTCTCAGGGATGTCAGAAATGGCATATGCTCATGGTTTTACTAGTCTGAAAATATAAAATGAATGACTTCATTAAATTGTATTCACTTGTACACATGTACAATCATTTGTCTTAATGACAAATTAAAAACTTGTTTGATTCAAGGACGAGGTATTATTTTCATATCTCTTCAACTCGTTCAGCTTTTACAAGGATAATGAACTGAAGCTTATGCTTGCTAGCTTGAGTTTTTTTGGGTACTTTGCTATTTGATTTAAAGTATACCAGGAACCCAGCATAGTGTTTAATGTGCAGCACTGGCAATGAGTTTTGACACTTCTGTTTACATCAAGGTGACGGAAGAAAATAAAAGGTTATAACCTTTTATTTTCTAGCAGGTAAAACTTTTCAAACTGGCTTACTTTATACACTAAGCAAATTTCCAGAAATGTATGACATTCATTCCTTTTACATCATGCACTTATTCATGGTAATTATATGTTTTAATTATTTTAAATTATTCAAAGTATTTGCAAGGATCCATAACATTCATTACCTTATATTTATTTCATTCACTCCGGTTCTTGTTTTTGTCTGTATTTCAGTATTGTACACAATATACTCCTGGTTACTGTCATCTACTTCAGGGAATTGTCACCCCACTGCAGGTTGTGTGTTTCCTTTCCTGTCCGCATTCCAAAGTGCATCGTACAGATGAGCCACATTGAATGTAAAGGAGCAGTCGAATTGTCAGCACCCAAAGCCTTAGCCTCATACATATTATGTAGGTCATGGTCAGAAATTGGGTCTGATGCCCTCGGTTTGTTGCCTTTACCCAACTTTTTTTTAGATGCTTCAACTTCATTTTTAGAACAGATCTACTCCTGTCAAATTGAATGTCATTTATTATGGAAATACCATACGACTTTGTACGTAGATAGCGATCGATTGATGATATCATACCTCTAAGTGATGATGGTTCAAATTCATCACCTCCTTTTTTCCTGGCAGATAAGATGAAATGAGAAATGTGTTGCTTTAGATTTGATGGTGGAATAAACTCTGAGAATATTTGTTCCCCTTCACTCTGGAAAAAAGTCATGAACAATTTCCAGTCACTTCAGTTTTTTTCTTGGTGTTGATATTTGCCTGTTCTTCCAAGAAAACATCCACATCTTCAGAAGTCACTTTCTTAAATCCGTCACATTGAAAGAAATGTTTTGGCTGTATCATTTGAAAATCTATTTCTTGGAAAATTTTCATCATCACTTGTCACATCTGACAGTAAAAGTTCTATTGCAATTTCATCAGTACTCAGTTTTTTCATTTTAATTTTGTTTGCAGACGCCACAGAGATGACAATGACATGTACATAAGGAAAAAGTAGTTCACTGACATAAAATCAAAGGGAGGTAAGTATGTTCTGACCTTAAAAAAGTAGTTCCTGTAGTGAAAAAAGTTATTTTTTCACTACAGTGAAATACCAATATTATTTTAATTAGAAAATCAAGTATTTCACTGCTTAGCATAAAATAAAAGGTGATATTGGTGTCGATAACCATTGTATTTAAGGCGTACGTTACATGATATTTACTGGTGGATGATTAGAGATGTTTTAAGGGAGGGATGACAACTCGGGTAATTCGTTATTTTCCTAATAGCTTACTCCTAGTCTTTATTACATTATCTCTTATACTACAAGCTTTGTGAAGATATCACTAATGTGGTTTGCCTGTTTGGCGCAAAATGCAATGTTAGATTCATACATCAAGGCAGGTTGATTAGCTCCAAGTCTTTTAAAACTGCAGCTATGAAAGTTTCTTGAACGGAATTTGCAGCTATATGCAATCAACATTAACATTAATACAGGTATTGCTCCATATTTTTAACCTTGAAATATTGTCATTCCAGCATATATTGTTTTCTCGATATTTAAAAAAGGGAATTTGATGCATCATATTTAAAGGTATAGATATATGTGTACTAATTTCGGTGACGAAGGTAGAACTATAAAGCTGTTTTCATGGCAGTAAATCGGACAGGTGGAAATCATTTCTAACATTTACAAACCATTAATTGGAAGTACCTGTTTTTCTTCGTACTGTATAATTTATGCATAGACTTTTCTTAAACCAACAAATTGAAGAATGGTAGTATTTGTATCATAAGTGATCAGTAGGCACATACAACTCACTCATTTCCCCACGACCATGGCGTTAATGTTTGGTAACCATTGCAAAACACGCTTGCATCGTATGGACGATCTGTCCAAGAGGAAACCTTTAAGACAATTCTTTGAGAGAAATATCCTGTGAAATACAGTAAGTAATATACCAACGCACACGGGCTTATTATATATATAGTTCATAAAGTGATTATGTTCGCTGTGACCTAAAATTAAGATTTACTTGCATAATAATTATTCATAAGCATGAGCATTATTTCTTGACAATACACAGCAAATAAACACTAGTTGTCTTGCAATAAGCGTTCCTAAGATATCAAGGAATTTAGTTCAGTTTTGGAGTCTGCGGTAATAATATATTTCCATCCCCCTGCTGGTCCGGGGTTGTAGATTTGGCCCGACGTGCCTCACTACGTGTCGTAAGAGGCAACTAAATAGAGGCAACCTGTTTGCTGTGGGTTGCGTCCCGTGTCTGGGGAGGAAAGGATCCTGGTAGTTGACCAGAAGCTTTCTGATGTATTACATTACTTTGGCCTCTACTTCTTCTAGACTGGTGTTCGGGATGGGCCCGGTCTCGACAAATCGGTTGGTCACGCCGAGCCCTAGGAAGTCTTTATTTACTCGCTCACCTTCTTTATCATTTTTTTGTATCTCTCTTGATACCACCGTTTCCCCTATATTCTATTCCTTTGTCGTTCCCTTTCCCAAGTCTTAGAAGGCGGTGGCTTAACGGGTCAATCGGGAGTTAATTTTACCGACCCTTGAAGGTAATGGCTTCACGGATCCATCATAGGTAAATTTGTCAACTGAGTATAGCATCTGTGTATCTCTGGTACTTTCAAAGTGTCCCCTTGTTGGGTTCCATGGTGGGCGGTGAGCACGGTTGTTGAATATTTTACAATCCAACATGGATAATCAAAAATAGAATCAACATAAACGCACCAAAACTGGATCTGAGTCAGATGGTGAACCATATAGTGTGGAGTCATTTCCACGCTTCATGGTTATACAACCTAAAGATGCCACAAAACCGCTTCTAGCACTATCTCCATTTGTGATCGAAAAGACAATCACAGGATCGATTGGTACATCAAAAAGCATCAACAAAAAAAATGAAATCGGGTTGCCTTCTTGTTGAGTGTGAGCGGTCAGACAGAAAATATCAAGAAAATGAAATCTTTCTTCGATATTCCAGTGACCTCAATCGCTCACACCACACTCAATACATCCAAAGGCGTGATTTGTTGTCGCGACTTGGCTGGAGTCAGCGACACAGATATCACTGAAGGGATGAAAAACGAAGGTGTCACTGCAGTACGTAGAATACGTATTAAACGTAATAACAACCTGCAGGACACCAACACCATTGTACTCAGCTTCAACACACCAACAGTACCCAGAGTGGTCAAAGTTGGCTTCTTGCAAGTGATGGTTGAGATATACATTCCAAACCCCCTTCGATGCTATAAGTGTCAGAAATATTGCCATCACGAAGACCGCTGCTCAAAACGCCAAATATGTGGCCGATGCGGAGATCATTCTCATCAGGAATCTGATTGTAGAGCAACTCCGCATTGTGTCAACTGTGGAAAGGAGCACCACGCCAATTCCAAGGATTGTGATACTTGGAAACAGGAGAAGGAAATACAGGGGGTACCGTACACAGCTAATATTCCCTATCCAGAAGCCAGAACACTTGTACAGGCCAAAACAGCCCATCCTAGCCCATCCTTCTCCACTGTAGTGAAGAACAATCCTAAAACAAGGAAGGATGCTCAAACACAGACAGATCTACCCTATTCAACAGAATCTCTAATATCCCCCATTACCAAGCACATAAAAACACGGCATCACTCAAACTACTTTCAATAATTCCCAACCACCGAAATCACCAAAAAATAAAAATAAATCTCATGGAAACAGGCAACAAAACTGGTCAGATGACCCTATCAAACTCTATAACAGGTTTGGAGGCATTGAGAACATGGATACAGAAGAAACTGCTTCATGCCCTCAAGGTGGCTCTAGACCTACAAACAAAATTCACCCCCATGATTCTTCCAGAGATATAACCATACAAATTCCCTCCACAATCTTCCATTTAAGTTTATAATGAAGAACACCATCAAACAATGGAACTGTCGAGGACTTAAAGCAAATTACAATGATATTCTCCTCGTTTTAAACGAACAAGATGATGCGGTACAATGCCTTCAGGAAACATTCTTGAAAGAAACGGATAACATTACACTTAAAAACTACTCCCTGTTTAAAACCTACTCCGAAAATGTTGACAGGGCTTCTGGAGGAGTTTCTGTTGTTGTGAACAATAGAGACCCTCTAGCGTTATCCCATTAAACACAAGTCTGCAAGCCATTGCTGTAAGCGACACTCTAAATCGAGTGATTATCTTTTGTTCTATTTACTTACCACCAAACACCAACGTAGTAACAAACGATTTAGACAAATTTGTTCAGTAACTTCCCGCTCATTTTGTTTTACTCGGGGATTTTAATGCCCATAACATTTTATGGGGAATCAAACCACATAAGTGTCCGAGACCGCAAAGTAGAAGACTTCATGTTTAGACACGATTTGTGTCTATATAACAATAAATCACCGATATATTTACACCCTGGAACGGGTACGTACACATGCATCGATTTGACAATTTGTTCTCCTTCGCTGCTTTTTGGACTATGAATGGAAGGTCCCTGATGACCTTCACAGCAGTAATCACTTTCCGATCTCTCTTTAGAACACAGACGGTACAACTGACGAAGCAGTTCCACATTGGAATTTAAAGAAGGCCGACTGGACCAAATTTGAAACACTGTGCACAGCTAGGCCAAACAGGGATACCATTTTTTACTAATGTTTTAATAGACATTGCAGAAGAACCCATTCCCAAGACCTCACCAAACTGAAAAAGAACCCCAAAACCGTGGTTCACAAAAGAATGTAAAGAGGCCATTAGACAACGCCGAGAAGCACTGAAAAAAACTGAATAATCGTCCAACGCCCGAACATTTAACTAGGTACCGTATTATTTGGGACTAAGCCCGCCACATGATTTCAGAAAATAAAAGAGTATCATGGAAAAATATGTTTCAACTTTAAATTCTCGTTCCTCTATAAAGAAAGATTGGGATACTATCCGCAAAATAAATGGAAAGGGAAAACACAATTCCTTTCGACATCTCAAGCTAAACAACAAGAATCTCAATTCCAAACCCGACATAGTTAATATACTTGTTGATAGTTTCTCGAAAAATTCTTTACCGTCTAATTATTAAGAAGCCTTCCGAAGATTAAAAACTCAAAAAGAAAAGGCATGGTTGAAATTCACATAGAAAACCGTTTTTACATGTTTAGCTGATGGAATCTCTGAGTAAGGCCCACGATACAATCCACTGGGCCTGTCCAAATATATTACCAGTTTTTGAAACACCTTCCAGAACCATCATTAACAGTTCTTCTGGAAATCTTCAATGCTTTATGGATTACTGCTAATGTACCAACACTTTGGAAAGAAGCAACAGTAATATCAGTTCCCAAACTAGGTAAAGATATCGCAGATCCTAACAACTATCGAGCCATTGCTATGACGAGCTTCATATGAAAACAATGGAACGAATGATCAATTCTCGGCTTGTATGGTACTTGGAAACTAACAGTTTAAAATCTCCTTTACAAAGTGGCTTTCGTTATGGCCGTAGCATCAATGATCATCTGGTTAAACTGGAAACATTTGTTCGCGACGCATTTATCAAGAAGGGACATTTCGTAGCGGGTTTTTGTATTTAGAAAAGGCCTATGACAAGACATGGAAGTACGGGATACTAAATGACCTGCACGATCTGGGTCTAAAAGACCGTCTGCCCTCTTTCATATCCAACTTTCTCTCAGACGGAGAATCCAAGGTAAGATTGGGTTCTACCCTCTCAGATCTGCACGAGAAAGAAATGGGTTTGCCCCAGGGCAGTATTTTATCTGTGACGCTTTTCAACATAAAAATCAATAGCATCACCAATTGTTTGGCTCCTGGTGTGGACTGCTCTTTGATGATTTTCTAATATCTTATCGATCAAAGCACATGCACACGATTGAAAGACAACTACAGCAAAATATAAAGAAGATTCAAAATTGGGCTAGTACTAACGGTGTCAAATTATGTTAATCCTAAGCGGTATGTATGCATTTCTGTCAGTTACAAAGACATCATGATGAACCTAAACTTACGCTGGACGGTACACTTATTCGATTTGTTGAGGAAACAAAGTTTTTCGGTATTATCTTCGACAGAAAACTGACTTTTATTCCACACCTAAAGAATTTGAAAACTAAAATCTCTATATCTACTTAAAGTAGTAGCTCATACAGACTGGGATGCTGATACAAACATCATCCTCAATTTATATAGAACGTTTATTCGATCCAAACTAGACTAGGGTTGCGTTGTTTATTGTTCAGCTAGAAAGTCATATCTGAAAATACTTGATCCAATCCATCATTAAGGAAAACGACTCAATCTGGGAGCATTTAAGACATCCTCGTGTGAAAGCCTCCTCGCTGAAGCGAATGAACCACCTTTATCACATCGTAGAGAAATGCTTTCCGCAGAGTATGCTCTGACATTAAGATAAAACTTTCTGAACCCTGCTTTTTCGGCTGTTTTTCAACTCAAGTACAAAACCATATACGAACATAAACCAAACGCCATACTTTCCTTAGGCATTAGAGTATCACCCATCCTTGAAAGTACCATAATTGATCTTTCTAAAATTCAAAACATATTCAACTCCGAAACAGCTCCCTGGGTACTACAACAATCAAAAGTACTTGTTACGTTACACAGTCGAAAAAAAAATGAAAACTGCACAAGAATGTATACTCGTGGATCAAAGGATGAGGAAAACGCCGCTGCAGCCTTCGTTTGTGGAAAACACACAACACAAGCACGCTTGCCAAATGGTACATCAACTATTTCTGCCGAAATCAAAGCAATAGACCTTACTCTGCATTATATCGAAAACAAATGTCTTTTAAACAGCATCATCCTCTCCGACTCACCATCAGTACTTCAGTTACTACACAATAGAAACCTAGAGAACCCATTATTGATCAATATTCTCGTAACAATACCGAGTTGAGCATTTCCCACAATATAATATACTGTTGGTTACCCTGCCATATTGGTATCAAAATTAATGAAAAAGGAGATCGCGTTGCTAAAATGAACCATCTAATTTTAAAATACCGAATATTGATTTTAAACCTAGTATCAGTAAGTCCTTACGTCAGAAGAGGCATGCCTCATGGAATGATGCAGTGAATTACAAACTTCATGCCGTCAAGCCAACCCTAGAAGAATGGACTCCTTCCTACAGAAACATCCGTAGAGAGGAGGTAGTCATTGCAAGAATTCGAACTGGTCATACTTATATAACCTACTCCCACAAACTAAAAGGTGAAGACCCACCAGAGTGTGTTACTTGCAATGAATCATTCACTATTAAGCACTTTATGATAGAGTGTTTCGACCTGCAACCTACGTGCATGACATGAAAGAACTTTTTCATACAATAAACGTAAGTTGTACTCTAGAATTCTTAAAAGAAGTAAACATTTATCATAAACTTTAGCTGTTATGCCATCATGTGGAGAAGTTTTATGTAATGTATGTAACGTCCCTTATATTCAATAGCTTTTCATCTGTCATCATTAAGATACACCATTTACATTCCCTGTTGATCGGGAAGCTTTATTTATGACCGATTCCACTTTCAAATAACTCTACATGTAATCTTATGTATTGTGCTAATAGCCTAATCATGCGGATGCGCCGTAAAAATATAATCAATCAATCACATATATGTTAAGGAACAAAAAGGAAAACGAAAAAATGACCCGGGGAGATACGTTTAGCAATATAAATACCCCAGAGGCACACAGAGCCCTTCAGACTTGTAGTTGTCACCTGCAGAAGGCGTGGTGACTAGCGGATGGTAGCGTTGTTCCATTTTTAGTGTATATTGATAATTTGAATAATGTTATTTATTTCTTGTTGCTGTTGGTCTTAAACGTAAAAAGCACCAAAAAAATTAAAATTACTTATAAAAGCAAGAAATACATTTTTCTGTTAATTAATATATTTCCTTAGTTTATCCCTAATTTTCCCACTCTTAGTAGAGACACACGGATTTGTGGGGAATTAGTATGGAAAAACTCTAAAATTCGAAGAATTATTGTGAGCGTTACATTTGAGGACAAGAACGAGGACCTAAAACGATGGAGGAGATTTATTCATGTGAAAGGACCCCATTTGGCGAGGATTGGTGGTAAAATGTACACTGTTACATCCAGTGACAAATTCTACAATCCACAGCGATTCCGTCAAGGATTTAGTGTACATAAGGACTGTTCACCTTTCCGGAACGTGGATTGAAGGAAGGATCACATCACGAAGAAAAGATTAGTATTGCTATTATTCATTTTCCTTTTCATATTTTCACACCTTTTTTCATATTTGTCGCACATTTTTGATAGTTTCAAATTGTTTTTATCACGATATTTGCTGCAGCTCCAAAATTGTTATTGAATACACTTACAGGTAAAGTAATATTAAATTTTACAGTTCAAAGAAACAAACAATTTTTATTCACGATAAAATAAAACGGTCAGTGACGAAGTTCTAACGGAAACAACTTTCGGAGTTCCAGAAATCCAAATATTGAAGTTATCGAGTTGTTTTTTCAAATTATTAAGGCTTTGCATCATTTAAACGTTTTGTGACGGCAAGCAAACGGCGAACACAGGACACAAGGATTTGAAACACAGGTTTCCTATGTGGACAGGTTTCTTAAACCGGCCCAATGGAACCCAAGACACTTTTATAAATTGCAAAACTTAAATAGAACATGGGTAACCAAAGTCGCTCAGACATTATCGAGAACGAATTTCGGAATTAATGGGGAAGATTGCTGGCTACAGCTTTGCGGACTGGAAGATTAAGGCTCTGTCGCACCGGGCACATAACTGGGCGAACAAGAATTTGACGAGAAAACTTAAACTGGAAACTATCCAGGAATTTCAGTCAGTCTTTAAGACACCCCTGCCGGGGATTCCTAAACGAAATAATAAAATAACTTCGATTTCAAGCTTGACATTGATTCCCCAGGCATCATCCAATCTGACAAATGAACCAGGCTGGACTTCAAAAAAGCCCGAAAAGACCCAGCCTGAGAAAATATCCATTGGAACCGACCGTAGTGACGATTACGCTCATTAATCGCTTTCTACCCATTCAGCCACTTACTACACAGCCGATTAGAGCACCTTTGAAGTGGGGCATATCACACTCTCCCGTACTTGGGACTACAGAGACCCAAAAACGACAACGTGATCCCACGCCAGATAAGGCACAGAAATATCTAGGCGATAAGTTTGCTTCATCAGCGAAAGGTCCTGAAAAATCTTTAATGTTATGCCCTCTGTGAAGCCGTTATAAAACACGTTTAAATGTATGTCTTTTCCATCCATCCCATCTTTAGTTTGTAAACTAAGTTCAAGTTCACCTTCCCCGGTTCGCCGCTCCCTTTCACCGAGAAACTCACCTTCGGGATCACCCACGATCCCCAACCAAAGATGTGCGATGGTGGTAAATGCTCCAAGAAACTAGGGCAAATTACCAAGCACCAGCGTTAATAAACGGATAGGGCAATCCCGAAAATTACCTTTCTAACCTTGGTAATCGGAGATTCAAACATCGCCCGAATAACCAATGTTGACGATAAACATATACAAATAAAAGGGTTCCCGGGAGAGAACATTTCGCACGTCATTCAGCTGCTCCAAAATTAGAGATACGAAGACAAACCAAAGAGAATTGTCGTAACTCTAGGAATTAATAATAGAGAGAATGTGAATACAAATAAGACTTAGCAGAAAATGAGGCAATAATGAAAAGTTTTCAAATTCTGAAATTGTTGTGGTCAAAACACTCATCTCGGAGCATCGTCAGGTAAGAAAGTCGAAGCAAGCTTGGAACATAAAAATTCTAAATGCAAACCTCTCAAAAATGCAAATAAATGGAGTTAAAGTTCCCAATCCAGGGATGGCGAACGAGGCTTCGTTTCATCAAGACTAGATTTACTGGCCTCCTCGATCAGATAATATGATTTTGAATGACTGGCCACAACAAATTGACTCAGATAAATGCGATTTTCCCATAGACAAGACGATACACGAAAGTATATAGGACAAGAGATAGGGAGAACGGTCATTAACCTTACCAGTAGGAGACTTACGCAGGATGAATATGATTTCCAAAACAAGGGGTTAGAAAGCACGTACACAAATATTCACAATAAAGAGGGCTTGAAGGCGGTGTGGAATTGCTTTACGAATAACCCTGACCCGAAGAGACCGGATAATGACATTTTGGAGTTATTGAAACTGGGTTTAGAAAATAACGACTCTGAATCCAATGTTGACTGGTATTTCCAAATTTCTGGGACAGCCATGGGCAAACAATTCGCCCCGAGCTATGCTAAAATCTTTATGGCGAACTGGGGAAAGAAATGTCAGTTTCTCTCTATGGTCTATTTTAGATTCCTAGACGATATTTACCTCATTTGGACTTATTCAAGGGACGTGTTAGATAGACTTTTCGTGATTTTAAGTAATTTGCATCCCTAGATTAAACTAAAGGCAACTGTAAAGGAAAATATCATTGATATTCTAGATACCATCTTTTCTGAAGGGGTCGATTTCGGGAAGACCGGATTTAGACACTAAACTCGTTTTTAAACCCACGGACACGCACCAACTACTTCATAAATACTCCTTCCATCCTAAACACGCGTTCAGTTGAATTCTAAAACCCCAAATTATTAGGTTTCACAGACCTTGTACTAGACAGGAAACTTCTGAAAGTGCGACAAATACAGTATTTAGATCACTTCTCAGAAGGGGTTATTCAAGGCGATTTCTGAGAACAATTAAAATTAACACAATAATGGGTTTTCATCCGCACACACATACATTCAAAACAGATAAAGCCTGCTGCAGCAAACGTTACAATAAGTGCCCTGTTTATGGAAGAAACATGCCAATCAAACAAAAATGGTCCTGCAATTCGACAAACGTTATTTACCTGATCTCGTGCAAAAAAAGTGGAAAACAATATGTTGGGCAGGCTACTCTCACACTAAGAGGCCGCTTCACCAGAAATAGATTCGACATTAATCTCGAAGAAAAAGTCAAGTCAAGTATCCTCGAGTTTTTCGGTACAAACTTGTTACAGGATACCGGTAAAATGAAACCCTATGTGATATACTTACTAGGAACAAAATAAGGATCGCAAGTAATTCTCCCTAGGCCAATGCTCCTAGTAACCTTATTAATTCCTACATTATATTCCGTTCTGCCTAACCCTAACCCTAAACCCTACCCCATAACCCTAGCGCTAACCCTTTTATTTACGACAATGGCAAACGGCCAGGACCGAGGTCATTAGGGAAACAACTTTCGGAGGTCTAAAAATTCAAATGTTGAATTTGTCAAGTTGTTATATCAAATCATTCAGGCTCTGCATCATTTAAACGTTTTTAGACGGCGAACACAGGGCAAAAGGATTTGAAACACAGGTTTCCTATATGGACAGGTTCATTAAATCGGCCCAATAGAACCCAATACACGTTTATAAATTGCAAAACTTAAATAAAACCTGGGTAACCAAAGTCGCTCAGACATTATCAGAACACTATCGAAAACAAATTTCGAAATTAATGGGGATGATTGCTGGCTACAGCTTTGCGGACTGGACAATTAAGATTTTGTCGCACCAGGTGCGTTACTGGGCGAAAAAGAATTTGACGAGAAAACTTAAACTGGAAACTATCCAAGAATTACAGTCAATCGTGAAGACACTCTCGCCGGGAATTCCTAAGCAACAATTTCAAACAATTTCGATTTCAAGCTCGACATTGATTCCCCAGGCACCTATCAATCTGACAAAAGAACCAGGCTGGACTTTCAAAAAAAAACGAAAACACCCAGCCCGAGAAAATATCCATTGGAAATGACGGTAATGACGATTACGCTCATTGATCGCTTTCTACCAATTCAGCCACTTGACACATAGCCGATTAGAACACCTTTAACGCGGCGCATGTCACTCTCTCATGTGCTTGGGACCACATAGACCCAAAAACGAAAACGACAAGGTTGCCCCGCTTAGATATGGCAAGGAAATCTCTAGGCGATAGGTTTGCTGCATCAACGAAAGGTCCTGCAAAAATCTTTGATGTTATGCCGTCTGTAAAGCCGTTACAAAACATGTGTTTTTGTTTGTCTGTTCCATCCATCCCATCTTTAGTTTCTGGACTAAGGTCAACGTCACCTGCCTTGGTTCGCCGCTCCCTTTCCATTAGAAAATCACCTTCGGGATCACCGACGATCCCCAACCAAAGCTATGCGACGGTGTTGAAATGCTTCAAGACACCGGGGCAAATTACCAGGCATCAATGCCAAAACACGGATTCGGCAATCTTGAAAATTACCTTTCCAACCTTGGTGATCGGGGTTTGAAACATCGCCCGAATAACCAATGTTACCGATAAACAAATTCAAATATATGCGTTCCCGGGGGCGAACATTTCGCATATCATTCAGCCGCTCCAAAGTTACAGAGACGAAGAAAAAACCCATATAATTATTGTAAATGTTGGAATAATAATTGGGGGAATATTAATACAAATAAGACTTAGCAGAAATGAGGCAATTATAAAAAATTACACAAGAAAAGTTTCCAAACTCGGAAATTTTTGTGGCGAAAATACCCATCTCTTAGCAACTACAGGTAATAAATTCGAAGGAAGCTTGGAACATTACAAAACTACATGAAAACCTATCAAAAATACACATTAATGGAATTAAAAGTTCTTAATACAGGGATGGCGAAAAAGTGTGCGTTTCATCAACACGGGATCGAATAGTCTCCCTGCTCAGCTAATCTGATTTACAACAGACTTAATTAAACGGGGTTTTCCCAAAAACAAGACGATACACGAACGTATATAGGTCAAGAGATAAGTAGAACGGTCATTAACCTTAGCAGTAGGAGACTTACGCAGGATGAAAATGATTTCCTAAACAAGGGGTTGAAATTCGTTCCTCCACCGAGATAGGTAGATGTTTCGACGCTAAAAGGACCGGTTATAGAATTTACTAGAAAATTAATGATTAGTGGCTTTTTCCGTTCGGGCATAAACAGGGAAAACGAACCTTTCGTGGAGAAAATACTTGTTGTCGACCACCCTCAACACTTTCTTAAAAAATTAGACAAATAACCGATAAGGTGATGGTACAAATCTCTAAAATGCGATTTAAACGAGAATACCGAATCTCAACAAGGAAGAAATAAATGCTATAAACAGTCTTAAACAAGATGAATCCATTGTTATTAAAATCAGATAAAGGTTCGACAACAGTGATTATGGATAAGGAAGACTACATACGGGAAACTGAAAAATTGGCAAACGAAAAGCATTACAGAAAAATAGACAATTCAATCTTCCCAGAGACTAGTAAAACGTAAAAGAAGTTGTTAATCGATTGGTAAAGAATAAATTTATTAATAAAAAACAAGCGGTGTACTTAACAATGCCAGTAAACCCAAGACCTAGGCACATTTACAAATTGCCAAAAAGACATAACGGTCCGGAATTGTGGTGGGTTCCTTTTAAAATTTCCCCTGGAAGGCCGAAAATACCAGATGAGGAGTGAATCTTATAAAATATCCGAATATGTGGATTGCTTTCTAGCGAAATTAGCAACGAAACGTCCATCTTATCTCAGAGATACGAACAATTTTTTAGATAAATTAGAAGCATCGAAATTCCAAAAAGTTCATGTCTAAACTGCTTTACGTTGTATAGCCATTCAACCCATCCCTTATCATTTGGGAAACAAAGACCATGCACACAAATACCATAGAAACTAGAGGCCCTATGATTTATTTAGCAACCTTTTCTGACTCCAAATTTATGTTCTCTACTTTGTCTTCTTGAACGGCTACCCTTCTTAAAAGGTGCGAAAATGGTCTCTTAAGCTGGGAGTTGCTTTATTTCATGATGCGGATCTCTTGGTTTATCAATTTAAGCAATCATAAATATCAAAATGCATCCTATGATGAAAATATCTGCTTGTGCTGAAATTTTAATTCATGTGACCATATAAAATATAAACATGCTTAAACATGTATAGCTAAGAAGTGTTCCATACAAGTGATATACTAACAAATATTCTCAACGTCTATATACCCTATTTACAATTTAAGTAATACAAGATGGTGACAACCACAGACGTATAATCATACTTTGGTGTTTAGAGATTAGATTATACTAAGTAGCCTGATTACGGTAATCACCTGTTCAGAGGCAGAAAACTGAATGCCCAATAGCTGAGGCAATTAAAATTATTGTTCGAACTATTAAATAAAATGTGAAGGAATATTTTTTTCTTTCTTGAATTATTTCATGTTATTCTAAATTCTGGACAAGTAAGACATTTAAGGAGTCTTTAAATTTATTTTTCTTGTACGCCTTCATGTTATTTTAAATTGTGGCAACAAGACATTTAAGAAGTCTTTAAATTTAATTTTCTTGTATGCCTTCATGTTGTTCTAAATTGTGGAAATAAGACAGATAAGGAGTCTTTAATTTTATTTTTCTTGTATGCCTTCCTGTTATTCTAAATTGTGGCACTAAGACATTTAAGGAATTTTGAGACCTGATGTTTATAATGATAATACATACAGAGTTTTATCTTAACATATTTTGGGATATTCGAAATACTCCTGAAGGAATGCATCAAGTTTATAACAGAAGAATAATATTGTAGTCATTACTTTACGACACACACACACACACACACACACATTATATATATATATATATATATATATATATATATATATATATATATATATATATATATATATATATATATATATATATATATATATATATATATATATATATTGTTAAAAGCCAAAGATCTTTGCTTGACCGAGCGGTGTCAAACTCTGGCGCGATTCCCGCTAGAAGTCATAAATAAGTTTACCCCAAATTTCCAAAGACTTCCATATAACTTAAGTTGTGAATTAGAACGACAGACATGTCCGTACTATAAATAAACTTTACTCGTATCAATGCAAGACCACAAATCAGACAACCTGCTAAATATATATCAACCATACATTCGCATGGTTCCTCTTCGCTAGGTTTCAGTACCGCCAGGAATTCACGCGGTAGAAACTATACAACTATCCTTGAACACAGAGAAATATTTTAACTACGCCACCTTAGGCCAATATATGGTTTCCAGCCACATTTTGCCAAAACAACTGAATCACATTGGCCACCATGGCGACATAAACGGTATCTTCCGATTCCCTTCTTATTGGTTCCATTATGTATTTTACCGGTTTCCTACCGTAAATAGTGCCACTGCAGTCACACCACCAATGTACACCACTAGATTTTAGTAGGGACTTTGTTATTCCAGGGACACTCATTCGGCTTTGACCTGAATTCACTACTAATGAATCATGGAATCATGGCCACTCACTAACACTTTCCTACGTGACATTTGCTCCTTGTAATTGGCATATTATTTCGGGCAAAGGAATATTTCTATTGCACCGAATTCCAATAATCAGACAAGTAATCACAAAAAATCTAAGAATTCCTTAAAACGGGGTGCTATAACCTAATGCGCATATTCCCAATTTATTACAATATATATATATATATATATATATATATATATATATATATATATATATATATATATATATATATATATATATATATGAAAATGATTTCTGTAATAAGATTTTTCTTGATGCAATGAAAATTCTGAAAGTTCTTTAATTCTCCCAATAAGTTGTTTGCATTCCTTGAGCTTGTGAGAACCTAAGCTTACACTTTCATGTACACAAAATGTATCACAAAAAGGTACTTAATAACTATACAGGTATATGTGCTACATTACACAGCTGCAATTACACACATTTAACAAACGAATGTTAAACTTTCCCTCTGTCAACATAAAAGCGAAATACTGTATACATTGACACAAAAATTGCACAACTTTGGTAGCTAATATTAATTTCCAGGATGGAGAAACAAAGACTGATATCTGATGTAGTTAAATATTGTTTGGAACGTTGGAGTTTCCATGGTATTGTGAATTTAGATTAAAAGATTTCGACATAACATGCATACAGGGATTTTGTATGCTGATGATCTTAAAACAAATTACAAGATCTAAAAAGTGTGGAAACACAGGCCGAGGGATCTTTCCTTACAGATTTTTAAGTCACACCTCAGCTTTGTCTTTTATGTGTTGTAGCCAGGTCCATGTCACTGTGATGGTTATCGTCCAGCATCCAGCACCAGACAGCATGTGTGAAAATGTACGGAGATGCTCCCAACCCTTAAGAAAAGGTGTGTTGGGAGACACGGCACTGCATATTATTTCATCGGGTAATGAATATACAAGCGTTTGCGTGGAACTTGTTCTGTCTCATAATGGGGTATTCATAATATGATAAAGAGGATATTTAACGTGATAAAATTAACGTGGACCCTCTTTTAATGCATTTTCTCTCGTTTATTTAACAATTAACTGATCGAATCTTCACTAAGTTTTTGTGCATTGTTTTAGCTTATAATTTGCCACATGAAATAAGTTTCATGATCTTTGCAATGCATACAATTATATACACGCAGCAATATTGTTCCTTTAATATTCATTCAACTCAGTCAAAATTGAAATTAAGTTGTCAGAAATACAAATTATATAATTGGGATGAAGGTATTCGATTGCTATTGTTTGCTGTTATGGAATCAGTTAAAATAACCTTTAGGGTTTAGTCCTTTTGAAGTAGTTGTTTTTTAACACAATCTCTGACCAATTAAAGCTATCAGACGATAAATTTCTTTCCAATGAAGATTCCAAGATTTATCTATTTGACTTTGTTCCTGATCTCAGATACAAGCTGTCAAATGGTTGCGAAATGGCAAGAACTAACTCAGTCAAAAATGAGATGACAGAAATACAAAGGCAAAGAACGTTCAGCCTCGTGACAGAGTTCCGACTCACTTCTCAGTACCTCAATATCATCTAAACTGTATGAACCGTGTGCAATTAAAAAGAAACAAAATGACTTAAATTGCATCAATAACATTTCTGGGAGGTGGAAGCGGTAATATCGTTGCCATATAAATGTCAAAGGAGTATTTTGGTAGATAGGCCTGCTAAGATGCACTTTTTAAAAGTCAACAGTTTCATCAGATTCATTTCGAATGCCAAGAACAGATGATTCCATTAACAAAATTGGATATCAAAATATTTCAACGAGTTTGACATTTGAAAATGATTTTCGGAAATTTAACTCACGAAACGAGCAAAGGAAATTTAGGCATTTTCAACTCCAGATGGACTTTATCAATATAAAGTGAAGAAGTTCTCTACGAAAAGCTTGTCAGCATTGTTTGATGATCATATTATCTGGTCTATATAAGTGTGATTCGTACATCTTTGACGTCATCATCTACACCAATAACTTTTAAGATCACTTGAAAAAATATTCGATTCGACAACTAGTTAGGTAACTGAGTTTTGTTATGCTAATGTCAAATTTTGGGACGTGTTGTGGGGCACAATCAAGTTAAACCTGTAGACGTTAAGGTATGAGCTATCTCTGAACTCAGTAAAAACTCAACTAATGCGATTTTTGGGTATGGCTGGATATTATCGAAAGCTGTGCTCAATTTGTTTCATAACAGCTTAAAACTTGAGACATTTTGTTGAGTACAAACTGCAAGTTTCATTGGTCTGACAAATGTCAAAAGGCTTTTGATTACTTAAACAACATACTTAAGAGTTCACCAGTTCTTTCAACTCCAAATTTTCAATAAATTATTTAAAATATTTCTTGGTGTTGGGTTTCATGGAGTATAGACTGAAGTAGACAAGATTGGTGTGGATTATCCATTGTGTTATTTCAATATAAAAAAGCTGAACGTGTACCAGACAAAATATTCCACAATCTAGAGGGAATGTTTGGCTTTGATGCTGACTTTGCAACAATTTCAGGTGTCTATTATTTCAGCTCCTCCGTTTAATGCATTCGATGATCGCAATTCCTTTACATTCAAGAACGAAATGAAAAACAAAATTCAGAGATTGTTTGTGGTAGAGTTTGATGCAACAGAAATACAATATTGACGTCAGACACACCAAAGTTAAGATGATCTTATTTCAGATGAACTTTCATGTGTATACAAGCACTATATTGCTTTATATGTCATTCATAAGACATCTGCATATATATATATATATATATATATATATATATATATATATATATATATATATATATATATATATATATATATATATATATATATATATGACATGTAAATAAAGCTTTATAAATCTTTCCTTTTCTTTATAAAGGGGGGGTGTTATGTATATTTATTTATATTGTATGCTTGACATTTGTCCGTGGTTGACGGTAGAGCTTTTGCCTACCTATTTTTAAGACTTTTTGGGATGTTTACTGCAACTAGACTTGAAGGGCCTGGATTTTCCCTTGGGAATTATCTCGTGTAAAGTGAAATAAGCATATATAAGTTTTGTAATGAAAGTCTTCATTCATGTTTCATATCCGTCCTTGATAATATGTGATCAGAGGTTTTAGTTGTGTTCAGATATAATTTGAGACGAATGTTTTGTTTTTTTTAAATTATTCATTGGAATTACAGTATTCATTGACTATTTGGATTAAAAACTACGTTGGGAATCACTGAATTCATCAAAATACATTAATGATTACATAACCTGATGCATCACGATTAGTCATACAGTAACACAGTCTAGCCTACTGGTATATCAGCATATTCAAAATGTTCATTACATCCGCTCCCATCGACTGTATCCTTGAATTTTATACGTAACATACATTTGTTTAATATTTCTTTATAAACATAGCACGTGTAGTCCACTCCCGATACTCCTGTCCATAACATTTGTTTCTTCTGGGTTCTTTTATATCTGCATTGGTTGTGTTTGATTTTCGTGATCATGATTGTACAAGATGGCTGTTATATCGCCCCGTATTTTTCAACCGTTTGAACGCATCAAGAACCTCGTCTGGTATATCTTGCGGAATCTGAAACCCTATTTCTGCATAAAATTGTATTCTCTGCAAGTCCCCTATTATTATTGTTAGAACTCTTTGAAAATCCCCTGTGTCCTTCGTTGGGAACTCCAAGAACGTTACTTCGGGTGACGTCACATAAATTTTGATACCTGAGGTGTCGCCTGGCCATTGTTTCATGAAAGTGGCGAGTGTTCTTCTTTCCATGTATGGCTTCTGAACAAGAATTATGCTTTTTGGCCTAATACCTTTTTCCTCTAAAATTTTAAATGAAAACTGAATGTTTTCTCCAGTATTGGTAGATTCATTTTCTATAAGAATTTTATGAGATGGAACACCCTTCTCCAATGCTTTGTCTCGAAATACTTCTGCTTCTGGTTTCGACCAAACAGCTGTTAAAAAAAAAACATTTTATTATAAATTTAATCCAGTAGGGATTGAAATGAAGCAAATTATACATGGGTACAACTGAAATTGAAATGGGACATCCGGAAAAATATATGGTGTTTACTTAAGACAAACGTTTAAAATTAAAATATGACAAGCGGTAGAATATATGGTGTTCACTTAAGGTGAACAAATGTTTGACTTTTATTATAACGCATATTGGTCATTATTGTGCAGCCGAAAGTCCTCTCAGAAATATCTGCATATTCAACCACTGAGGTGATATGCACATATATTACTTATATAATATTAAGTATACAAAAGGTCGTAAATACTTGTCAAGTTTACCCCGACCCAGAGTAGCCCCAGTTTGAAACATGTATAATCAAGGTAATTCTGACAAGCCATTGTTTGATGTTAAACATTGCCGCAGGCTAGCACTAATCCCTTACGTAAGATTGCCGTGGTGAGAAGTGGAGAGCCAGACCTAGGAGCTGCGAGGCCGCCAGATAGTCATTTATCACCTAGATGTGGAAACGTTGTTCAGATCAAAAGAAGTTGCCCGAAGAAGTGGGAGTGTCTTAACTTCTTTTCCCTGCAGACAGACAGCCAGGTTGAACTGGCCGCTAAGACGATTGGACAGGGTCACAGCGCCACCCAATCAGAATCGAGATACGGGAGAGACCCTGATTTGGCTAGAATGATATCTCCGCGTCTTCCGGCAAGAATTAGTTCGCTAGAGAGATTGTCCAGAGGAGGATAGCGTAACTCCGAACAGCCATTCGTTATTGGCGGGAATATCTTAGAACAGGAAAATCTAAGTACAGACAGCTTCAAATAAGGTCAGTGAGCCAGTTGTTCGGTCTTTGCGGAATGCGACTGCATTTTAATTGTAGGTCGTATGTATACTTTATTATTACTAGAATCGTAGTACGAAGAATTACTTTGTGGTGGTAATATGTTTGCATATTTTGAAGAAATGAGTTGATATTTGTAAGAATTATATAGCTTGCTAGCCGTCGTAAGAGTTAATATTGTAATTCGCTATGTGGGTATTTTATAGTAGACTAGCACATGTGTTCATGTGATTATATACTTTGCCATTGTTGAATATTTGTGTACGCTTGTGGGAGTGTAATGTACAGACATGCGTCTGATTGTTGTCATATTGTAGTACAATGAGATTAAATATATATGTGTATATACTGATGTGACGCAATGTATTGATGTCTATATGACAATTCGCTGATACCGTGTTATTACGCCATTGTTTACCCTGCAAGAAGTGTGTGGGAATTTCGATGTGTACGCATGCGTGACAGAAACCGTAATAGCCTTATCTGATGATTAATTGTTGATCTAGTGTGAGGTTAGATTCGATAAAGCATATGTTAACGCCTTGTGGTTTTTCACAGGAAGCTTTGAGGGAAAGACCAGTTACAGTTTGGTCCCGTAGTCTCAGATAGAGAGACGGAGGAAAGGAGAAGAAAGGAGAGAAGTCAGGAGAAGTTGAAGTCTATGAGGAAATTGGGAGCGAAATTGGAGGAGGAGATAGTCGAGAGGGAAACGGAGTCGAAGGAGGTGTTGGAGGAACGGAAGGAAGGAATTAGCGGGAAAGAAAGAGATGAGCAGACAAGGACGGGGGAAAATCGAACTCACACTGTAAGTCACGGGATGAATTAGGCTGTCACTTGGTCGAGGGAAAGACGGGTGATTGAGAGTTTATCGTTTTAAATTATCGAATTTATTAAATTGTTATTAATTGAATTTCATCTTCGTGTTCTCTATAATTTAACCGTCGGCATTGCTGACTGGGGGCTCAGAGCTGTAAATCTTCCTCGTCACTAATTTAACTTTCTAACCCCACGAGCCCAGGTGGAACTTTCATCATAATTTAATTAATATATATTGGAAGAACCCCACCCCAATGCATGCAACCGTCACAATACTTTTATTTTACCCACTTTTCTTGTCATTAACATTTCTGCAGTTTTCATATATACTATCCCTTGATAAAGGGGATACTCACATACAAAGGACATCTAGTCATAAATAACTTCATTTTAATGAATTTTTTCATCGAATTTGTACCCGCATATAAGGAAAACCCGGTATGGTCTCAAGAGTTAAATGCTATAAAGTCATCTTTACCAAAACTTTAATTCGGTTTTCTTGGAAAACGAAATGCAGGTTAATTTTATATTAATTTTGAATAACAAACCAACGAAATAAATACATACATATTGATCGTTTTCCGTTTTTACCGGAAAACATCAGTTTATCTCCATAGCCTTGCAGCCAGAGGTCAGATGCGCGGTCAGCAACACGGATGTCATTACAGCCCAGAGCAAGAATGAGGTCACTCTGAAGAAAGATATAGTAGTATTTCAAAAAAGGCATCTTACTTTCTAATTACACACACACACATACACACACAGAGAAATACATAAATACATACATACATACATACATACATACATACACACACACACACACACACACACACACATACATACATACATACATACATACATACATACATACATACTGTAGTTGGCAGCCGGGACGGATAGTTCCTTTGGCACCCACCACAAATACTTTTAAAATTTAAACACTATGTTTGCAATTAGAGTTTTAAACAGTACAGTGCTACCATAAGCAAATTGAACGTAACTTTTGCTTTGGCGAATTTTTCATTTGGTTTGAAAACTTGTACTGTTATTTCAACTCTCCCGATGGCACACACACACACACACTCCACCTTCAGGCTGTCACCCGGGGCCGACTGTCCTTATCTCACCTCCCTTGGTACGCCACTGCATACATACGTACATACATACTTGTGAACGTGTTTTTTTTTTCTGTGAAATCGTATTGCATATTTAAATCAAACGATGAAAGCACTTAACAGCTAACAAGTTAATGACATCTTTTTGTTAGACTTCTTGGTTGGAGCAACGATATATGTATGTATGTACGTACGTGTGTGTGTATATGTATGTATGTATATGTGTGTTTGTATATATGTATGTGTGTATGTATTGTTACGAATCAAAATATACTAGTTTCATGTCCAGATGGGTAGTTTGAGACTGTTAAACAAGATGTTATGCCAAAGAATGGTCTGTATCATTTATAT
Organism: Sinohyriopsis cumingii; assembly: GCA_028554795.2. Lineage (NCBI taxonomy): Eukaryota > Metazoa > Mollusca > Bivalvia > Unionida > Unionidae > Sinohyriopsis > Sinohyriopsis cumingii. The sequence continues at coordinate 109,777,459 of CM068833.1, forward strand.
TATGACAACGTTCTATAGGTTTCACGATGTCCACCATCTTTGTTTTGGAGACAATTTATGTATTGTAGGCACCTCCAGTGTGTCATATCATTGGTTTACATTGTTTCAATGCTGTAAATCACACGTATAATAGTTTAATGTACAGATTGATAATCTGACACTAAGTTATGTTCGATGTATTACAAAACAAATGTTGTGTATGATTGATATTACGTACAACGTTAAATGTATTTCACAATGTCCGCCATCTTTGTTTGGAGGAAGTGTATGTATTGGAGGCACCTCCGATTTCCACTACGTGATGTATACAATTAATATTGAACACCAATAAACCGTTGACATAGTTTTTACGTAAAAATAATTTATGCTCAACAATAGAATAATGCACATACCGTCTCCTGCATGTACAACGCATCCGGACAGCGCATGTTCTAATTTTCCCGCACCAAAACCTTGTTTGGAGGCCAATGTTTACTGTTTATACGTGTGACACAATGACTTTAGTGTCTGATCATACGTTTGTAATTAAGAGTGTAATAATACAATTAGTATTCAATATTTGTTTCGAATCTCAATATTTTATCGATATTTAATATTTATTTAGTCTTAAATACTTGTTAGCAATATGTACTATTTTGGCGGAGTATTACACTGTGTAGTACCACCGAAGGTTACAAATACGACTGTCGTGCACACCAGTCAGTTTCCCTTCAACCGGCATCGGGTTCGTATGCAAAAGCAATACATACGGTATAGTCGGCTTCTATAAGTGATAGGGAATGTTATCATTCTCTAAGTAGAAATTAACTGGAAATAATCATATTAGAAAACATATGTTCATTTCTGCAATATCAAAATTTCATAGTAAATTTCTGTACAAAGGAAAATCAAAGCCAAAGATAAAGCGTTGAGTACTTTTATGTAGGGATATAGGGCCTCCATAACGCTATTTCAGTAAATTTGTATGACATTATATTTCTATCGTAACAGAAATGGTCACCCGTTTCGCCTGTTAATTCTATTTATTTGAATCCGTGTGTATTGGGATTCTAATGTTACCCATATGAATATTCTTAAATTATTATAATAAGTCTATTTGATCAATATTATTATTTAATACAAATTGCTGAGACCGTTGGTTATAATTATATGTACATTCTGTTATATTAATTTATTTATTCACTAGGAAGAGAATATGTGAATTACATTATTCTGATTGTTAATTATTGACATGTTAAGGCTAAAATAAATCCTTTATTTTTCTCATTCAGATTTTATGTTGTTTATATACTTAGATAATAATTTCCCCACATATAAGTAGCTAGTATAAGAAGAGTAGTGAAGTGGGATACTATAGGCTCAATGGGAATTAGCATTAAAAACACCCTTGGGAACATATAGCCTCAATGGAAATTTAACATGGAGAAAAATCGTGGGAACATATAGCCTCAATGGGAATTTAACATAGAGAAAAATCGTGGGAACATATAGCCTCAATGGGAATTTAACATAGAGAAAAATCGTGGGACGATATAGCCTCAAGAGGAATTGAACATGGGAATTGGGACTGTATAGCGTCAAAGGAATTTAAACAGGGTGGGACTGTATAGCGTCATGAGAAATTGAACATGGGAAAAAATAAAAAAAGGGGTAGGCAATGGAAAGGCTATCTCTTTTCGAGAAATATGGGGGCCCTGAAAAGGGCCTTTGGGTTTTCTTCTTCTGCTTCTAATTTCTTCTTTTCCTCCACCAACTTCTTATTTTATCTCCAACACTTTTTCTCTTCTTTTCTTTCTTTTTTTTCTCCTCCTCTTCTTCTTTCTTCCTCTTCTCATTTTCTTCTTCTTTTTCAATTTTTTCGTTCCATTTGCGTATTCTTATTCTTTCCTCTTCATCCTCCTTCTCCTCCTTTATCTCTTTCATGACACCACTAATCTTGTCCTTTGCTTTTCTTAAGTTATTAATTTCCATCTTTACACGATGGGGACTATAGGAATAATGGTCTTCAACGAGTCTTATTAGCATCTGTTCCATTATTCCTAAGTTGTCTAAAACGTCTTGCAAGGTTTGTATTTTGTCCATTTGGTTTGACGCCATCTTCTTTTTATTCTTTGCAGAATGGTTTGAACGACGAATACTGTGGGTTCTTATACTTAAAGCGCGTACGTGAAGGAAAACATCCCCCTAAAAACATAAAATGGATCTTACCTAGATCATGACCAAACAACGCGCGGACGTGAAGGAAAACATCCCCCTACTTTTTCATTTCATATAATATAACCCAAACTATACTCTCCACAATTGCTAAGAAACAATAAAGAAACCCATAGTCTACTATTCTCACAAACATACCTTTAATCTTACAATCACAAACACACAAACACATACCCTCACATTTTTTTAAAAAAGAGTTAGTGTTTATATACACATTACTCTACCTACACACATTGGCAAATTAATAGTTATTTCTTTTCTAGAGTATTGGGTAGCCCTGAAAAGGGCTGTTGGTTTTTTTGAACTCCTGATGCACCTATCTAATGGTTGCACCTTCCTGGCCTGGCGCCACACACGCATCTTCTTCCCCAGTCTTCTTTCACCTTTCTTCTGGGGAGCGCAGAGGGAGGATGATTCGCTTCAACACCCCAATCCTCTGTCTCGGGAATATTGAACGACATCCTCTCTTCTCTTTTCTTTTCCTCTTCTTCCCTCTCTCTTCTCTCCTCCTCTTCTTTCTTCATTCTTGCTTCTTCTACGATAGCCTCCGCTGATAGTTCGTTTACTATGCGCCTGGCATATTCCAGGTGCATCTGGAGTTCTAGCAGCTTCACAATCCTTGTATTCATTGTCTTGCTGTTAACAGGTCGACGATGGGCCAAACTGACGATTAGTTTTTAATTTATACTGAAAGCGCGGACGTGAAGGAAAACATCCCCCTAATAACATAAAATTGATCTTACCTAGATCATGACCAAAAACAACAACGCGCGGACCTAAAAGAAACACTCACTCACTTTTTATGCTACCCATCACTATTTCAAATTTTTTTCATAAATCACTTCAATAGACTATCCACATACGCAAAGCAATCCAATCTAACCCCAAATATACACCTCAAACACCAAAAAAGACATCATTTTAATCTACTATCCACACCAACTTACGTGAGCTCTTACAAACACAAACACACAAACTCACAAACACATACCCTCACATTTTATAAAAAAGAGTTAGTGTTTATTTTCACACTACTCTACCTACACACATTGGCAAATTAATAGTTATTTCTTTTCTAGAGTATTGGGAAGCCCTGAAAAGGGCTGTTTTTTGTTTGCTATGGCATTCTTTTTTAGTTTCTAAGAATGCGATGTCCTCTGAGGATAGACTTTCTGGCGATAGGTCTGCGTCTTCGGAAAGAGAAGAAGAACTCTTTGGTGTCGATACGGCAATCGACAAAGCCTCTGTCAGCTTCAGGTTGTTGCTGCTGCTGTTGCTGCTGTTGCTGCTGTCTCTGAAGTCTGTACTTCTCTGTCCATTCTTCTTTTTCCCTGTTCATTTCTTCTCTGAAGAGCTCTTCTATCAGGTCTTCAGTGATTTTTAACATTCTCACATTCTCTATTTCTTCTGGCTTCGGTATCAGACTGTGTCTGACCCTATGCAAATTCACGTAGGCTTCGTTGAGCTTAGCTAGTTTGTAGCACATCTTCGTAGGAGGATGAGTCGACAATGGATGGTTAGACTTGAAACAACCCCGGTTCTTAAAGTCAAAGCGCGGACGTGAAGGAAAACATCCCCCACACGGTTTTCGAGTCGCAACGTTCAGTGAGTGTCATGAGAGGGATAGTAAGAAATGAAAGAGCATCAATCCAACATTCTTATAGCTAAACAAACCACAAAGGCATTTTTTTTCAAAACACAACATTTTTTATTCAAAAATCACTTAACACTAAACAGCAACTCTAACATTTTTAACAATAATCCAACACTATAACATCAAACAATTTTTTTCAAATCACAAACATTTTTTCTCAATTCACAATCTACTTTGAACAGGGCTGACAACGTTGTGAATGAAATTGTGATTTCCACTGTTGGAAATCATTAGGCCATTGATGGACACTACGTTTCCTAGCTTGAGACAAAAGATAAGCATAATGGTCACAAAACCATCGATCTACTTTCACATCATTTCTAGCAGAAGAACGAGGATCAAAATGAGTCACTAAATGTTCTAAGGAATAGCCCAGGCTGCGACGATGCAGAAAATACACACAGTACTGTCCACACACCAAGGAATCTGTGCCTTGCAATTTCACATTATTGAATCGGGTGGTCTGAGCATTTCTTCTCATAAAGTCAATGATATCGTCTTCCAAAGGGGGCAATCCGTACGAATCGAAATATTCCACACATCCTTCTTGAGGAAAGTAAACGGCTACCCAGTGGGTTCCTGGGAGATGACTGTCGTCCGTGTTGATCACGTAAGCTTGATGGTCTTTAGGTTTGCGATGAGGGAGTTCATCTTTAGCACAGACGACAGGATTCCAAGAAGACGTATACGAACTGTGGTTCAAAAGGTAATAAAGTTCCCAGGTATCCATTTGTGTGGTTTTTTTCTTCTTCTTCACAGGTAATAATAAGTCGTCAATTCGATCCTGACTTTTTGCTTGAAAATGTCTGACGAATAAACGGTTATTCGTTCTGTTTCCTCACTCTGATTCAGGAGAGCTTCGATACGATAGATCTCTTGAGTGGTTAATGGTGGACAAGAATGTTCACGCAAGTCTTTATACCACTGGTGCAACACGTCTTAGTTCGAGATGAGACTCCAAGCTTCGTCCAGATACTCGTCCAATTTTTCTTCTTGACTTAACATCAGGCATTTATCGTGTTGAATTTGACTGGGATGATCGTTTTGACATCCATAACAATTTTTCTTGATCAATTCCGTCATTTTGTCGACCAAGTGTTTGGCAAAACAGGAGACTAAATGGGCTTCTTGTTCTGGCCATCTTGACTTCATCATGATCACTTCTTCTTCCACAGTCTCCTTACATTTCATGTCCAAAGTTTCTTCACTAGGTAAAGAGGGATAACAGTCTTCCATGGTTTCTAGTAATCTAGAATGACTTCTCTCAAACTGTTGATTTCTATGGTATTATCGAATTCTGCATACAGGATGACGTTCACTGTGTTCCCTGCATCCAGTGGACTCGCAAACTGAATTTCCACACGAATCTGGCCTGATTTTATAGGGTGGAAATGTCCCTCGTCGCTGCCTTGGTCTGGAGTGAAATCAAAAGCCCACAAAGCGTAGCCTCCTGCATAATCGTCGTACGTAATGCCGTGACTGGTGTTGGTTCCTAACTGTCCGGTAGCTTTGTACAGGGACAAGTACGATCTCAAATAATTCTTTGCTGCACCAAAGTTAGGCTCGAAAGGTCGGGTACACAAGGTCTTGCCATCGCGACTGACTTCGATCTTGGACACATTGTAATGCTTAAACTCAAAAGGATTTTCGTTGTAGACACCATTGAAAGCTGAATTCTTGACGATACCAACAATCAAACGTTTGGGTAACTGTCCTTGGAACAGATGATCTTCGATCATGGATCGCTGTACAGCAGCAATGGTGAACGTTTTCACTTCTACGCGTCGTATCGGATAATTGGCGGTTGTTCTGCTCAATGTCTGACTGATGTCGTTACCTACTTTAGGTAACACTTCCACACGACGCACGTAGAGTCTGGCTTCTTGGATGATGGCTTTGTAAGTGGCATCAGCAGCAGCCATCAAATGGAAAGCAGCGCTACTGCGATTCAGTCTCAGGCGGACATCCACCCCGTTCAGCAAGTACTTTTCTTGTAACCACATGTCCAAATGCAAACGATCCATCAGTTCTAAACTACGACTTCCAGCAATTTTCTTTTGTCGTTCTACAAATCCCGTTGGATTTGAAGCATCCCCAGCAAGTGTAATGCCGTTGAATTTAGTCGCTTGGTCAGGTTTCCATACCACGCAAGCATCCAGATGAGTGTTCTTGGCTTCTTTTCCGTACGTCAAGAGATTTTCCAGGTACGCTCGATAAGGGTAAGTATCCATGCTGCTGCTGACCAGTTTGTTATTCAAGTACAAGTCCACTTCGCTGAACAAGGAATGCATGAAATTGTTGACGGGAGCTACTGCTTCATCAGCGTCTATGTTAGCGGGAGGTGTTCCTTCCATCACTTTCACTTTCAAGTACAAGTAACTGCTATTCAGATCGATGTAATCTTCGGGCTATCCTTTGATTTCAAACTCGATGGGAGCGGAATCGGTCAATGAGGAGACCGGGTGAAATTCCACCCACTGGGATTCTTGCATCGTCATCATGGTGGGGGCATGGCAAACATATCCAGTTCCGTCTTGGAACAAGCACATGACTCTCGGTGCATCATTTTTTTTTGTTGCTGTGTCTCAATAATCGAAAACGTCTAAGTCTCGAACGGTTCTTCTTTTCTTGGCCTTTCTAGCTTGAAGTCTGGTGAAAGGGTGTTTTCTTCGTCGTCTCTTTCTGCCTTGTCCTTGCTGAATGCCTGACTCGGTAGCGTGCAGGGCATTTATAGGTGTGTCTCGTCGGCCTAAAATGTCTTTGCCCGTTTGCAGCAAGACATTTTTGCCTGCCCTCATGAAGGCCTCTTTAGGGTTTTGTTTGTCGATGATGACATTTTGGAGAAATTCTTTGCCTTGCGTCAGTGCCGCATCTTTCAAGGCGTGCAATCCGCGTGTCACCATCGGTTTCAACACCGGGGCCACCGAACGAAAGGCCGATTTTAACATATCTCCTAAACCGTGTCCTCGCTGTCGAGCCACCCCTCGGTACACTGGATACATGACTTACTTACGAGTCGTGAGAGAACCGTTTTCGAAAATGGAGTTTCACCGTGACTTTTCCTTTGGTGAATGGAATATTTGTCCCAAATCTCCTTTTATAGTAATGTTGACCGTGTCCAAATACGACTTGCTGACAGGCAAATAGTGAGGATGGACAAATTCGCGGTGGACGTGGTAAGTGTTTCCACCTTCCTCGTCAGCGTTCGCGGCAGAGTCCACTTTGAAAGGAATGACACGCAGTAACGGCACAGAGGTGTGTCCCACCACGTTATACTCCACCACATCGGAGTACACGAACATCAAATTCAGTCCTTGGTTCAGTTCTACCGGGGTACGAAAATACTTGGCAAAAGTATCGTTGTCAGAAATGACTAGTAATTCGCCTTTTTGTTGTTCTACTATCTTCTTCAGGTTCATGTCACCGCCCAACATGTCAAACAATTCAGGACAAAATAAGAAATATATTATTTTAGGCCCCTCAGGAAATTTTATCAGGAAGCGACGAGCTGTTTTGTGGTACTCCAGGGTGACACTTTTTTTGGTACTTTCCAAAGCTTTCAGAAACACACCATTAAACCTGGTGGCTATGGTGTTGACCAAATGTTGACCACTAAAATAATAACCTGGGGGAATGAACAAGTGATAGTCGGTCCAGTTTGAATTTTCTTTGTTACGGGTTTTCTTGTCATATTTGCTATGGGTATCCATCCACTGTTGCACTTGCTCGTCATGAACTTGCACCGTAAAAAAATTTTGATTGGGAAGGACATTGAGGACTTGGGTCGGGTGAATCATTTCTACCAAAGCCACTTCCCAATGGGCTTCGTGATCTAAGGGGATGGCTTGAGGTAATTTGGCCGTGTAACAGCACAACGTGTTATGGGGAAACACCTCCATGGAACTGTCACTGGGTAAGGTCAAGTAAAATTGGTTTTGGTGACTCATAATTCTAGAGTTCTGTGGCTGTCCGAGGGGATATTACTGGACGTCAGAGGCGTGTCTCCGCCCAAAATGGGGTTCTGATTATGGTTGGACTGGTGACTGGCACTGACACTGGCACTGGACACAAGGTTCCCGTTCGAGGAGAATTTCAGGGAGGGATTAGGAAGCAGGTAACCGATGCAACTGCTCAATAAAATAGTCCACAATTGTTTGTCTCCTTGTTGCAAACTCAAATTGGCGATGGCTGCCCCGATGACACAATACACCACGAAGATTTGGCAGAAAAAGACGATTTGCGTTTTAGGCACACGTTCTCCACACCACACCCACAAGGGTTGTTTTTGTAAATCTTGCACAGAAGAACTGGGTGAAGAAGGAGTGGTCGACGTAGCTGCGTCTGATGTGTGAAAGGGCATGATGGTCACTTCTTTTTATAGTCGATGACTTGTGAAGCGTCGATCCAAGAATCGAAACTGGGTGGATATCCTTTCCAACGTACTTTGACTTCTTTGATACGTCGTTTGCCCACTTTACGGGTTCTGCGTTCGAGAATGCTTTCGATGTCGTACACGTCGTCTTCTTTTTTGGTGACACGTTGTAACTCGGGCAAATAAAACGTTCCTTTGAGCACTTCTCCGTTCATGTCTTCCAATTTATGGACGGCAGGATGACGGCCATGCACTCGTCCAGTGACGCGAAACAATTCGGTCGTCCAGTTAGGTAAGTAACCTTTGTCGAAAGTGCGTTTGGTTTTGCCAATGCGCACCCAATCTCCTACGGCCAACTCTCCACTTTTCTTGGGGACAGCCCTCGTCGGGGACGTACCAAACAGACGCTCAAACACCAACACTTCGTTGTCGGGAGTCACGTCTGGTGGGGCACGTCCGATGCTTCGACGGTAAGATTGGTTGTACGCTTGCACCAGGTGCGGTAAGATGTCGATGTACTTCAGAGTGTGGTGATGCGTAAAATATTTCCACATGCGTTCTTTCAAAGTGCGTTGAAAACGTTCCACGATGCTGGCTTTGGTTTCGGGATTCTCGGTGGTAAAAAAATGAATGTCACGTTTCTTTAATTCTTTTTGGAAAGCTTGGTTCAGAAATTGGGTGCCTTTGTCCGTTTGCCATCGAAGAGGGTGACGACCGCTTTGTTTCAACACCCGTTGCAGGGCTCGCACTAACTCGCTGCTCGATTTGGAAGTCAAGGGCACGACCCAGGCAAATTTGGAAAAGACGTCGATGACACAAAACTAATATTTGTAGCCACGATTGTGGCTGGCCAAATGAGAGACATCGGCTAAATCGGCTTGCCATTGATGATCGATGCCTTCCACTCGGGTGCGACTTCTGGCAAACTTGCGTCGAATGGGTTTGTGTAAAGTGTAGGTAGCTTGTTCTTGTAACCATCGTTGCACTTGAGGTAAACGGAGACTTTTCAGTCGCGTTTTGGCAGCACGATACAATTTTTGAACTCCTGCGTAACCTGCAGGATGCGAGGGATCGTAGTAAATGCTGGCTAAGACTTTTTCCATTTTTTGTGTTGATTGGTGTCTTAATAAGGCACCCACTCTTGGAAGAGGCTACTCTTTTTCTCTTGGGGTATTTTCTTGGATTGCAATGCTTTGCGTGTGCGACCGGCAATAGGTGTTGAAGAGGAGGAGGATGTCTGAGCGGGGGATATCGGTTCTTGTTTCACTTCTGTCTTCACTTTCTTTTTCTCTTGTGAGGAAGAAGGGGTGGCCATCATCTTTTTAATCCATCCGATTCTGGAGGTAGGTGGTGTTGTTAACTTGCGTACTTTTTCTGGTGGAGTTTGAAACCCTTCTTCTTCTTCTTCTTTTCCTTTTTCTGTCTTGGTCACTGGTACTGGTACTGGTGATGGTGCTGGACTTTTCATCAAGGTCTTAAAATCTTTCAGAGTGGGTAGAGCTGTTTCGTCTAAAGCTTTCTGGTGAAAGAGTTGCAGTCGTTGCAAGAGTTGACCGTACTTTTGCGATTTTTCTGTTTCGGACAAATCTTGGCGATCCATCAAGGACTGCAATTCGTGTTGTAACTGGGACATTTCGCTCAAATTGGGATTGGGAGGTAAATGCGGGGTGCGTTGTTCTTGCCACCGATGGTATTCCATCCATCGTTTGTAAGGCACTAAAGCTAGTTTTCGTCCTTCCATGGGGTTGTCAGGGGTCGATTCTGAGATCTTGGAACTTCCGAAGGCCTTTTTCTCTTGCTCCCACTAGTCCTCCCAACATGGTTCCCAAGACTCCTTTCAGTATGGGGCCTAACAAGAGAGGCAAAATGCCTCCACGTTGCACTAACATCTTCTTTTTTTGACGAATGGGAATTTTCTTTCGAACCATTTGGCGAAGAACGTGACGATGTTTGCTTAAGCATTGTTTCTGGTGTTTGGACAAAGGAATCGTGCCTTTCAAAACGTTCAAACAACATTCGCACACGGTATCGATGACCTCTTTGGAGGCCGTTTGAATGAGTTTTTTTCGTAGGGGTGGAGAAGCTTTGGACAGGACAGATAACAGGTCCCCATGTTTGGCTAAACGTGGTGGCAGTCCCTTCCTTTTCTTTCCTTGGGGTTTTCTGGAGGGTGACATCTTTGAGTCTTTAGGAGCACCTAAAAAAACACTGATACCCAACTCGGTCACAGGCCTTTTTTATACTGGAACGCGTCGCCACTGATTGTCTTTACGTTTTATCAGTTTGAGGACAGGCATGACACGTCGTGCAGGGGTACGTAACGGACTAAATCGAGCCAGTTCTTGCTTGGACAAATCCAGTAAACTCTGTAACATGCCCGATCTTTCATGGACTTTGATTTTGGGAGAAGGTACTTTGTGAGCAGCAGCCACTGCCACTAAATTGGAGGGTCCTGCCACTGGGGAAGTTCTTTTGGGGGTCATCAACGGAGAAGTTCTTGGTGTGATCAACGTCTCCAAGTACTCTTCAGTTCCTGGTGACATCAACGGAGAAGTGGATAAACGTGAGGCTGCCGGAGACGCAGTCACCGCTGTGGCAGGTCGTGGTTTGCGAGTGCAAGGTTGCGTCCTGGCCGAAGTGCCTCTCTTGCGACTAGTTTTCTTCTGTGGACTTTTCTTTTTCTTGGGGCTTCTTTTCTTTTTCCGGGGTGGTGTCTGGTCAGAGGAGGGTCCCGCCACTGGAGAAGGTCTTCTCTTTGGGGTCTTTTTCTTTTTCTTCTTGGGGCTTCGTTGGACTTTTGTCTTGGGGATAACTTTGGGGGCATTAGGATCCCATCTTAAGAGTGAGCGAATGATGACCCCTCCTAGAGTACCGCTCCCTCCAGGTTTCAAAATGATTTGTGACTAGCTTCTAAGACACGAGCTCGTGTTTGTGGATTTTTTTCTCGACTGATGCCATACAAGGCACGAATCAATTTGACGGGAAGATGCGACTGAAGGGACGTCATGTTCACACTGTGTGAGACAGACGAAAAAGGGTCTGAGGTTTTTATAGATTTTTTGATGGGGAGTGAAATGAAGTCGAGGACGAAGACGTGTACAGGACAGGCCCTCCGTCTTGGCACCAGTGGTGAAACAAGTGGGTACGAAATCGCAAATCCTCGGGGGTCGTAGGTTTCAAATCGACGAGTAAATAGGCGTGTGGCGTTTGAGTGGCATCGTCGTACGCCTGAGTCAGCCAAGGCGTTCCTAACTGTTTGGCTAAGACTTGCACTTGCGATTTATCTCGAGGGCTTTTAAACAAGACCACGTAATGCGCATTGAGACTGATGGTACGATGGGCTTTACTTTGTTGAAACAAATTTTGGGTGATGTAAACGACACTGGCATTACGGTGATGCCCTTTGCGCGTAAACCACAATTTAATTTCTTCTTCGTCTTCTCCTAACATGTCGTCGAAAATGACCAAATGGGTTTGACGGGAGTCAGAGACGATGCCGTCGTCTTCTTTAGGAATGCCTTCCACAAACACGATGGAATCGCCTTGACTTTCTCGCAAGAGGCTGTACGCCGATTGCCACTCTTTGTAACACCACACGATCCGTTGAGGGGGCCGATCGATCAAATGATGTTTATGTTCGATCAAACGTTTGACGAATTCGGTTTTGCCAGAACCGCTAGGTCCAGCAATGAGCATGTTAAAGGGATGGCGAAGGTACAAAGCCTCCCAACTGGCACGATCTAAGTGTTCGTCGATGACTTTGACAGTAGAGGAAGAGGGAGCAGAGACAGTAGAGGTAGCCATGGTGTCAGAAATGTCACTTGTGACACGAAAACAAACAAGACAAGAGTTTATATACTTTTTCAGAACACGTTTATTGAATGTTTTTTATCAAACATGAATACGAAAGACAAAAATACATAAAAGCCAAAGGCTTAAGTACAAGGATAAAAGGCACATGATAACGATGAACGTGGAATAAAAACAAGTGTCTGTACAACATGTTTTGGGTAATGTTCTAACCAGTTCTATAGTAGGGGGTAAGGTCACACAAGTGTCCTCCCGAAAGGGTCTTTCAGGCCTGTCCACGACAGTCCTGTCCTGGGTGACGGGTTCTTCTGGCACCGTCACTAACACGGGTTGAAAAGTAACTTTTTTCCTTGAACAACTCTCGTGCACACTGGGCCACTTCTTGGATCCAAGCCTCAAAACCCCATTCTTTCCAGGCACGGACATCTGTCCAATGGGGATGTAAGTCACAAGCTACACACACATCGTCATACACGTCTTGGGTAGCTAAAAGTTGACGAATCTTTTTTTCCTGTTGAGGTCGAGAAGTATCCAGATGAAAACGCAAGGCTTTGAGCAAAAGGAGTTTTTCGTGACCATTTAAGGCCATTGAGGTGGTAAGTACTGATCGTAAAGAGTCCACAAAGAATCGGCTGGTAAACGAAATCCCAGAAAACAAGTCACTAAGACACACACCACTTGTCGTCCCAAATTGAATGAATAAAATTCTTGTAATAATTGATGGTAATGATCCACGGTTTGAATATGGTCATTGAGTTCCTTCCACGGAATCTGTTGGATGACATGTGACATAAACCGTGGCATGGCAGCCTGTTTTTATATTCTCTTTTTTTCGGATGCAATACACGTACTTTCTAACCAGAGATCTTCGTTCTCCAGTAGGGAATCTAAATCTTGCATACTGTAACCGAAACGTCAGAGTTCGTTTAGGTGTTTCATCTTCCGCTAAGCAGATTCCACGTAACAAATGTTGGTAATCCTTTAACTTGTCTTCCTCAATGCGTTGCACTAGGTGAATCTCGAAGTAACCATAATTATGAACATGTCGATCATTAGCGACCTCAAAGTTTTGAACAATGTCTGACCATTGAAAGAATTTCTGACGAATCAGTTCTCTTATACCATTCAGGTACCAGTGGTTAAAGATCTGGTGACGTATCGGATGCAATTGTTCTTTACGGTTGACTTGTATTTTGACCAGCTCTCGGTAAATGCGTTCTCTCAACTCCACAGGCAAAGCACGAATGTTCTCTTGTAAAGTATCCATGAATAGGTCATACTAAATCCTCTTTGGTCTGACACAAGAAATGTACTGTTTGCACAAACATGGTTTTAATTCATTGTCGAATCTAAATCGTTTCACCACTAATCTACACATTACAATTCGTTCAGAAGTTTCCTCTTTCACCAAGTTGACATTGCGTGAAAGATGTTGGTAATTCGTTAACTCTTCCTCTGGAATTCGATGCAGTACGTTTACAATGTAGTAGATTGAATCGTCAATACCAAACCATTCCTTTTTATAACCAGGAGGTCGTTGATCAATGTCTGCCCAATGGAACACTTTCAACTCAATCAGTCCTTGTATAGCCTGAAGGTACCAGTGGTTCAAACACCGGTGACGTAACGGATGCAATTGTTCTTTACGTTTCACTTGTATTTTGACCAGCTCTCGATAAATGCGTTCTCTCAACTCCACAGGCAAAGCACGAATGTTCTCTTGTAAAGTATCCATGAACAGATTATTATGGTAAGAAGTTACTTCAATGTCTCGGTCCCACTAAAGGTAAGTAATGACAATTCGGTGACCATCGAGCATGTTCAACGTAGGCCGAATCTTGCGGTTCCCAGTGGTGAAGTGACACACTGCAACTGAAGCACTTGACTTTATCTCCTTCGCCCAAGTAGAAAAATCCGGCTCTGGCTAATTCTTCAGGGGTCGGTCCTCCCAGATACTTTGGCCATTTTCCTTTGAACGATTGAAGACGATTTTCAAAGTCGCAGTATTCCGACAAACGCACAGGAAACGAATATTCGTCTTTCACAGGTTAGTTTCGATGAGGGTTGGGTGACATGAACAGGAGTTTGCTCAGGGCTGGATGACATCCGTAGGGAGGTAAACGTGAAGGTCGACATTCCCCTTTAAACCCGGTAAAATGTCTAAGAGGACGAGCGGCATCGCTTTCGCATTCCTCAGGTTTGACACGCACAGCATCACTTTCCAGTGAGAACAAAGTTCCCATGATGCTTTACGGCATCGCTCAGGTCACAAGGTACAGCATCGTATCCATCGCAAGGCTCACAATCGCACTCGTCTGCAAACTCCGTTACGCAATTACAATGGTAACCACATGGACAATCGCAGTTTCCTTCCGGACATTTTCCGTCGCAATGCATGGGTCTTATCCATCCAATATTAGTCACACTAGAGGAAGATACAACTTTTTTACAATCCCCAAACTGGAACGATGTCTCTTTCAAAGTATTCATCTTGTTCGCTCGGTCTTGGTAGTCACAATGAACTATCGATCTTGACCATAGCCCCTTTTTATACTAGTCTCAATGCAGTCTCCAGCTTGTACATCTTTCCTTTTTTACGTTTTTTATGTCCTGTTCTGGAAGGTACCGTCTCTAAGGTACCGTCAACATTGTACCGTAGTGTGATGGGTGGAAAGGCCATAGAAAGGTAAGGGCAGTGCGGAGACCATCGAGTATGTTCCAGAATAGCTGAATCTTTATAGATACATAGATCCATTCGTAACTTCAGTCCGCAAGCGAAACACTGTACCTCGTATCCCAATCCTGACTCAGGTCCCAAGTAGACAAATCCTGTTCTAGCTAAAACATGCGAAGAAGGTAATCCTTCCCTATCCGTAGGCCATTTCTGAAACGTGTCCAATCGACGGGCACAATCACAATAGTCAGGTAAGAAGACTGGAAAATGGTAGGGTTTGAACTTGGAGTTCTCATCGGGTTTCTCACTCGATTCTTGCTGTGGCGAAGTCATCTTTCTAGTGGGGTAACTATCCTCTTACAACCAATGTTTTATACCAACGTGTCCATACCGTAAGGTGAAATGATTGGGAAGTCGAACTCGCTTCTGGTACACGATTTGATAGACTTTTTCCAAGGGTCGACTGACGATGTGGTGAGTGGGTAAACGTACAATCTTGTTCGGTTGGTGAGTGGTCACTTTAAAGTTTCCATCCTCTCCCGATTGCAAGGCTTCTTTCAATACCCCAAAGTTGACCACACGACTGGTACGATAATTCAGAGTCAGTCCTTTCACTTTGCACGTCGTGTGCACTTCTCCTTGTTTGTCCCGGTATTCGTAGCCGTAATTTTTGGGACCGCCACTGACGAAACTTAGAATCTTGTCGTCGGGATGCTCGCCTGTCCAGGCTCCTAAACGGCCTCCTTCGATGTTAGGGTGATGTTGAATCGGGTGATGGATGTAAATGCAACTGTCCGTGTCAAAGTACAGGACGCGTTCCCCTAACAGTTCTAAAGCTTCGTACAATTTTAAGCGAGCATGGGCTGTCACGTAAGCCGCAATGATGACATTTCCAAAAGGGTCGTCTTGTACAAAGTCCAGATCTTCTTCGTAATTGACCAAGATCAAATTCTCTCGAACGACGTCCACGTGTTTCATGTATTTGGTTTTGTCGTGAATCATCTGGAAGTAGCGGGAAGGTTCTGTCAAATATTCCGTCTTGGGTAAACACGGTCGTTGTGCCATTTTACCCCACAAGCAATTTAACATCACTTTGGCAAACGATCGCCTGCCTTCGTTTTTCTCGATGTGGTCTAAAGAGATGCCTTCTTGTTCGTAGTATTTCTCTTTGAATTGTATTTGGTCTTCGGGAGTGTGACACCAGGAAGGATAGCCGCTGGCTTCTTGCTTCAGTTTCAAAAAGGCATCCACGTAGTCGGCGAAAATGCCTTTCTGTGTAGGGTCACCCTTGTGGTATTGTTGTGTCTTGGGAAAGTGGCAAATTTCGTACACTTCTAACAGTTGGTATCCCATGTCCAGACCTTTGAACAATTCTACGCTGACCCAGGTTCCCGTCAAGGCACGTTCTTCCTGGGTGTGCTGACAAGGCTGGTCTTGGTTGCACGTTTCGGCACAAGTACGGCACAAGGGAAACATCAGTTTGCCTTGACAATGGTGAGGTAAGACGGGATGGTATAGGTTAGTGGGAGGCAAAACTTTACACTTGATCAAGCCTTCGTATTGTCGAATGTTTTTCAGGTCGATGTGTTCCGTCAGCAATTGCGGGTGCCCTACAGGAAAGCGACAATATTTGCACACGTAGGGATACAGCGAACACACGTCCAAGTATTTGATTTCTTCTCCTTTCTCTTCGTCGGCTTGGTACAGCAAACAGGTGGCATTGGTCCTTCCTCCGTACAAACTATCCCTTGGGTTCAGCGGGTCCATGAACTGGTAACTTTCCACGAGGCGTTTAAACTCGGGATCGGTTTTCATACGGTGATCGTACTCGTGTTCCCACATTTCCACCACTTGGTATCCTTGCTGTTCTAACTTTAGGCGACGCTGACAAGTGTCCTGGTACAAGTCTTCCATGGTTCGTTGCAAAAACTGATTTTTAGTGCTACGGTCAGGGTAACAGACGGGACATCCGTGAAATAAGCAACCGTTAAACTCGTACACGATCTTGGGGTTTTCTAAGTCCCAGCCATCGACCGAATACGTTCCGATGGTCTTTTCGCCCCCTCCGTTGCGGGCATGCTGAATCCACTTGTCTTCCTTGTCGCACAAGTAATGTAACCAACGTAGGGCTTTGACCGAGTATTGACGTTTGACAAAGTTGGTCGTTTGAGGACTGATGACAGCCACGGTGTTTTCAGGCATGAATCGTTGCCGATACACTAAGGAACACGCTTTGGCAATGATGCAAGCTTCTTTCAAAGGATCGACCCCTCCGTGTTCCATGAACAGTTCTCGAAATTTTCCACAGCAACGCCGTAAAATGTCCACGTCGGAACGACAATACTTTAGCATTTGTTCCTGAAAGTCGAAAGGGTCCCAGGCGTGAGCCTGGTACCAAGCGTAGAAAGCTTCTCGTTGTTCGGTACGCATGTTGTCGGGGTCGTAATAATGAGCCTCAGGTAAATGGAGTAGAACGGCGTGTTGATTGGCTTCCGTATTGAAAAAGTGTGGAAAGTACCCTTTAGCCATTTCTGTCATTCCAAACGTTTTAGGCATTCGACTCAAAGGCATGGCCAAATAGCTCATCGAATCTTTAAACTGTACTTGTCCCACTTGCATGAAAATGATTTTGGCTCCGTTCAAAGTCACTTTAGGACGCTCGGTGCATTGTTCCGTATAGTATCTGAGAAGAAACTGTCCATCGTATCCGGAGAAATTGTGAGCCATCACCGTGGCATGGCGATGACAATCTCCGTAACGTTCGATGTCCTCTTGGCTCCACGTCTTGTCGACGGGGTCTAAAACCCATTGGGCAAAATCGGCTAACGTGTTCGGTCCTCGAAAGATTTTTTCACGCCCTCCGGGAATCTTGCTGCAGTGAGGGCAATGACTGAAGATAGGTTCTTGAATGCACTTCTCGCACGCTCGATGAGCCACGCAGAAATTAGGAATGTGAATGCCGGTTTCTTGCATGCATTCGAAATCGAAAAAGATGAAATTGCCTTTCTTCTTGTGACCGTCCTCTTTCTCTGGTGGGGGTTGGTATTTTTGCACGTAACATTCGTGTTCCAAGTCCACGATGTGGTGACAAATGTGACATTTTTTCTTTCCTCGACATACGTGTGCCTTGGCATTGTTGGTAAGTATCCCTTGTCCACACGTAGGGCACAATCTCAGGAGTTGACAAGCACATTTCTTCTGTGAACCTTGTGTTTTCAAATGTTGCTGGTAACAGGCAGGGCTGACAAACGTGCGCAGACAAGTTGAACAAGGCACTGGCTCTTCGCTCAGACAGGGTGGAGAGGCCAAACATCCTGGGCATTTCGATCCACAATGCTTGTGTTGCTCTCGATTGTTATAACCATAATCACATTTCTCACAATAACCGTATCCTAGGAATCCGGTGATACTGGTAATGGTATCGAAATGGTCATCGTGATGATAAACATGAATGTATTTTCCGTCCTTAAAATCTTGGCCTCGAAACAACAGAGGCCCACGCACTTCTTGAGGGTGCACTTTCAAGGTGTATCGTGGAGCTAGGGCATCTTGCAATTTTTGCATCTCAGGAATGCCACAGGGTGTGTCTTTGGACAGACCAGCTTGTTGCAACAGGAGTTCTGCTTCGTTTCGTTGTTTGGCTCTGTCCGATTGTCGAATAGTTTTCCAGGTTCTTTTCCATTGTACCGTGTCGTTCTTGTTGGCATAGGTTCGTCCCACCACGATGGCACGGGCTAAACACATCTGGTCATGAGGGTTGCGAATTCGGACGAGACTCTTTTTGGTGTTGCGAAGGTCGTCCACCAATAACATCTTTTTGCGTCCAGTCCCTTGAGGAGGAGAGACGTGGGTCATGTCCAGTGTGGCTTTACCATCGGTGATGTCAAACTGGTCATTAGATTGTTGCACGTGTTGAATCTTGTCCATGACTTTGGAAGCAGTCAATTCTGCAGGGGTGCTAAACTCGATCCAAACAGGGGATTTCAAACCGTCGTGTTGTATGGAAAGTCTCAAGCGATCGTCTTCTTTGGGTTGACATTGTCGCTTGAGTGCAGTGAGCAAAGAATCCCACACCCCAGTGATGAACACTTCTGCTTTCTCTAACGGCACTTCAGCCTTGAAATCTTTAAACTTCACTGTGTATTTGTAAGCCGTAGTTCTAAATTTTCTAGAGGAGCGCTTTTCCGTCTCTCGAATGGAATAGTACTTTTCAGGGTTAACTAAGGGTGGTGAACTTGGTTTAGAGGGTTCTGATTCTGGTTCACTCATGTCCTCTTCAAAATCACTGGCATGAATTTGTGCCAAGATTTCAGCCCTGGTACGAGGCGATAGATCACGTTTCTGCCTCTTACTTTCTTCTTCTTTCTTCTCGAACGAATTAGATCGTTTCATCTTGAAAGCAAAAAGTCAAATGACTCAAGTTCAAACACTATGAGCTACTTTATAGTCATAGCAGACCAGCGTATATAAAAGGGTGTGTGTCTTATCCTTTCACTATTCATTTCACTCTCAAGCCGAGCACAACGATGGAAGAGACTAACCAGATGGAACGTTTCGTCAGAGCTTTGCCAGGGGTCATTAGAAAATTCTCTTCAGACCAGCCTACGGACTACTCTCCTTCCTTTCGAGATAAAAGTCAAGATACTTGCTATATCTGTCAGAAGAAAGGGCATTGGTCTTTAGAGTGTCCAGACCGTCAAAAAAGAACAAAAACATGGACTAAAAAAGACAAAAGTCAAGATACCTGTTATTATTGTAAAGAAAAAGAACATTGGTCTCCAGATTGCCCAAAAAAGAAACAAGAGGAGTCAGAAGAAAAGAAGGATTCTTCAGAAGAAGAGAGGGATTCTTCGGAAGAAGAGAGGGATTCTTCAGAGGAAGAAGAGGAAGAAAAAAGACAATTCTATTTACAAGAGGCAAAGAAACAGGAGAAGAAGAAAAGAAGGAAAGAAAATGAGGAAAAGACGGTGAAGAAATTCAAAAAACAGAGAGACTAAAAAAGGAGAAAGAAGAAGTCAATGAACTTTTTATTAAAGTGTTGTGTTGTGAATTGTGAATTGGATTGTAAAAAATGGATAAAAGAATAAATGAATGATATATGGTAAGAGTCTTTTAGTTCTGATTTTAAAATAAGAACGTACACTCACGCACTCATACACAGACACGTACTATAAGGGTAAAATGGGTGGGGTTTTTTTGAGTTATTGGCAAATTGAAATTGTATTTCTTTTCGAGAAATGTGGGTGGCCCTGAAAAGGGCCTTTTTCTTTATGGTGAAGGGGTGAGTTTAAGCAATCAAATTTAACTGCCTTAAGCCTTTGCCACGGCCAAGGCCTACTTCTGGACTGCGTAATGTTGATGATGATGATAATGATTGAGTTGAAATCACTAAGGGTGGTACGGTAGGCTTAGTCACAGGGTTGACGTGTTTAGCTCGGGAAGGTCGTATTCTCTTCGGTCGTGATAAAGAAGTCTGATACATTTGTTTCAGACTTCTTAACTCCGCTAAAATGTCCAACAGTACCGTGACCGTTTGATTTTCACCCTCTTGTTTCTTTGCTGCTACTTCTTCTTGCTGCTGTTGCTGTTGTTTTTTTCTTACCTCTTCTTCTTGTTGCTGTTGCTGTAGGAGAAAAGCCTGTTCCGCTTCCTTTTGTCGTTGTATAAATTTCTCCAATTCTTCTTTCTGTCTCTGTCTAAAATTCTCCACTTGCGGTAATGAAGAAGGTAACGAAGGTTCCGGAACAAATTCTTACGAGGAGAGAAAATCCACAAAATCCCAATTCACCTCTTCTGAAAGTAAGTCCGGGTTCCCTTGGGCGGTCTCCCCTGCTGGTGCACCCCAATGGATCGTTTTCTGAGTTTCCGTCATGTTGAATCACTGTCGCATAGATTGACTGCACACAAGCGCTAGCGAATCTATATAGACTACGTGACGTCACAGACTGCTCTCTTCGAATTGGATGCGGGCTGACTGAATTCTGTAACGCGTGTTCGGATTGGTGAATGAACTCAATCCGTTTCAATCCTACCTATGCCTATAAATAAGCGCAGTTCACTGCATTGATTCACCTGTTCTCGTCGCTTCAAGATGTGGACCACAGTTGAGTCATCCACCCTTGTGTCTTCCATGATGTTTAGGACAGACATGCTCATGTATGTCCGATCCAAGTGGACCGTTGTCCACAGGACAAACACCAGCCTGTGGATACGTAGGATCTACGTTGAAAGACAAGGATGCCTGAAAAGAGTGCTAATTTACGGGCCAACAGTGAGACGCAGCCTAAGGACAAGAAGAAGACCAATGCGGTGCCCTTTATGTTAATGAATACATTAACATAAACCCAAAGGCCCTTTTCAGGGCCAGCCATATTTCTAGAAAAGAGATAGCCTTTCCATTGCCTACCCCTTTTTTTATTTTATTTTATTTTATTTTTTTTTAAAAAATCCCATGTTCAATTTCCCTTGACGCTATACAGTCCCACCCTGTTTAAATTCCTTTGACGCTATACAGTCCCAATTCCCATGTTCAATTCCTCTTGAGGCTATATCGTCCCACGATTTTTCTCTATGTTAAATTCCCATTGAGGCTATATGTTCCCACGATTTTTCTCTATGTTAAATTCCCATTGAGGCTATATGTTCCCACGATTTTTCTCCATGTTAAATTTCCATTGAGGCTATATGTTCCCAAGGGTGTTTTTAATGCTAATTCCCATTGAGCCTATAGTATCCCACTTCACTACTAAGAAGCCATTATTTCTACAGGGATTTCGTCTGTTATCAGACGACTTTCTATATACTACCAGTACATTATAATATTGCAACCAATACAAGGTCTCAATTTAAGAATTGCCGAAGTTTCACAACAGGAAGAAATTTTCTAAATATAAGTGAGCTTGCGCTGAGAAGTTAAACTGGGGTGAGCACGTTACAGTATGTATGTATGTATGTATGTATGTATGTATGTATGTACGTACGTACGTATGTATGCATGCATGTATGTGTGTGTATGTGATTTGGATTTTTAACGTAGCTTTAACAATTTTTCAGTCATATCGCTACGATGTCTGCAGTGTAGCAGTTTATAGTGGTGTCTAGTACTGGGGTATCATGCCGCAGACATGTAGCATGATGTCCCACCCAGTCACATTATCCTGTCACCAGGCCGACCAGAACTAACACTAACCTCTTATTGCTGAGCGCCAGGCGAAGCAGCTGTTAGTACCATTTTTGTAAGTCTTTGGTATGACTCGGCCGGGGATTGAACCCACGACCTCCCGCATCCGAGGCGGACGCTCTAACCACTAGGCCACTATGTATGTATGTATGTATGTATGTATGCATAGGAATCAGCGGCACCTCAGCACTAATACTGACTATAAGGTTTAGATTTTAACAAAGATTTTACAATGTAAAATAAAAACATTAAGAAGATAAAGCCTTTGTCAGTTGATGAACTAATGCTTTTTTACAGAACCAGGTATCCAGCACTATCAAAAATTTAGATTGCAGTAATGTTCATGTATTATTAACATGGACCACACGTCAGTGTTTCCCTTTAACTTCATTTGTGTATCAGAGACACCGACATTTTTTAATTTGACCCCTAGTTTTGACACAAAGGTTTGATATTTAATCAGTCTGATCACAAGTTCTGACACTAAGGTGGTTTTTTATTCTCAAGTTCTGCATCCATTGGGGACACACTGCATGCTGAATCTTCATTCAGACTAACGGGGAGGGGGGGGGTCACTGATATCGGGTCAGCAAGAATGAACATTTAATCTCTCTGTACCGTGTGAAGCATGCTTTGTAGCCAGGAAAACAATATGATCCCGTTCACATGAATTCTTTTTCACTAATCTGAGAACAGGATATTCAAGATACAAGGCGAAGTAGGGACAAAAAAGACGCTTAGTCATGGAGCTGAAATTACAGATGACAATCTCGCGTCCAAGGAAGCCTTTAAGTCTTCCTCACCACAAAAAGCATCCAAAAACTGCAGTCACTATCCAAAAGAACAAACAAAAGGCAAGGGCGTTTTAAAACCATTTACTGACGCAGCCAGTGCGAAAATAATATGTACTCATGCATAGATGTACATGCATAAAAGGTAAATAGATATGTTACACTGACTTCACATAAAATTTAGAAATAAAAGAATAGTCTTGACTATTTTTTTTTCGAACAGAAACAAAAAGGTTCATACATAGTACTTATTTAATATTAATAAGTTTACCAATGCACTGTTAGCTGAGACATGAAAGTTTTATGGACAAATTTAAATGGAAATGGCAAGTTCCATTACTATTCTGAACTTTTAAATATTCTGGAAAACTTGCAAACTAAAAGACTTTATCTAATGCATCGCTTCAACAACGGTGATAATAACGGACAATAAACTGAACTGCAGATATAAACAAACAATCAAACAAAAAAACTTGTGAGAATTGTTTCATATGCTAAGTGTAATGTACCAGAGCTCAAAATTGATTAATATTTATAGGAAATGATAACTGTTTTCTTAAAATGTTAATTTTCACTAGCTGGACAATAATTGCCTCATAATATGCGACTTCTGATGATAAAGCACGGCAAGTTTAGCTTGATTTTGTTTTTAACGATTATTATTGATTTTCACAATTAGGTAAAATAAATAAATCAATAAATGCCGGGATAGCTTCCAATACCATTAAAAACTGCATAAAATCCATTCGGGTTGGGGTTGGGACTCCTAGACTTCACCTAGCCGCTGCACTTGAACGGCAAGAGGAGGGTGTATCCCCGCCTCCACCACCCCACCCCACCCCCAGTCATACAATGCAAGGCATAGCACGTTATTTTTGTTTCAGTGCCTGACGCCCAAAACATAAATATCAGCATCTTAGTCTTACATGTAGGACTACACACCTAACCCCCGGACCCCCACCCATATTCAGTCTCGTTTGTCTAACAATTGTCAAATATACTGTCTTCGAACCTCAAGTTATGCCGACGGAACATGACAATTAAGTGTGCTACGTGGTCCCAAGTCTCCTCTTTATACAAGAGAAACAACTGCATTAGACTAGTAAGTTTAACAGTTGTGTCCCTTTTATACAACAGCTCACCTTTTCAATCATCCCACCAAGTTTTAGATAATCCCAAATGATCTGTCCATCATCCATATCCTCACGAGGAAGAGTGCGATACGTTTTAGCTTGGGCTTGGATTGTAGTGTCCATTTTTTCCCTGACAACTTGTACAATAAAAAATATATACGTTCCCTTTGAAAACCTAAACAGCTGTACACACTTTAGTGTAACTACTCCGAATCCGGATGTATAGGATTTCGCTTCCGGTTTCGTACGGTGGACAGATACGTTGACGAATTTTATTTAAAGTCGGAAGTGCATTACATAATTAAAAGAAAAATAGCTCGTTAGGGCTATTTTACCGACTGTAAACAATAATATAATAATTAATTCAACACCAGACATAGCACTTACAGTTGCTCGTTGTTGTTTTTTTTATTAAAACAATTCCATGCGTAAAAAAGTGCAATTCAAATCTAAACTGTATACCCCTCTCCCATTTTTATAATTAATATTTTAATAATAAAAGCAAGAAAATTATTTTACATTAAATGATTCCACTCTCATTTCATTTACATGCAGTGTTAATATACATTACGTGATGAATGGCCAATACCACTTAAGATTCCCTGCGCTACTTGCAATAATTAGAAATTTTAGTATTCACTTATATCAAGGTACTAAAGATTTTTTATATATATACAGCTAGTAACCTTACGAAACTGGAAACGATACCAGACATCCATAGTCGAGTAGATACAAAACATCGCTGCAATGTAGATTTTATCGTGAATGTTCAACCTGAAGAATGCTAATTTGGCAAGAGGCCCTAAGGGGGTAAACAGATTGATTATTTAGTTATCAACAGCAGTTAATTTTATAATTAAAAAAAAATAGAAGTACTCAAAATATTATAAATGCGAAGAGGAATGAGCGCGTTTTAATACTGAATGCAAATTGTTGCAATATACACCAGTAACTGTTAGTAGCACGAAGGAAGGAAGAAATTTGATAACGTTTAGTTTCGACAATACTTCCCAGTGTTCATACTTCTTTATCAAGATAGTGTGACTATTCTTAGCAATATATAAAGAGAACTAAATTCACTGAACCGTATCTACTCATACATATATATGATACTCTTTACAAGGGAACAAATCCGTTTTAGAGAGGTCTACAGAACTGTGCTAAGTAATCTTCAGTCAAGAATGAATGCAATTATATCGAATCTCAATATCTACGTAACAGTCCTAGGGACCAACTATTTGATTTTTGAAAAAGGGAGCTTGAGTTATCTTTCAAACCAGGCTATTACTTTCATTGTCCCTCAAGATACTTTATTTTCAATTAATATATTTAATATAAATAGGTATTTCTTTACAAATTAGATTAAGAATATTTTTTGAAACCGGATAATTTTTCGAAAGATTCTCGATCTGGCAGCAAGAAAATATAAAATGGTCGGTCTGTTATTTTCGATAGTATTGACGGAACCGTAAGTCGTGAAACAATCTACGAGTGGAAAAAAATAAATATAAGGAAAGTCTTTTATATTAGTCCTCATTAGGTATAAATTGAATGCGCATGTAGACTTGGAAATGGTTCGAGATCAATTAAGGCGAATCAGGGTAAAGATTATCAATCTCAAAAATAAACAAAATGTGCTGCCTAAAGGAAAAGATAAAGGGAGTTGATAAAACCTGGACCAACCCCAACCCACCTCTGTAGATTATCCCCCAAGGTATGAGAGATGATAGAAAAGTAACTGAATTAGATAAATTCATGTAGTCAAAAGTCTCCGTAGAAAGAAAACCAAAAGTCTTGGTAGAAAGAACATAAAAAAGGACTTGGTTCGCAATGCATCTGGATACTGGCTCAGTTGCTTCTTTCTTCTGGTCTATCTAAAAAATATAATGATTGTAAAATAATATTTTATCTAAAAGTAATTAAATCTATGAATAACAAAAGTATAGTACTACATCTGACAAAAACGAAATAAATTGTGATTGAAAAAAATATCTTTGGATCTTTTCTTTAAAAATGTATGCATGATTTTATCGTTCAGAAATGTCTGAAATGATCAGTAAGACTATAGTATTGAGCAGCTTGCAGAAAATGCGTCCAACTCATAAATAATACCAGATCAAACTCGATGAATGAATGAATGAGCACTATGTACGTGAGTCAGAATAAAATTAAATATTGAAGAGAGCAGGGGTAGTAATAAAGTTCATGTTATATAAAAAATTACGTTCCTATGGTCATGTTTTACCTTGGAAAATGCAATAAAAATGATAAATTAACCATTTTGTTTAACACAAAACGTACAAGTTATTTAGATTTCAACTCATTAAGGCATAGAGCTTCTTTACATTGTCGCTTAAGACTTTAGAAGAAGTTTCCCTCTTATTCCCAACTGAATCAAAGTACATTGGATTCAGTGGACCTGTTGGATCGACATTTGCTCAGGTTGTTTCAAAACATTGTTTCTATAGCATTTTGAGTAGAATCTCTATGTTAACAGTTTTCTCTAGTACCATTCTCTTGGGTCTGACATGAACTGTAACAGGCCTCGATGAAGGGTACTATTGTTTCAGCCTACATACTCGGCAGCTTGTAACCCCCTACGATTTTAAAAACGAAAAGCATCAAGGATATCGTTTTAAATGCACAACACGTACCAATTTCATTCATAAATTTATTAGAATAGCCAGGCTGCCAATAACATTCCCTAACATTGTCGGTATCATCGTGTTTCAAACCATGCTGACGTTTTCAACGTAAACAAGGAGCCTGCTCACTCATTTTCCGATTGCTGGACGTTCATAAAAGATGAACACTTTGTCATTTGCATCCAATGTACGCAATGTTTAATTTCAACATTCAAAGCAAAATAATAATCCCTTACATCTCCAAGTTACTGAAATTTACGGAATTATCCGGAGGTTACGGAACACTGAACTTCAACACTCACGTTGGATGAACAACACATATTCACCTATGTAAATATGGACTTCGTGTAAGTATTGAGATTCCGTTAGGCTTGTAACTCGAAGAAAGTGACAATGTAGGGGACCATTTGGGGGCAGTCGAGTTAGAAAATTAAAATCGTTGAATGAGATGTGCATATTTTTATATCCTTCGTGCTTCTCGTTTTTAAAATTGGTAGGCGGGTTCGAGCTGCCGAATTAGGTAGGAGGAAACTGCACCTCGTGACTCAAACTTATTCAGTTTTTTGGGGGGCATTAGTGATGAAGTTTTTTTTTTGTAATTTCTTATAAATTGTATCAGAGTGACGTTTAATTTTTGAAGAAACAACAAAACAACTTTTATACAATGTAATGGAAAGGTGAAAGGACAAAAAGCAAGAAATATTCCAATTATGTGGATCCATGAAATTTCTCAGTGCTACCTTAGCTCGTTATGGCTGGGAGCTTAGATTTTTTTTCTTCAATTAAGATGTGGGCAATACATTCTTAATGGACAAAAGTTTCATGTTTGGCAACGAAATATACATACGAAAACTTGCTTGACGTAACGTTAACCAGATATACATGAAATATAAACATAACACAACTTTACAAATTTATTTTAGAATAAATTTAAAAAATTCCACTTTGAATTTTTGTTATTTGGTGTTGCAGTCGATTCATAATGGTGTATCATTAGTTTATATATCATAAATCAGCCCGATGTAAAAATTTCACGAAGATAGGAAGACCTACATATCTTGGTGGGACAAAATATTGATCATTTCAAAACGCCAAAACATATTGTATGTTTGTAAACTTTATTTTGTATAACTCCGTCAAAAACGTAAGTGAATATAAAACAAACATAAACATATTAAAAACGTGATCAGCATGAAAAAGAAAGTTATAAGAGCTGGATATAAAAAACGACGGAGTCAAGGTCAGGTCGAGCAAACGTTTTGGAAGATAATTAAACAGACATCTGCTGGTTAAAGATTTGTAAACAATATTAACACAATCTCAGAAAGACACTGAACCTAGTGATAATTCTGATTTGCACATTGACGTCAGACATGACGTTCTTTAAGACCCTTTTACTGAAACTGACGTTCCAGAAAACGTTTTGAATCTAAGTCAGGAAAATCAGATGAACCAGTCGGTATTATAGTTGAGATGATTGTAAAGGATATGTTTACTAGATTTGCCGTTTTAAAAAATTATATTACATAATATAACTTGATTCCAGTTGTTTCCATTAACAATATAGCGAATGCGTTTTCTAACCACTGCCTGAATATGTTCTTTTGATGACTGTAATACCGTGTCATATTGTTGATAGATAATTTTATAAAATGTCTACAAAATTTGTACTAGTATTTTGAATGAAATGTCAGTTGATGTTAAGAATCAAAAAGCTATTATGCTTAGGTGGATTTTTGGACAGTATATTCGACTATAGTTATCTTTAGGCATAGGCAGTGGGATGTTGGATTGTATATGTTGTTTGTTTTAATTAATTTTCTAATGCTTTTTGACCCTGTAAGTCAGATCAAATTGCTTACTTGCCTTAATGACAAAAGAGTTGGTGGAAAACTGTGCAAAGTTCTAGTATCAATGAATCAAAACTTACTCTAATGACTGCAGATGAATGGAAAATATACATATTTTTCATGTATTATTGGTGTCCGACAAGGTTATGTACTGAGTCCTATGTTGTTCAGCTTTTTCGTAAATGATTTTGTTTCAGACCTTGACAGGAAATCTTGTACTGGTATTAACACCACACGTGAAATATATGTCACATTGCAATAAATGATCACACCTCACTCTGACCAGCTGATACGGATGTTTGTATGTAGAGATGGCTAAATGTGATTGAAATGTACTGTTTAAATAGTGGAATGAGTAATAATCTGGGTAAGTCTAACATACTAGTATTTACCAACTGAGAACTGGCTTGATATGTAACGCAAAATGGAATTTCCAGGAAAGAACGGGTTGAAACTGTATCTTGATACAATTGTATGGTACTTTAATTTAAAACTGTATTCGGTTGTATGTACGCGTGAGAGTCCACTTCAGATTTAAATTCATTCTAATATGAGTATACGGGACTCTCCTTTATATTTAAACTTATTTGAATGTAAGTATACTGGACTCCTCAACTAAACACATTTATATATTAGTATATGATATATTGCTTCACACTAAACTCATTTGGACTTAAATATATGGGACTCTAATTCACAACTTAACTCATTTTTCACAACTTAACTCATTTGGGCATAAAACTAGAAGACTCCAAGCACCACACTTAAACCCATTTAAATATAAATATATCGAACTCGGTATGTTATGCATAAACTTATTTGGACAGATGTTTGGACAGATATAACAATTCAAGCCAAAGATCATAAATTGAAAACAAGTTAGGCGTTTCAATGTGATTGAAAGGTGTTTATGTTTTTTTGCGGTTTTGCTGTGAAATTCATTTGAGAGGTTTTTGCACCAAATACCTAAATTTACATGTATACTCTAAGTAACCTGTCGTGATTGTGATGGAGTAAAGAGAGGCGACCGCACATCATTTTTTTGGGCGGAGAGAGGAAAAATATAGTGGTCAGCTATTAAGTTTTACGGATTTAGGCCAAATCATGTTTAGAGGTGAAATGGTGAGGACCGCCCCTATTTTTCAGCGCCCATGAAAGTACTACTCTTTTTTTAAAAACCTATTATTGCAGATATATCAAATATTGAACAAGGTGACTATAAATTCCTTTTAAACAACAGCTTCGAGACAATTTGCATATATTGCATTAGCTGGCACTTTACAGTTTCGCATTTTGCATAAGAGACTTTAAAAGAAAAAGAATTTCTTCGGCATTCCTCACTGGTTACACTGGCTATTTAAAAATGACCTTGTATATCTTAGGTACAGTTCAAAGAACTTTTAATTCCCTTTATTTTAGTGCATGATTGATGTGTTTACTATGGGTTATAGAGTATGCGACTTGGCCTGATGTGTTTACTATGGGTTACAGAGTATGCGACTTGGCCTGATTGATGTGTGTGCTATGGATTTTAGAGTATGCGACTTGGCCTGATTGATGTGTGTACTATGGATTTTAGAGTATGCGACTTGTCCTGATTGATGTGTGTGCTATGGATTTTAGAGTATGCGACTTGGCCTGATTGATGTGTGTACTGTGGATTTTAGAGTATGCGACTTGGCCTGATTGATGTGTGTACTATGGATTTTAGAGTATGCGACTTGGCCTGATTGATGTGTGTACTATGGATTTTAGAGTATGCGACTTGGCCTGACTTCAGATGTGCATCTTTCAGAAAACTGCTAGTTCAGCTTGGTCATTTTCACTTTCTGGACTTCAAAGGTAAACTGCAGCAAAACAAAAAGAAGCAGAAAACTTTGGTTTTACATTTTATTTATTTGTTATTTCATTAATTGCACTTTCAGCAGCTGGTATTGTCTAGTCTGGCAAAATTCATTTTCTCTGTTTTGATAACTGCTAAAGATAGTTACTTCAGACGAAAGGTCTCAAGCACGTGGCCCGCCAAACTTTATTTTCTAGCCCGCAAAATTATTGGCGTCACAAGGTGTCATGAGAGATAACAAAGGTGGTACGGCCCTTGTGCTATCGAACATGCCTTTATGCGACCCTCAGGATGGTTTGAGTTTTAGATCCCTGCTTTAGACTAATTGATTCTGATTTCTGAGCACAAGGGATGAGCCACTTTAGTTCGCTGTGTGCTTAGATTATGTGCAGTTTCCACAACTACAATATCTAAAGAAACTTTAGCAACAATACACAAAATTAACATAGAGGTGTACCAACCTTCTCTCCACTACGCATGTCGCAACTGTAAACAACTTCACCTTACACACGCCACCATCTCAGAAGTTCGTAATATATGAAGAGCGCTCCCTTAGCTGTGTGTAAATTCCACACAATTACAGAAAAAAGAAATATACAATTGTTGTGTTTAGCACTATCTATCCATTTTATAAAAACTCTGGATAAATTCAGGTGTTTTGCGCACGATCGTACTATAATGAAATAAAAACGCATCAAAGTACCACACAACTGACGTATATACACGCTACGATAGAGAATGAATTTCATCTTTTTTTTGTTTGTTTTGTTTTTTAAAGTCAGTTGTTCTCTGATATCTGTAATGGTTACAAACGAAGGATTTGACATCGTTGTGTCGATGAGAAAGATATTTATCTCCCATTTCTTCGGTATGGTGTAACCAAGTATGTTTTGAAAGTGCCCTTAAAACAACGGGGTGGTATGGGGTGGGGGATTTGTGCTAAGAACAATCACAGCGTTGAAACTTGTAATGTATTGAACTCCCAACCTGTACAATATGTCATCTTGCAATAGCTTGAACTAATAATACTGTCTGCATAATTAAAATAGTATCTTTATTTTTATTTTGGTTTGTTGGGATTGTGCATTGTGTATTTCAATTTTTGTATTATTTTTCTTAATATGTAATTCTCATTTAGTTATAATGGTTTTGAGTTTGCAGTTTATGAATTATATCCAAGCGTGCTTCACACTTCAGATGTTTTATGATTTATTATATTAGTATCAGCTGGTGCCTTTATTATCATATAACTTGTGTCATTGTAATTGCCAAATTATTCATTCCACCTATTAACCATCAACGTCATCATAATCATCATCATCATCATCAACTATAATGTGGAGTTAGATGATGAATTTTGTGTAACATAAGAAGTGCATTATGAAAAGCCAGTAGTCTGTAAATTAACAAATTATATGATATTGTTTTTCTTTTCATTAATTAAATAATTAATTAATTACAGTTGTCACATGGGGATTCCCCTTGAAACCTCTCAACAGGAATGACACCTGTCTATTTATAGATCTGCCTTTCGACCAATGAAATTGATTGTCTAGGAAGCAACATTGTTTTCGGAACGTTTCTTATATCATCATGTTCTGAAATGACGGTTATGATAGGTAGGAGACATACTATCGTATTCCATTTATACTTGTTGTCTTGATGGCAACAAACTGCAGTTGTGACTCTTTTAATAATGGAAACTTTGAGTGCTCGAGAGAAACTTTTCCAGCTCTGGATGATATACAGTTCCAAGGTAATGTAGTAGACTCTAATATAGTGTGATGCTGATTCACCCACTCACCCCATCCTCCTTCGGAATCAAAGTAGACCGCTTCCGCTTTTGAAGTTTCTGCATGATAATCATTTATTCTTGTGATCAGTGATATAAAAGATCAAAAGGCAACCAGCCTAAGCGTTCACGGTGTAATCATTGTGGAATGCTTGATAACTGTTGCTTTTAATTTTAATGTCGACGGAGGGTCAATGACCCACCTCCCCCTCCCGCAAATTGCCCCCCCCCCCACTCTCTCTCTCTCTCTCTCTCTCTCTCTCTCTCAGAATCGTTATTTTTGCATATACACTTTGGTTAACTGTCATAAATTTCTTAGCTCCGCAGCAAGCGGCTCAGATATGCAGTGTAAAACCTGTACTTCGACAACAACCATAGTCCCTACCTCGGGACGGGACAGTTGTCATTTCCCGAGGCCTCGTTGATGGAGAGTCGACATATTAGAGTGATTAAATACAGGGATCTACAGCTAGAACGAAAAATAAATATCTTATCTAACTTCATTAAAAAGGAACTTTATGCATTGCTTGATGTCAGCAAAGTGACTGTTAATTATAATCCAATACTCTGACAAATTAAATGGTGCCTATTTGCAATAATAATGGAATATTCCCTTCCTTGGGGTCATGTATATTGAATTTTTGTGATTATGTATATAAAAAAATGAATCAAATATCATTCATGTTCAAAGGCTAAGGGAGTCAGAAATGGCACTTAATATAATTGACCTCATTTAACACATGTGGAAGGTATCAACATGTGGAAGTTCTTTTTCTTGGTTATGGGATTGCAGGATTTGGTTTAATATTTAATCAGATTCTGCTCTTGGACACCTAATTCTGGGATTCATACAAATTTCTAAAACATTGTGCAGAAAAAAATCATCCTAATGTGTGATGGTCAAACGTTATATCCGTGAGCCCTACTTATATTTATCGGTTGAATCACCATGTTTTTTTAAAACGAAAGAGTGGATGGGGACTCAACTGTGAATATTCTTGAAAGGACACTTTGTAATGGGGTGGTAATTTTGTCTGACTATTAAGTGACACTGTAACTGGTGAACCCCAACATTTTGCAACAGATCATGTACATATTCAGTAAGGGAGTAATGATATACCAAGATGTCATTAAATTGCAATCAAAATGCCTGATATCGTATATTGCGATATGATTATAGAAATACCAGTATACCAGGTTTTTTCTTAACCTACAATAGACCTTCAGAAGACCATTGTCTTCCATTAAGCTTAGCATCATACCAACATGGCAGCTTCTAAATATGAGTTTATGAAAAACCCAAGAGCATATAGTTCTGTTGGAATAATTTGTCACTAAAAAGGGAGTTTGGCACCAACACACACTGTCTTTATCTGCAAACTGCTGTACCATGTAGACAATTTCTCTGAGAAAATTGTCCCAGATATGTATTTAAAAGTGTAAGAGGACATAAAATCATGCTTGTCCCTTGCTTATAAATTTGCATTTACAACAGAATGTTGTTAGTCTCTCAGGTTGTAACCAAACGTGGTTGGAATCATTGATATTACTAATTTACTACATCATTCATTAATTTGTTAAAATCAAAGCAATACATTTGTCAGTGCGAAAATTTATGATTTCATATATTTTTACTTACTTTTGTTCCTTGACATGATTATACTGCAATTATGAACCTTTTAATCATTTTAGTTTGTTGACCAAAATACCGTTCTGATCAGGCAAAATAATACTGCAGCTATTCAGCAAATTTTTGTTTCCTGCTGGTAGAAGTTTTCACTCATGTTGATGTGTTTATTGTTTGTCAAATCATTTAAGTAATTATTATATCTAGTGGGCAGGCTTGGCCAATGTGGGTATGTGAGAGAGCTTGCCAGTAGCTTCTCATGGGTTGGTGGTTCTTTCCAGGTTTTCCCTGAGTTCTTCCTCTACCATTAATAACTGGCCATCATGTATAGCCTATCTTGTGCTGAAAAATGGCGTTAAACCCTATAACAGCAACAATATCTAGTGGGTATTTTGGTGAAATAAAAAGCAGCATGATTTTATTTTCCTAATATTTTATTACATGCAAGGAAGTTGCTCATTATTACAATACATTATATGCAAAATTAACATTAGAGTCATAAACACCGTCACTTTGTCAGTCACCAATATGTATTGATATGTATTGCAATATGAACATGCTGTATTGCAACGTTTTTACCTTGCAGTACTCACCTCTTATATTCAAACCATTATAACTTCTGCACTATTGTCATGAAATTTTGACTATGATAAAATATTATCCTCAAATAAATGGATACAATTTTGAAAGGAAACTCTAGTTTTGAAGAAAATGCTATGCTAAGTACACTAGTACGCGTGATTATCTTAGATTTGATGATTCATCAATAGCTTCATAAGTAGAAGACCACTAACAATAATACTTTTTAAAATAATTTTAAAGGTCTGCAGATAAGATCATATTTGAATAGTTGTTTCACAACTAAAATTCTTCGACAACAAAGGTTTCAATATTTGCATTAACATTCACTAGTTGGGGTGTATGTGATTGAGAAGCACATTTATTTTGGTAATTTTGGTAATTAATTGTAGCCTGAAGTACAACAATAACAAATAGGAGAGAGTTATCATGTTTGATGTGGTGTTTTACTTTGAAGGCAAGAGTGACTGAGAATGAGAGATTTTTAAAAAATGTAGCTATTTGGCATGGCTTCCATCTGTTATTTTTAATTTTTGTTGCCAAAAATATAAAAAAAATATATGCAATACACTCTTGGTTGTCCAGTTGTTGATTTGCTGTGCTTTTTGAGATGGATAGAAACAAAAAATTCCTAGAAAACTCAGACTCTAGATGAAGAAGCATGTACCATTACATATGCCATAGCTTGGGACTGAACCCAAAGTGTGTGCCATTACATATGCTATAGCTAGGGACTGAACATTAAAAATGTGCCATTAAATATGCCATAGCTAGTGACTAAACCCAAAGCTTGTGCCATTACATATGCTATAGCTAGGGACTGAACCCAGAAAATGTGCCATTAAATATGCCATAGCTAGTGACTAAACCCAGAGCATGTGCCATTAAATATGCCATAGCTAGGGACTGAACCCAGAGCGTGTGTCATTACATATGCCATAGCTAGTGACTAAACCCAGAGCATGTGCCATTAAATATGCCATAGCTAGGGACTGAACCCAGAGCCTGTGCCATTACATATGCCATAGCTAGTGACTTAACTCGGAGCTTGTGCCATTACATATGCCAAAGCTAGGGACTGAACCCAGAAAATGTGCCATTAAATATGCTATAGCTAGGGGCTGAACCCAGAAAATGTGCCATTAAATATGCCATAGCTAGTGACTAAACCCAGAGCATGTGCCATTAAATATGCCATAGCTAGGGACTGAACTCAGAGCTTGTGCCATTACATATGCCAAAGCTAGGGACTGAACCCAGATCATGTGCCATTACATATGCTATAGCTAGGGACTGAACCTAGAAAATGTGCCATTAAATATGCCATAGCTAGTGACTGAACACATATCATGTGCCATTACGTATGCCATAGCTAGGGACTCAGCCCAGAGCATGTGTCATTACATATGCCATAGCTAGTTACTGAACCCTAAGCTTGTGCCATTACATATGCCATAGCCACTGACTTAACCTAGAGCTTGTGCCAGTACATATGCCATAGCTAGGGACTGAACTTTGAACATGTACCATTACACATGCCATAGCTAGGGACTGAACCCATAGCATGTACCATTACATATGCCATAGCTAGGGACTGAACCCAGAGCATGTAACATTACATATGCCATAGCAAGGGACTGAACAATGTACATGTACCATTAGATGTACCATAGCTAGGGACTGAACCTAGTACATGTACCATTAGATATGCCATAGCTAGGGACTGAACCTAGTACATGTACCATTAGATGTACCATAGCTAGGGACTGAACCTAGTACATGTACCATTAGATATGCCATAGCTAGGGACTGAACCTAGTACATGTACCATTAGATGTACCATAGCTAGGGACTGAACCTAGTACATGTACCATTAGATGTACAATAGCTAGGGACTGAACCTAGTACATGTACCATTAGATGTACCATAGCTAGGGACTGAACCTAGTACATGTACCATTCGATATGCCATAGCTAGGGACTAAAGCGAAAGTAGCTGTGGTGTAAAGAGTATGTTATCCCGACTCTTGGGATCCTAAATCTCATCCCTGATCTGTATCCCTTCCCCGTGCCAACCACAGTAATTACAAAGATGAGTGAGCAGTATATGGCAAAATACTAACTCTTGACGTTAACTTATTTTGATAACAAGTTGTATGGTAAGAAAGCTTTGGTCATGTTATGAGGTCTAGCAATATATTACCATCTGTCTGAACCCAAGGAATGATTTTCCCACTATCACAAAATCCTTGCATGATATTTTAGATAGCTTAGTTTATATATTGATATTTTAGATTGCTTACTGTGTATTAGCCATGGAAGGTACAACAGATGTTATTGCATGCCAGAATATTTGCATGCTGCTGCTGAAACTCAGTCAGAAATATCTTTTGTTGATAAAGCAATTGATCTAGTGTTGAAAATTGTGTGTATTTAGTCCAATCATTCTTTCATTTTAAAAGTCCTGTCAGCATCATTAGTGAACTTATTAACCCCTGGAGCTTTTTGTCATTTTTGCCTGAAATGTGAGTAGGAAACACATTTGCGGGCTATTTCTGAATACATTTTAATTTATTGACTTCCAAGAATTTTCCCATTAACCTCACGCCTAGTTGTGTTAGAAACATCATTTTTCATTGGCAATTTCACTCATGCATGAGCAGAAGGGTAAAAGTTGGAGTTCTTTTTTTTTTTGCTTAACAAGCCCATATTTAGACCACTCTCTATTCCAAATATTTAGACCACTCTTTATTCCAAATATTTAGACCTAGACCACTCTTTATTCCAAATGCCCAGCTTATCCTACTTTTTGCAAAGGTTCAGCTGTCTGTGTGCAGTTGAGACCGGTCTGCTTTAGATCTGAGGTCTTAAAATAAAAAATCTGGACACAAAATTGGATTCTGACCACAGGCAAATTTCGGGTGGAAAAAAATTGGGTCCAAAAAATTAGGTTTTTCCCTCTGTATTTTGTAGTGCAACTAGAACATCCAGATTATTTGGTACCATTATAGAGCTAGATCTGTCTACCTTTCTATAACACCACCCACTTTAGTGTATCTTACGTGACTTGGATGCTACAGAGCTTGGCAGTGGGCTACTACCCCCTGCCACATAAACGTGGCACCAGGGCTTAATGACTTAAATTGTGACTGACAAGCACTTCTTTCCCTACAAACCCACCCCATTTTTTCCCCCGTTTTCCTACTGCTGTTTTTGTTCCATTCATTGTGCATTAAGATTTCATTTGGTACCAAGTCTTGTAAACAGTATCTCAATGTTTTACTGTAAATTATAAGAAAAGAGTTGCTTACCAATTGCCAGTAATCAGAGATAATGTGTGTTGTTGTATTATATTGCTAATCAATAGTGAGGCTTTTGATTCTTTTGTAAAATGGTGGACTATTATAAATGAACTGAATGTGTACTTAGTTGTTGAATGTTAATGGTCCTTATTTGAGAGAAACAAAATTAATGAAAAGGTTTCAAGGATAAACACATTTTAGCAGCCATATTTATTATACTCTTGATCCCATCCCAGCAACTTCATCTTGCATGACATGCAGTTGGGTTTTACAAAATTAAGTTTCCTGCAATAACCTTTCAGGGTTGATAATTACGTTAAATAATCAGTGTATATTATTTCCTCAATGCAATGTTTGACTTATTATTATTGAGGACATATCGCTTTAGTTAAAGTGAGGACACATGGATATAGTTAGAGTGAGGACACATGGATAGAGTTAAAGTGAGGACATATGGATATAGTTAGAGTGAGGACATATGGATAGAGTTAAAGTGAGGACATGTGGTGAGGACATATGGATATATTTAAAATGAGGACAAGGTTATTGTTAAAGTGAGGACATATGGATATAATTAAAATGAGGACATATGGATATATTTAAAATGAGGACATGGTTATAGTTAAAGTAAGGACATATGGATATAGTTAGAGTGAGGACATATGGATAGAGTTAAAGTGAGGACATGGATATATTTAAAATGAGGACATATGGATATAGTTAAAGTGAGGACATATGGATATATTTAAAATGAGGACATGGTTATAGTTAAAGTGAAGACATATGGATATAGTTGAAGTGAGGACATGGATAGAGTTAAAGTGAGGACATGGATATATTTAAAATGAGGACATATGGATATAGTTAAAGTGAGGACATATGGATATATTTAAAATGAGGACATGGTTATAGTTAAAGTGAGGACATATGGATATAGTTGAAGTGAGGACATGGATAGAGTTAAAGTGAGGACATATGGATATAAAAAAAGTTAGAGGTATTTGTTGTGAGCAGCTTAGATTGTCTGTTAAGGAAGAACATACATGTATATCTGCTACTGTGGGATAAAAGGGACAAAATAAATATTCTTTGAAATGAAAAGTGATTGCCTCAAGAAATTATAATGAACACGGTGGTCATCATTTTCTTGTCTGGCCATATTTATATGGATCCAGATGTGGAAACTATTCTCTTGATTGACATTCATGTAAAGTACATGTAATCATATTCTTATTGAGGAAATAAGTATAATATGCAACATGTATACAAGTATACTACACAGACTATATATTAGTATAATATGCAGTCAGTAGTATACAGTCCTTATACAAGTATACTACACAGACTATATATTAGTATAATATGCAGTCAATAGTATACAGTCCTTATACAAGTATACTATACAGTCTATATATTAGTATAATATGCAGTCAATAGTATACAGTCCTTATACAAGTATACTACACAGACTATATATTAGTATAATATGCAGTCAGTAGTATACAGTCTATATACAAGTATACTACACAGACTATATATTAGTATAATATGCAGTCAGTAGTATACAGTCCTTATACAAGTATACTACACAGACTATATATTAGTATAATATGCAGTCAGTAGTATACAGTCCTTATACAAGTATACTACACAGACTATATATTAGTATAATATGCAGTCAGTAGTATACAGTCCTTATACAAGTATACTACACAGACTATATATTAGTATAATATGCAGTCAATAGTATACAGTCCTTATACAAGTATACTATACAGTCTATATATTAGTATAATATGCAGTCAGTAGTATACAGTCCTTATACAAGTATACTACACAGACTATATATTAGTATAATATGCAGTCAGTAGTATACAGTCTATATACAAGTATACTATACAGTCTATATATTAGTATAATATGCAGTCAGTAGTATACAGTCCTTATACAAGTATACTACACAGACTATATATTAGTATAATATGCAGTCAGTAGTATACAGTCCTTATACAAGTATACTACACAGACTATATATTAGTATAATATGCAGTCAGTAGTATACAGTCCTTATACAAGTATACTACACAGACTATATATTAGTATGATATGCAGTCAATAGTATACAGTCCTTATACAAGTATACTATACAGTCTATATATTAGTATGATATGCAGTCAATAGTATACAGTCTATATACAAGTATACTACACAGACTATATATTAGTATAATATGCAGTCAGTAGTATAGTCTATATACAATTATACTACACAGACTATATATTAGTATAATATGCAGTCAGTAGTATACAGTCTGTATGTAAGTATACTACACAGACTATATATTACTATAATATGTGGGGCCCCGAGTGGCCGAGTGGTCTAAAGCGCTTACCATTACGGATCACTGCCATCTCACCTCTGTTTGCGTGAGTCTGAGTCTCAGGCTCAGCTAACGTGGGTACGTGAGAAAGCCTGCCAGTAGCTTCTCGTGGGTCGGTGGTTCTTCCTGGGGTTTTCCAGGGTTCTTCCTCCACCAATTATACTAGCCACCATGTATAGCCTATCTTGTGCTGAAAAATGGCGTTAAACCATACAACAACAACAACAACTATAATATGCAGTCAATAGTATACAGTCCTTATACAAGTATACTACACAGTCTATATATTAGTATAATATGCAGTCAATAGTATACAATCTATATACAAGTATACTACACAGTCTATATATTAGTATAATATGCAGTCCCCCGAGTGGCCTAGTGGTCTAAAGCGCTCTCCGTTACGGATCACTGCCATCTCACCTCTGGCTGTGTGGGTTCAAGTCTCGGATTCAGCCAGTGTGGGTATGTGAGAAAGCTTGCCAGTAGCTTCTCGTGGGTCGGTGGTTCTTTCCGGGGTTTTCCTGGGTTCTTCCTCCACCAATAATACTGGCCGCTATGTATAGCCTATCGTGTGCTGAAAAATGGCGTTAAACCCTAAAACAACAACAACAACAACAAAGTATAAAATGCAGTCAATAGTATCCAGTCTATGTACAATTATATTATACAGTCTATATATTAGTATAATATGCAATCAATAGTATACAGTCTGTATACAAGTATACTACACAGACTATATATTAGTATAATATGCAGTCAGTAGTATAGTCTATATACAATTATACTACACAGACTATATATTAGTATAATATGCAGTCAGTAGTATACAGTCTGTATGTAAGTATACTACACAGACTATATATTAGTATAATATGCAGTCAGTAGTATACAGTCTATATATTAGTATAATATGCAGTCAGTAGTATACAGTCTGTATTCAAGTATACTACACAGACTATATATTAGTATAATATGCAGTCAGTAGTATGCAGTCTGTGTACAAGTATACTGCACAGAATATATATTAGTATAATATGCAGTCAATAGTATACCGTCTTTATACAAGTATACTACACAGACTTTATATTAGGATAATATGCAGACAATAGTATACAGTCTATATACAAGTATACTACACAGTCTATATATTAGTATAATATGTGGGGCCCCGAGTGGCCTAGTGGTCTAAAGCGCTTTCCGTTACGGATCACTGCCATCTCACCTCTGGCTGTGTGGGTTCGAGTCTCGGATTCAGCCAATGTGGGTATGTGAGAAAGCTTGTCAGTAGCTTCTCGTGGGTCAGTGGTTCTTTCCGGGGTTTTCCTGGGTTCTTCCTCCACTATTAATACTGGCCGCCATGTATAGCCTATCGTGTGCTGAAAAATGGCGTTATACTCTAAAACAACAACAACAACAAAGTATAAAATGCAGTCAATAGTATACAGTCTATATACAATTATATTACACAGTCTATATATTAGTATAATATGCAGTTAATAGTATACAGTTTATATACAAGTATACTACCAGTCTATATATTAGTATAATATGCAGTCAGTAGTATACAGTCTATATACAAGTATAATATAAAGCCAGTAGTATACAGTCTATATATATATATATATATATATATATATATATATATATATATATATATATATATATATATATATATATATATACAAGTATAATATCCAGTCAGTAGTATACAGTCTATATACAAGTATAATATACAGTCTATATATAAATATAATATACAGTCTATATACAAGTAGAATATACAGTCTATATATAAATATAATATACAGTCTATATACAAGTATAATATACAGTCTATATATAAATATAATATAGTCTATATATAAATATAATATACTGTCTATATACAAGTATAATATACAGTCTATATATAAGTATAATATACAGTCTATATATAAATATAATATACAGTCTATATATAAATATAATATACAGTCTATATATAAATACAATATACTGTTTATATATAAATATAATATACTGTCTATATATAAATATAATATACTGTCTATATATAAATATAATATACAGTCTATATATAAATATAATATACAGTCTATATATAAATATAGTATACAGTCTATATCTAAATATAATATACAGTCTATATATAAATATAATATACAGTCTATATATAAATATAGTATACAGTCTATATATAAATATAATATACAGATATAATATACAGTCTATATATAAATGTAATATATAGTTTATACAGTGTTTTATCTACCCATGCATCATGCGTCAAATACAGAAACGTTTCAAAAAATTTGATACACAAAAATTGTCATGCAATGAAAGAACAATTTCTGTTCACTCATTTGTTTGCCTTGTGTTGTTTCAAGACACCTTCAGCGTTCAGCTGAAAATGGCATCAAAGGCAAAATAAAATCAAAATAGATTGGAAACAAATTATCTTTACAACCATTTATGACCGACCAATGATGACAGTAATGTTATCAAACCAGTGGAGCCATCATCATCCAAAGATAATATAATGATTACTTGTAAGCTAAAACATAATTTTGTGCAGCAATGGATGAAAACATACAGCTGGCTACATTTTCAAAAAGAAGTCGATTCTCGGTCCAGAACAGGGATCTTAACCACCTTTCGGAATAGGCATGTGATTGAGAAACGGAGAAATCTGACGCTTACCAGGATTGTTGGGGAAGATAGAAGTACATTGGGGAAGATAGAACAAGTACATTCAGTTTTGAGGAAACTTTGAAGAAATGGAAGAAAACAGAAGAGAGAAGACTCTATGAACTTAAAAACATGAAATGATTTGTTGAATTGTGAACAGTTTATGGAGTCAGAGTTACATTCAGAAGACTTCCTCATTGAAGACACGGCATGATGTGTGGGATCAGCTCTTCTCTGCCTGCTAGTCAAATTAAAACATTCTAGTCACTGCTACCTAGTGTAATGTTTTCTTGTGTAAAAATATTTAGAAAACATGCCTTGGCTTTAGTTACATTATATAACTAATATTTTTGTTGTGTATTTAAACAACATAATTAAATTTTTAAAAACTATTGAAGACTGATCATCGGCTTGAATAAGACTCATAGGTTTGGACTTTGACTCACTAGGTTTTGCCTTGGTGAGTCAAATGACTTACATGAAGCCATTTGAAAACAAAACACTGTCTATATATAAGCATAATGTACATTACATATATATAAGTATAAATGTACATTCCATATGTAAGTATAAATTTACATTCTGTACACAAGTATAATATACAGTCTATATACAAGTATAATATAAGTCTATGTACTAACTGCATATCCATGATATAAATAAAATCTCAGTCAAAATAATCAAATGTTTTACATGGTTCAAAGTCTGTCAAAACATTTATTAAAAACATAATTGAGGACTGAAAATAAATTTTATCTGATGAACTATGACCATTTCAATTTTAATACACTTAAATGCACAGTAGCAATGCATTGTTTAACAGTGTTCTTAGCACAGCACTGCTATCAAGCAATATTGTTATTGTGTAAAGGGTCTATTGATCGTAAATATGGATTTGTACTTTGGGAAATCTGAACTGATTAAATGTCATTTTATTTTTGTAGGCATATCTACTTTTGTGTTGAATTTTCACTGATATAGTTCAGAAATGGAAGAAAAATCAAATGACATTTTGTTATATTGCCATCTATCTGAAAACTACACATTTGTTATAATGATCTGTCTGAAAACAGTATATGTTTGTTATAATGCCATCCGTCTGAAAACAGTATGCATTTGTTATAATGCCATCCGTCTGAAAACAGTAT
Source organism: Sinohyriopsis cumingii (assembly GCA_028554795.2). Taxonomy (NCBI): domain Eukaryota; kingdom Metazoa; phylum Mollusca; class Bivalvia; order Unionida; family Unionidae; genus Sinohyriopsis; species Sinohyriopsis cumingii. The sequence continues at coordinate 109,821,144 of CM068833.1, forward strand.
ATATTTGTTATAATGCAGTCAGTCTGAAAACAGTATATATTTGTTATAATGCCATCTGTCTGAGAACAGTATACATTTGTTATAATGCAATCAGTCTGAAAACAGTATACATTTGTTATAATGCAATCCATCTGAAAACAGTATACATCTGTTATAATGCCATCTGTCTGGAAACAGTATACATTTGTTATAATGCCATCTGTCTGAAAACAGTATACATTAGTTATAATGCAATCTGTCTTGAAACATTCTATATTTTGTTAAATTGCAATCTGTCTGAAAACAGTCCACATTTGTTATAATGCTCTGTGTTCCCATGCCCTCCTGATTGAGGTCCTACAATCCAGCTGGAATTTGAATTCAGTAGGTTAGTGTCCTGGAAACCTACTTGAAAATTTCTATTTGTCATAACATATCCTGGAATTTGATAACAAGGCATAAGCTAAAAAAAAATTGTAAATGTTCTTTTTCTACTGCAACTTTGAAGTGAACTATTTTGCAACAATCAATATGTCTGTAACCATGGTTGAGTCTGGTAACTATGAGATTTTTTTGTACACATGCCTTCAACTGCAATATCGTGTCTTTTAAATTAAAGCATCATATTTTAAAAATGACTGCTGCAATTTGTCATTTTCTCCTTAAAATCTGGAAAACGCCAGGAAAATAAAAAATCTTTTGGTGCAGGAACCCTGAATGCCATCCATCTAAAAACAGTTTACATTTGTTATAATGCCATCTGTCAGAATGTAGCATATACTTGCTGTGATACTAAACATTTGTCCACAAACAACTGAATCACATTATAACAGGTTGTTGGTATAAGGGGTTCTAAGAACTTTGATGATATTAGAATTGTACATAGGAAACAAGTTCTCGTTTTTGCTGATATAAATAATCAGTGAACGAATGTGCCAAAAGGATTTAAAAAATAGCATAGAATTGGCAATGGGGCAGATTCCAAGGCACAAGTTATGAGCAACCTTGTTAATTTGTACAAAGGGATTGGGTGTTCCTTTAATTTCAATTTTCACTCCCAGAAACACGTGTCTGTGTCAGCATCAGTTGTTTTGCATCTGCAAGAAGTACATCGTGAAGGATTTGGTTGTTAATGGCTGTTTTCAAACTTGGACTTGTCCTAGATAAGATTTTCCTTGAATGAGGAAACCACAATTTCTTCTCTTTTGAAGATGACATGATGATGCCTTCCATATATAAATGAGTACATGAAATTAGTAATGTTTTAAAAACATTCATGGAGTGCATGGTGGCCATGATGAGTCCTGTACCTGATCACGATGAGATGGCCTACAGGAAACAAGTACTTTGTTTTGGAAGACTTGAAAAAAAAAATCTCATGAAGGATGAGAATGGTAATTAAACAGATAATACGTCTGTCTGCAATCTGTATAATGGAAATACAAGCAATATGTCAACCATCCAGCCACTGAGAGACCTTCTAAAGATGAAAGTGACCATCAAGTTGATATGTGTATCAATAATATATCATATCACAGGCTGTGTATCATGAATCTTATACTTTGGAAATGCATCATTTAACCTATAATGTATATTTTCTATCAACAACGCATTTTGAAGGATTTATTACCATGCACATGAAGCAATTAATGAATGATGAATTAGTTGGTTATATGAAGAAGACAGTCATTGTAAAAAAAGGCATTTCTGCCAAAATTCTATGCAGGCTGATGGCACTAAAAGAAGGCAGCACTATGATTTGGAAAGTACATAGCTGGAAATCTATTTTGGGAAATGTTTTGGTCAGTGAGGGTAGCAGTATACTGCAAGGCATAATAATGGGTGCAAACTGTATCTAGTTATGTTACTGTATGTTCATGAATAATTTATCTCAGAATGAAAGCTAGCATAAAAACCGTAGGAAGGTGTGGTGGTGGGAGATATTGGCATTAGTTGCCAATGATGTTGGTTGAGGACAGAGTGATGAGTGGTCATTTGAAACAAACAGAATATAGTACTCCCACATTATAATACTGTTGATGGACAATACATAGTGATACTGTAACTGAGTATAGTGAACTACATTAGTCATAAAATTTCAACACTGTAATGAAATCATATTGATGACCATACCTGCCTTATAATATAAACAGTATTATAATGAAGGGTGGTTTAGTGAGGGAATGGTGAAACTGCTTGCTTGTGACTAGCATCTCTGTGGTTGGCTGATTAAAGTTAATCAGATTTTATCCCAAAGTTTTAGTTGGGGGTGGGTCATGCTGTGATGATATCCATTTGTCTGTCCATCTGTCTGTTATCACATGTCCTAATTACAGATAGGGTTGGCTTCCTCCCCAGGGCTTCCTATGAGAGGTTAAGGATCAAATGCAGTGACATATCTGGCATATTTTATATGTCTTTCATTGGTCACTGTCTTGAGGATGTGATGTGTAAATGGAGTGGGTGCTGGAAATATGCAGTTAGAAGTGAAGAGTTTTTTTTAGTTTACGTTTTCTCTAAATATTAATGTAAAATTATCACAAAGATCCGATTCACTTATATATATATATATATATATATATATATATATATATATATATATATATATATATATATACACACACACATGTAGCAAATACAGATTTACATGGTTATACAGTGTATATCCTATAAGCTTAGCAGTTGTTAAAAATCAGTACACATTTATTTTAGAACTACATATGAACATTTGCAGTACAGGAAGTTAAGTATTTCCAGATTGCTTTGTCAGTAAGGTTACCAGCTGTTTACATTAAAACCAGACATCAGTACTGGATGATTCATTACCCTCCACTTCTGCCAGCTAAATTTGTTATCTAAAGAGTCGAATTGTGCCAAAGATTTCAGAACAGAGGATATTGGAAATATACACTTTACTGTATTTTGCTTGTTTGTTTCACTTGAAATTAGATGGGTCTGGGTTTTTGTTTTTGTTTCACTTGAAAATAAAAATGAAGTTTACTAATACAGTCAGATGGGTCTGATTTGTGTCTTTGTTTCACTTGAAATTAAAAAATAAAGTTTACTTACAATCAAATGGGTTTTGGACTTTGTCTTTGTTTCCATTGAAATTAAAACATAAAGCTTACACAGTCAAATTAATCTTGGCTTTTATCTTTCTTTAAGCTGAAGACCACTCCAGTGGCCTAGTGGTTAGAGCATCTGTCTTGGATGCTGGAGGTCGCAGGTTCAAACACCAGCCAAGTGACTGAGACTCAGTCATATGGTCTAAATTACTCATCTGGGCTTTTGTCTGAGACTACATGTATGTGGCATGATGCCCCAGTGCTAGACATCACTGTAAACTGTCACATTGCAGACATCATTGCGATATAACTGAAAAATTGTTAAAGCTACATTAAAAATCCAAACCACACACACAAACATTATTTAAGTTGAAATTAAAAAAAATAAAGTTTACTTAGTCAAATGAGTTGGTGTTTGACTGAGACTCAGTCATATGGTCTAAATTACTCATCTGGGCTTTTGTCTGAGACTATTACAGTAAGCAGACCTTAATTATGTTTTTGTATTAGTATTTTTACTACACAGCAGCACATGAAGGTTATTTAGTGATGAGACGATTGAAGCAAAACATTTAGTATAAATGAGGTTGCTTAATCTTCTTGAAAATATCTAATATTTATTTGTTTCCATTTCTTCATTTCTCTTTTTTTTTATTGCCTTGGGAATATAATATATTCAGATGTTTGCTGAGTGTAGGTGCACATAGATTTAAAAAAATAGATCAAATACTTATTTTTATATAGCTTTACTGGTGATGGACCATTATGTTATGGGATGCCTGTTAATTGTCACTCATTGTCCGTCCATCATTGATCATCTGTTTTAAGCTTATAGAGGAGAAGAGATTATGGAATTTTTTCTTGTCTGTCCATCATCTGACATCTGTCCATCCATTAGTATAAGCTTGTTGTCACTGCTACTTCTAAACATCTGGGAGGATTGCCATAAAACTTCACACAAAATGTTCATCCCCATGTCTAGTTGGTCCCAGATGAAATTATTGCTGCTTAGACATCCAACATGGCCACCACAGTGCCCATCTTGCTAATCTTGTTATTGACACTTCTCCTAGCTCTATTGTCATTACAACATTGGGGTTTGACTAAAATACTTCTTAAGATGGTCCTAAATGAAACTTTTGCCAATCTAATATGCAACTTTTCCTTCTGACAGGAAAGTCATATGTTGATGAAGTTTTGACCAGAATGCTGCTGATGATGTTTTGTGGGACCTAAATGAAAAGGAATCTTTTTTGATATCCAGTATGGCCATCTTGAAAGTCATATTTTCCCTAAAAGTTTTCTTTTGATGTCAAGCTGGTCCTTGATTAAAATGATGATCTTATATCCAATATGGCCACCGTGGCAGCCATCTTGAAACTATTGCCATTGCTACTTCTCTTGATTGGAAAGTCATATCTGCATGAGGTTTTCACTGGAAAAAATTTTTTATGATGATTTTTTATGATGTCTTGTTAGTCCCAATGAAAAGGGTGCCACATGGACATCCAATATGGCAACCATCTTCAGAACCTTACTGTTGCTGCACTGCCTGAATGGATAGTCATATTACTATTAGGTTTTTGCTAAAAGACTTCTTAATATGTCTAACAGGTTATAAGTGAAGATCTTATTATCATCAATATGCATCCTAAATGGAAAGTCACATCAGCTTAGGGTTTTCACCAGACTTCTTCTGGTGTCTGGTTGTATTAAACAAAATTGTCTTGATTTGATAGCCAATATGGCAGCTACAATTACCATCACAAAATCATTATTGCTAATTCTCATAGATGAAAATCATGTCAACATTGGGTTTTCAGTGGAAGACTGTTTATGATTTCTAGTTAGTAGTAAATAAAAATGATGCAGATCTACATCAAATAAAGCCAGCATTGCAGCCATCTTAAAAATCGTGTTATTGCTATTCCTTCTTATTAAATGGAGAATCATATCTTGATGGAGCATCATATCTAGATGGAGTTTTCATCATAAGATTATTCTTAATATCTGATTGGTCCTGAATGAAAATGATGGTGATCTGACCTACAATACGTTTTCCACGATGAACACACTGCAACTCTTAACACTAATTCTCTGGAAGGAGGAGCATACCAGCATAGGGTTTTCACCATAAGTCTTCTAATGGTGCCTAGTCAGTTCTAAATTTGCTCATCTTGTATCTCTGGCTGCCACAGTGGCTAATTTGAAATTGTTATTACCTAAGAATATGAAAAATGGTTTCAACACTCAGTAAATAAGAAATGGACTTGTGTAAGATCATGGAAGTTCTTTTCAACAGTAAAGCATAAGTCCCTTTGTGGGTCTCTTATTTCAGTACATTTTTGCAAGCTAACAGTTCAGCCCTAATTATTTCCAGCATGATGAAATTTTGTCCAGTTGTCTTAATCTTTATTTAATATAAATATTTTTTTTTTTTGCAGAATGACAACAGCATATTCAGTGACTTTATCCATTCCTTTATTGAAGCTTACCAAGAATTTATTGATTTGGACTACAACCATTTGAATGAGGGGTAGGTTTAAATCTTTGTCATTGGGGTATTACCATAAGCTCTTGATTACCAAAAGCTCTTGATTAACTACTTATTATGTCAGTATATGTTCCAGGTCCTTCAGAGACTTGTGGTTTGACGTGTTGTTATCTTACCATAAGCTCTTGATTAACTACTTATTATGTCAGTATACGTTCCAGGTCCTTCAGAGACTTGTAGTTTGATGTGTTGTTATCTTAACATAAATTCTTGATTAACTACTTATTATGGGGTATTACCATAAGCTCTTGATTACCATAAGCTCTTGATTAACTACTTTTTATGTCAGTATACCTTCCAGGTCTTTCAGAGACTTGTGGTTTGACGTGTTGTTATCTTAACATAAATTCTTGATTAACTACTTATTATGGGGTATTACCATAAGCTCTTGATTACCATAAGCTCTTGATTAACTACTTTTTATGTCAGTATACCTTCCAGGTCTTTCAGAGACTTGTGGTTTGACGTGTTGTTATCTTACCATAAGCTCTTGATTAACTACTTATTATGTCAGTATACGTTCCAGGTCCTTCAGAGACTTGTAGTTTGATGTGTTGTTATCTGATTCAGTTTCTGGAAACATTTCTGCCAGCTCATTATATTAAAAAAAAGCTTGCTTGCAAATTTCAAACACTTTAGTCATAAGTTTTCTCGATATTTCTTTTTGTAAACAAATTCTTTGTATAACCCATCCTATATAGACAAATATTAAAACCCATTTACCTGCCGTTTTATGCTAGAGCATGCCACAGCATACTTAGTTATAATTTCCAGCAAGTAACTAGAACAAGCAATGGACAAATGTATTAAAACCAAAGAAGAAATTGACAGCTTCACTGTCAAAGAGCTCAAATGTTACCTTTGTTGACCTGGACAATTGTTAGCAGGTAACAAAAAAGAATTGATTAATAGGGCCAAAGGTGTTATAAAGTTGAAATTGAATGATTTAGACGAGTTAGACAGAGAAGACAGGTGTGAGCAGAAAAGAAGACCATGTGATAAACTAACAACCCCACTAGCGGACAAAATTCCACAGAGACACTTGGAAACTGTCAAGTGATGTTTCAGCTCTACCAGGGTTTACAGGCAGTGAAATTTACAGTTACTTGGTGCTTACTATGAAATACAGACACCAGGTAAGATGAATAGTCTATATGAAATGCAGACACCAGGTAAGATGATTAGTCTATATGAAATACAGACACCAAGTAAGATGAATAGTCTATATGAAATACAGACACCAGGTAAGATGAATAGTCTATATGAAATGCAGACACCAGGTAAGATGAATAGTCTATATGAAATGCAGACACCAGGTGAGATGAATAGTCTATATGAAATGCTGTTGTTGTTGTTGTTGTTGTTGTGGGGTTTAACGCCATGTTTCAGCACACGATAGCCTATGTATGGCGGCCAGTATTAATGGTGGAGGAAGAACCCGGGAAGAACCACCGACCCACGAGAAGCTACTGGCAAGCTTTCTCACATACCCACATTGCCCGAATCCGAGACTCGAACCCATGTAGACAGAGGTGAGATGGCAGTGATCCGTAATGGAGAGCGCTTTAGACCACTCGATATGAAATGCAGACACCAGGTAAGATGAATAGACTATATGAAATACAGACACCAGGTAAGATGAATAGTCTATATGAAATAGAGACACCAGGTAAGATGAATAGTCTATATGAAATACAGACACCAGGTAAGATGAATAGTCTATATGAAATGCAGACATGTGTGCTTCTTGGAGTATAACAGTATTTCAGAGGAATGCAGCCACTGTATCATCAGATGCAAAGTGATCCTTCCATCTGCACATCAAAACAGAGACAAAATACTGACCAGGATATTTGGGTTTGTTTGTCGAAGATCAGTGGTACACTCAGCCAGCTGTAATTCTACAGTAGGGTACGTGATTTTTCTATGTTTTTAAAAACAAATCAGTGCTTGAATATGACAGGATCAAAATGCAAACTATAATTTAAAGGATCGTGCTGGTCACTGTCAATTTACAAGCATCAAGAAAGGAAGACAATAATTAGAAACTAATTTTAGCATGGGATGGGGAGACTCATTTTGCCTGAAAAGTATTGTTAGTTGCAAGGCATTTTAATTGTAGACTTAACAGTAAGAACTCAGTATCGTGAAGATTCATTCCTTCTAATGTGCATAGGATTTAGTTTAATTAAAAGAATTCAGGACAATCATGACCCCCATTGTTTATATAAAAGCATGTAATTCTGAACAGGTTTCAGTATATACATAAAGAATTTAAAAAAGATGTATTTTATTATTTTACTAGAAACAATAACACATGTACATGTATATATGCATTTGTTTCATAATTACAATATATTCTCTTTTATTAAGAAAAAATTTAGTATAATGCTTATTTGCAATTTCAACTTTTTCAGCAAAATTGAGGAATGTAACCACATTGGTGCACTGCTATTTGCCCTCAAAGAAATTACATGGAAGAAAAAAGGTGGCACAGTTTCAGCTACATTGGGGCAATGCAAATGGAATGAGCCTTGAAAAAGAAAATGAGCCCCATGAAGTTCCAAGATTTGAAATTTAAAAGGCAGATGTTACACGCGCAGAAGAATGACGTGGAAATTCCTTTCATTAAAGAAAATACCTGCATAAAAAAATCAGAAAATTCAGCTTTCACACCAACAATTGATGAGAACCACTTCAGACTGAAACTTCTGCCTGCACAATCAAATGCTGGCTGGCTGCAGATTTTCCAAAATATATCAAAACCTGAAATTCCCGAAGTAATGAATGCTAACTTTACTACTGATCATAATAAAACTAACTTTCAGAGTACCAACTGCCAAAAGCATTTCCAAATTACACTCCAACAGCTGGCTGTGTCTGAGGAGGACACGATAAAGATGGAGAGAAATGCAAGAGGGCATGACAGGAATGAGTTGTGGGAGAAAGCAAGAGCAGAGAGAATTATTAGTTTTGTTTTGGCTCGGTCTGTAGGAGAAGAGATTAGCAAATTAAAGAACTTGATAGTTTATTAAGTCTGTGTTTTCCTTTTCATTATTGGATGGTGGTGTTTTGTATCAAGTATATACGAGTAGATTGGTATTTCTTTGAATGGTTAAATGGTAAGGTTGTATAGATGAGACATTTTGTTTAATCAAAGAAGCCATAAAATGGTGCAACTCATTTATAACAAACATATCAGATTAAAGATGGTAACTGCATGCTTGGGTAATATTCTTTTCACGTTCTGAGTGAATGTAAATAAGCTAGATGTGCATGATTCATATAGAAACAAGATCATGTAATGCTAACCACAATTTAACTGTCATGTTTTCAGCATATATATATATATATGAATAAAATTAAATATATTATGCACATCGTGAGTTTGTCAGAATTGATTTTTAAGTTAATGTATTTCCAGCAGTTTTAAAAGCACAGTAAATATATTTTATGATGCAAGATATCTACGCAAAAGGAGTGTCTTATCGACCGCTGTGTATCAGAATCTCTTGCTAATATTTTGGTGTACTTGCAACATACATTGCCTAGGATAAACAAGTCACTGAATTTATTTTACCTAAATGTCAGCAGATTACTATTTTGTGAATGCACAATTATATTTCTAAACTCTAATACATTCCCGTGACATGCAACAACAAAAAATACTGACAAGAGCTCTTAATGATCCTAGTAAATAAGCAACTGGAATAATGTGTATTCCGTATGATTTGTTTATATTTTAAGTACTAATGGTGGTTGAAGATTATTAAGTCTTGCAAAAATTTTCTATATTTTTGATGACTGATTGGCCATGGATATTGGCATCACACGCTGCAAGAGTCTGAAATTTTTTATCCTCCTTTTTTGCTGTTTCAGCGTGGTTCTGTAGATAGCAATGATTTTAGTATGCTAAACTTCATGCCTTGGATCTTCTTATTACTTTTAAATGGAGGAATAATAAGATCTGTACCCTTAGGTCTGGTATAAAGAAAACCTTATCTGCCATAATGGCATCACTTTTCTCACATAGCCCCAAAATGACATACAAGGTAGTTATGTTTTGCTTGTCCTTGTAGTTGATGATAATGCAACAAGTTGGATATGTTTTCTTAATGAATGAATGAGGCATATTCTCTTCAGCTATCTCTTTGCTTGGCCATTTCACTAAGAAACTAAGCTATTTATCAAGGTATTCAATCCGCTTGGCCATTTTGCTAAAAAACTATGCTATATATCAAGGTAGTCAATCGACTTGGCCATTTTGCTAGGAAACTAAGCCATAGTCAAGGTAGTCAATCCACTTGGCCATTTTGCTAAGAAACTAAGCTATATATCAAGGTAGTCAATCCACTTGGCCATTTTGCTAAGACACTAAGTTATATATCAAGGTAGTCAATCCACTTGGCCATTTCACTAAGTCATTAAGCTCAAGGTAGTCGGTCCACTTGGCCATGTCGCTAAGACACTAAGCTATATATCAAGGTAGTCTATCCACTTGGCCATTTCGCTAAGAAACAAAGCTCAAAGGTAGTCAATCCACTTTTCCAGTTCAATAAGAAACTAAGCTATATATCAAGGTAGTCAATCCACTTGGCCATTTCGCTAAGACACTAAGCTCAAGGTAGTCAGTCCACTTGGCCATTTCGCTAAGAAACTAAGCTATATATCAAGGTAGTCAATCAACTTGGCCATTTCGCTAGACACTAAGCTCAAGGTAGTAAATCCACTTGGCCATTTTGCTAAGAAACTTAGCTATATATCAAGGTAGTCAATCCACTTGGCCATTTCGCTAAGACACTAAGCTCAAGGTAGTCAGTCCACTTGGCCATTTCACTAAGAAACTAAGCTATATATCAAGGTAGTCAATCAACTTGGCCATTTCGCTAAGACACTAAGCTCAAGGTAGTCAATCCACTTGGCCATTTCGCTAAGACACTAAGCTATATATCAAGGTAGTCAATCCACTTGCCCATTTCGCTAAGAAACTAAGCTATATATCAAGGTAGTCAATCCACTTGGCCATTTCTCTAAGACACTAAGCTCAAGGTAGTCAATCCACTTGGCCATTTCACTAAGAAACTTAGCTTTATATCAAGGTAGTCAATCCACTTGGCCATTTCGCTAAGAAACTTAGCTTTATATCAAGGTAGTCAATCCACTTGGCCATTTCGCTATGAAACTAAGCTATATATCAAGGTAGTCAATCCACTTGGCCATTTCACTAAGACACTAAGTTATATATCAAGGTAGTCAATCCACTTGGCCATTTTGCTAAGACACTAAGTTATATATCAGGGTAGTCAGTCCCCTTGGCCATTTTGCTAAGACACTAAGCTGAAGGTAGTCAGTCCACTTGGGCATTTCGCTAAGACACTAAGTGATATATCAAGGTAGTCAATCCACTTGGCCATTTCGCTAAGACATTAAGCTCAAGGTAGTCAGTCCACTTGGTCATTTCGCTAAGACACTAAGCTGTATATCAAGGTAGTCAATCCACTTGGCTATTTTGCTACGACACTAAGCTCAAGGTAGTCAGTCCACTTGGCCATTTCACTAAGACACTAAGCTCAAGGTAGTCAATCCACTTGGCCATTTCGCTAAGAAACTTAGCTATATATCAAGGTAGTCAATCCACTTGGCCATTTCGCTAAGAAACTAAGCTATATATCAAGGTAGTCCATCCACTTGTTAAATATTGTTCCACATGTCTTGATGGAAATTCTGAATCTAACAGCAAATCTTCCAACAAAAGTTCATGGCTCAGTCACATGAGCACAAGGAAGAATTCATCAATCAGCCTCAGTGACCGAGGCCATCAATTAGCTTCAATGACCGAGGTCATCAATCAGCCTCAGTGACCAAGGCCATCAATCAGCCTCAATGACCAAGGCCATCAATCAGCTTCAGTGACCGAGGCCATCAATCAGCCTCAATGACTGAGGTCATCAATCAGCCTCAATGACCAAGGCCATCAATCAGCCTCAATGACCGAGGTCATCAATCAGCCTCAATGACCGAGGCCATCAATCAGCCTCAGTGACCGAGGTCATCAATCAGCCTCAATGACCGAGGTCATCAATCAGCCTCAATGACCAAGGCCATCAATCAGCCTCAGTGACCGAGGTTATCAATCAGCCTCAATGACCGAGGTCATCAATCAGCCTCAATGACCGAGGTCATCAATCAGCCTCAATGACCGAGGCCATCAATCAGCCTCAATGACCGAGGTCATCAATCAGCCTCAATGACCGAGGTCATCAATCAGCCTCAGTGACCGAGGTCATCAATCTGCCTCAGTGACCGAGGTCATCAATCAGCCTCAATGACCGAGGTCATCAATCAGCCTCAATGACCAAGGCCATCAATCAGTCATTGGTATAAAAATTTGCCAATCCTCAGAATCATTTGCAACTCAGATGCAGTGCTTGTGCTGCTAGCATGGTTCTTCCTCCCTCTTTGTTTATTAGCATCTTCTTTTACTTCACCATTTCAAGTAACATTGTATCCCTGTAACCCGTTGTCATCATCATCTCTGATATATCACATAAATGTTGGTCTATCTTTAGTGCCATGAAATACACTTAAATCTGTGCATTAGAGTCCCTCGACCATGCATCAGTTTCTGTTTAGGTCTATATATCCCTTATTGACTTTAAAGCAGGTCTTGGTCTCATTTCAAATATTCATTACCTCTGAAACTGCACGACAATAGTTGCAGCATTACTGATGCATTCAAAGAGCTGACAGGTAGAGGTACTACTCCAGCTTCTAGTTCTTCATCAGATGAAACATTGCAATGAGTTTCTTGTGGATCATCCAGTGTATTCACTGACTTGTCTGACACTGCAAGCTTTCTTGTGGATCATCCAGTGTATTCACTGACTTGTCTGACACTGCAAGCTTTCTGGTGGATCATCTAGTGTATTCACTGACTTGTCTGACACTTCAAACTTTCTGGTGGATAGCTAAGTACCATAATGCTACAGTGAAAAGAAACAAAATGGCATAAAACACACAACACAAAGTCATTCACATGTTGTGACTGAACAGTGGAATATTGTTGTGTATGAATGATGTAACGTCAGTGCCTTGGCCTGCATGTTGAGCCTTCATTACAGTGTAACTGGGTCCATAAACCTGTGATAGGTTACATTGTTCACAATTACAACAAAATCAAAGGATATTCATTTGCATGCATGCATGTGCGTGCAAACACACACACACACACTTCTATGAGACTGCTTTACTCTATCAAAGACAGGTTAAAATGTGATCTGGCTTTATACAAAGTATGCATGTTTATTTTGGGTTTTTTAATCGGTACGTGCTAAGTGAAAAGATACATCACAATCACTTCTGACATAAAGGAGGGCTTCTAATAAAAGTTATAAATCATGCTTTCACATTCATCTATAGAATCATTGCATCTAGTTATCTGTCCATTACATTCATCCTTCCATCCATCACACAATCTTTTGAATGCCAGTCCCATACTTTTTTATGGATTGCCATGAAATTTTAGTAAACATGTTGTTGTTGTTGTTGTTGTGGGGTTTAACGCCATTTTTCAGCACGATAGGCTATACATGGCGGCCAGTATTAATGGTGGAGGAAGAACCCGGAAAACCCCGGAAAGAACCACCGACCCACGAGAAGCTACTGGCAAGCTTTCTCACATGCCCACATTGGCTGAATCTTAGACTCGAACCGCCGCAGACAGAGGTGAGATGGCAGTGATCCGTAACGAAGAGAGCTTTAGACCACTCGGCCACTCCGGGCCCCCTTTAGTAAACATAATGGTCATCACCTGAAGATGGAGATGTCAGCAATCCAGTTTTGTCCCACAGTTTTTAAGAGTTATTGCCCATTCTGATCTGTATCTTAATACAGTCTCTGACAAAATCTTGTGTATGTTAAGTTTGAGACTCAAAGTTTTCAACAGATTGACATGAAATTTGCTAAATATGGTCATTATGAGAATATTTGGATATTGACGAAACACTATGCTCAAGGAAATTATGTTAGAGTTACTGCCCTTGCCTTGCAGCAAAGTGCAGTGTAGGGCAGAATCTTGTAAACTAATTGCTGAGGTTTTTGATGGATTGATGTGAAACTTGGTACATGTTACAGTCATATAAAGATACAGAGATTGGCGGTTTGCTGGGCTTTTGCAGTTTTTGTTTTGAGTTATTGCTCATCTTGTCTTACAGCTGGATGTGTTTTAAGACAGAATCTTGTGAATGCAACTCGTCTCACAGATTTAGATAGATCACCATAAAACTTGGGCAATGTTATGGCCATCATTTGAAAATGCTTAGAAATTACTGCATAGCTAGACAAATCCACTTGCCTGATGCTTGGGACAACGTAAATTTTGGCTTCTGTAAACTTAAATTTGCAAGGTACTTGACGCTGGTAACTCAAAAGAATGAGAGATAAGTTTTTTTCTTCAGTTCATTATGATTTATGCTGTGTAAATTTTATAATCTGTGATCTCATTACCTGATGAATATCAGCACTTCTATTTCGCATTTTAATATGTTGCTGAAGGCTTATGTTACATAAATCATGTCCACAGTTTCATTTATTTATTTAGTCTTTGTTTCTCAAGTTACATTTAAAAAATACATTGTCAAGCTCTTTTCTTTGCAAATATGATAATGTGAATGCCTCTCATTTGAATCAAGTTTGGACAAAAAGGCAATATATATGTATACTAGGTATTGATTACATTTTAATTATATTACTTGTTAGTGTACAGGATTTGCAAATTTTCGCATGCAAGCACAGTCATTGTGTTGTTCAACTAGATCCTCCCATGTTTCTATGAGACCATAAATATATAAGGATCTGGTAATATGTTTCACTGATTTCTGTTACTGATAGAAGGGTATTGATAAAAATGCAAAGACATCTGTGAAAAATTTTCCAGAAATATATTGTGCATTCATTCAATCCAAAATAATATTGAAATCTTAAAATATAAGAATTTAACACTACTTCTGACATAAGAGACAAGTCTCCATCAGCCAATGAAAATGTCCATGGGTAGGGAAAATATGATGTCATCCTATCTTCACTATGCTAGCAGCCAATGAAAATGTCCATGGGTAGGGAAAATATGATGTCATCCTATCATCACAATGATATATAGCATCACTATGCTAGCAGCCAATGAAAATGTCCATGGTTAGGGAAAATATGATGTCATCCTATCATCACAATGATATATAGCATCACTATGCTAGCAGCCAGTGAAAATGTCCATGGGTAGGGAAAATGTGATGTCATCCTATCATCACAATTATATATAGCATCACTATGGTAGCAGCCAATGAAAATGTCCATGGGTAGGGAAAATGTGATGTCATCCTATCATCACAATGATATATAACATCACTATGCTAGCAGCCAATTCAGTCACTTCTCCATCATAACAGAAGGCCTTTTTTCTGGTGTTAAAGGAAATATTACTTCTAGTTGCTATTAAAAAAGTTAAGAATTTCTTGGATTTTTTTAAAAACTTAGCTTTAACAATTTTTCAGTCATATTGCTACGATGTCTGAGGTGTGGCAGTTTATAGTGTCTAGCACTGGGGCATCATGCTGCAGACATGTAGCATGATGTTCCACCCAGTCACATTATCCTGACACCAGGCCGACCAGTCCTAACACTAACCTCTTAATGCTGAGTGCCAAGCAAGGCAGCTGTTAGTACCATTTTTGTAAGTCTTTGGTATGACTCAGCCAGGGATTGAACTCATGACCTCCCACATCCGAGATGGACACTCTAACCAGAAATTGTCTCTCATTGCTATTACAAAAGTTAAGAAGTGGTCATGAGTTAGTATTGCCTTTAATGATTTAGTATTCTGTTTGAGTACCTGCCACATTGTGCACTTGACAAGGTAAAATAAATGCTTGAGTGTGATTATATAAAAAGTCTTGTCTCACAGTATTTAGTGCATTACTGTGAAACTTTGCGAATTTTATTGTCATCATTTGAAGATGTACATATTGTCAAATTACTGTCATATTTCAGTTGTTAGAGTTATTGCCCCTGCCGTCTTGCAGCTGAAGTCAGAGTATGCCAGAGTCTTTACAAAGCAGTTAGTCAGAGAGTTTTTGATGGATTGCTATGAAAGATAGTACATATTATAATCATCAAGCTGACTTATAAAGTTTGTACAGCCTTCCTGTGCTCTTAAGATTTGTTCAAAAGTTATTGTGACATGTAGTCTGATGTAGTGTAATAATTTAATGAAGAAAATAATTCTTCCAGTTGTAAGTGGATTGTCAAGAAACTTTAAACTTAATATGGAAATCATCTGAAGATTCAGCTTTTAACAAATTACTATGCTTTTAGGATTTCTGTTTAGATTTATTGCCCATTTTGTCCTGCCTCTGGATGATGTAATGTTGATGTAATACACAATCTCATATGTACAACTAGCCTTGCAGTTTTGTTATGGATCACAATACATATAACTTCATGCATGTTATGGTCATGACTTGAAGATGTTCATATTGACAAATCTTTGTGGGCCTATGATTTTTGTAAGAGTTATTGGCTTTTTTTAAACTTACTGGAAACAATATATGACAGCATTTTGTGAATGCACCTGTTATTACTGCACTTCGCAGATTGCTGTGAAACTTGCTACATAATGTCGTTATGATCAGAAGGTATATGCATGCTGATCAGCCATTGTGCCGACCTTATTTTCTCAAGAATTATGTACCTTTTTGACTAGGGACTGATTCATATCATCGGGGTAGGGATGGATGCAGAAATTATAGGGGTATATTTACATGAACTCATTTCCACTACTTATATAATATGTAGATTATAAATTATACATGAAATTTGGAATTGCAAAATTAAAAATGTGGTAAAACACTGTAAATGGCACAGATTTCTTTCACTGCTGCTTATGGAAGTTGTAAGCTTAAAATAGCAGGCTTGATATATTCTTATGCCTTACCAAATTCATAGAATTTGCAGTAAGATACTTAAAAACCAACGAAGAAGTAGAGATCGAAAAGTGCTACTAGATGATATAGGCCTCTTTTATCTTAAACATGGTAATTTATTTATGGTTTACATATTTTACTTATGATTTACCTATTGTGCTTATCTTTTACCAACTCTTTCAGGTTTTCTGAGGAGGGACCACACCTGACCAAGCTTCCTGATGGAATACTGGAAGTTTTAGGAATTCAGCTGTGTCAGCATTTACATCATGCTGAAAACACAGCTTGTGATTCTCTTGCATTTGTCTCAGATCTTGTGCGCTGTCTCATAGTCATAACCAGGTGAGAAGAACAAGGTGTTAAAGCGTGTGTCCTTGATTATTGATTTTTTTCACTATCTTTTTTTTCACATCAGTGTCAACAGCTTGCACAATATTAGTATTGCTTTCAGGAGCAGAAGGCGTTGCAATGAGAAGCATTGTCAGTGACATTGTTTCAGTTTATTGTAAAGCTTTGTGATAATGGTCTACTGTAGTTGTATACCATTCATCATAGACAGTTTGTGTTCAATTGGAATCTAGGATATAGTCGAGATAAATGCAAGTTTTTTTATGAATAAAAAATTAAAAATATTACATAGATATCAAGGTGTTATGCTTTTTGGCTTTGACAAACAAGCCAAATGTTTATGCTGATGTTCTGGACTGTTTTTATCACCTGTATTTTGTGTTTAAGTAGTCTGGACAGTTATTCAAATTTCAGGAAACTGTATAGGTTGAGCAGGTGGGATGGGATAATATAAAGTACTTGTGTGTGTGTTTGTGTGTCGGGGGGATTGTTTGAGTCTGCTTTAATGAATAATATACATTATTGGTGTACTTGATCAAGGAGATTAAAGTAAGAATGCTTGTAATAATAGAAGAATTAAGAAATTCCTTATAGAACAATTCGACCAGGAATATTTTAATGTAACTTAATATTGCAAAGAGTAAGTAGAGTTTGTCATGAGTTGGGTAATTTTATGCAGTAATACTATACTTGTAGCTGACAAGGAGCCTTGTTATTTAATTGACATTTTATTGTGTACCCATTTAATCATATGGTTGTTGTTCAGTCTGAATTTCCAGCCAGACTGAAACAATGTACCATCTATACTTGCTTATAAATTGAATCAAATTGTAAACAACAAAGATCCCAGTCTGCCATAGCATAATGCACATGCAGACCAGAGTATATGTTGTTTGTTCTCCTGATTACTGCTAACAAACTGCACAGACCCAGATCTTCTGCTGCATTATGCAATGGCAGATTTGGGGCTATGCGGTTTATAGTTGGATTTGACTTACAAGTGAGTATATACTGTAAGTGTTGTTACTGACTTCTGGGCAGTGATATTATTAAGCCAAAAACTGCACCAGTTCTAATTTGTTTGAATACATTCACACATTATAGCTAAAATATTTGGAAACATCAAAGAGGGTGTATGCCAAAAACACAAAACACAGATTTATGCTTTGTTCTGAGTCAGGGAAAATAATTTGTTTGATATACATGTCTCTGCATGGTGACCATGACATTCTTATGCCAAACAAAGCTTGCTCTTTGCACTGACTATGAAGAAAGTCTGTATGTATGGTACTTGAGACAAATGCTATAACAAAGTGTTATGAATAACTTTATCAGTGCTTCGATGTATTTCCTCAGAGAGCAGAAAATTGCAATATTTGAATACCTGTAACTCAGTTATAATGCTGATGGGCCCAAGTTCTCTTCTTTTTATGCAGGCTGCACTGTACAAACAATTTAGAAATATCAATTTGGCAGCCTCAGGTGCCTAGACTGAAATGGTTTTATTTAAGGGGTCAAGAAAATAGCCACAGCTCATGTGGTTAACTTAATACTTGCCCAATTTATTTTTGAATGAATAATTTTTTTGTGAAGTAGCTAGATGTG
Organism: Sinohyriopsis cumingii; assembly: GCA_028554795.2. Classification (NCBI taxonomy): domain Eukaryota; kingdom Metazoa; phylum Mollusca; class Bivalvia; order Unionida; family Unionidae; genus Sinohyriopsis; species Sinohyriopsis cumingii. The sequence goes on from CM068833.1 coordinate 109,839,671, forward strand.
TAAAACATTATATACATTAAAGTTGCTTTAATCATTTGAAAAATTTGCTAAGTTAAATTTTCATTTCATTTCAGAAATTATGATAATGTTCCTCTAGTATCTTCCTGTGAATTTGTCAGCTACTGTGTAAACATCGGATTGGCTGTCATAGACAAGGTATGACAATCTACTCACAAAGTCTTAACTCAATAAGTAACACCTGTAATCAGAATTTCCATGCAAGGTATGACAATCTACTCACAAAGTCTTAACTCAATAAGTAACACCTGTAATCAGAATTTCCATGCAAGGTATGACAATCTACTCACAAAGTCTTAACTCAATAAGTAACACCTGTAATCAGAATTTCCATGCAAGGTATGACAATCTACTCACAAAGTCTTAACTCAATAAGTAACACCTGTAATCAGAATTTCCATGCAAATCAGGTTGGAACACAACGGAAAGCCTTGTTCAATCATTTTCATTTGTGTGTGTGTATATATATATAAACACTAATAAGTGGATGACCCACGTATAAGCCGATTTACTATTCCAAGGCATCTCAAGATGTACGAGGTAAGTTCTAAATGCATTTATTTAGGCAAACTTGTATTTAAAAAAATTACATGTATACTTATCTCGAGGATGATGTGCAGGATTATTAAAAGAAAATGGTATAAACTTGTTTGAAAAGTAATTTAATTTTCTGTTTTCTTGTTTCTGCCTAATTTAGATTTGTGTATAATTTGGTCAAAAAATGACAAGAATTCAGCAATCACGAGTTCCTGTAACACTACCTCTCCCTTTTGACTCGATTATTGTTTGTTTATGTATTATTGCATTGTACATATCTTATCAGTGCACCAGTAATTACGTTTTTATTTTGCTTTGAAATTTTAAATACCTAAACTCATTAAAATGTAAACCCAGTATGACAACACAATGAACAAACAATATGGTTCGATTCAATGCTCACAATTAGGCTATTGAACTTATTTAAATAATGGTGCCACCGCATGTACGTTATTTGATTATGCAGTGAATTAAGTACATCCTTTGGAGTCGAATCATGGGCACCATTGTGCTCAACATTTATGATATCTCCAAAATACAATAATAAAGTTTGGAAATAATGCTTAGAAAATTATGCTAATACCTTAAATGCTGAGTTGTAGTTTGCTTTGATGTAAACAACCTTACACCATACCTTTCATGCCGGGAGGGAAAAATACTCAAGATGTTTGGTGTCGCCTCCAGATTTCATAATATCTTCCGATTTTTGCAGAGAACTCTTGATTATTACATTATCTCTTCAATTTTCATTTCTTCTAAACAAGAAGAGTCCTACATGTTCTCTTGTATCACCTGTGAATTATTGTTGTGATGAAATATTTATTTTATTATAAAGAATTCGCTTCTTCACTAAATAGAATGTTAAGATTAAACATTATTCACGTAAATTAATGATTTGTTAAAATAATAAAAAGATAAAAAAATAAACCAGAACAAAAAAATAAACCACAACAATAAAATCGTCCACAATTAATTTCAATCCCAAGAATGATCACTACGAATGCTGTTAACTCCATATGCTGTAGCTCCATTCCCACGAAAGAAACTTACACAAGTGAACACCTGACATTTTTATACTGTGTATACCAAAGTTAAACTGGTATAGCTACTGGTCAAAATTCCCTCTTATCACAAGCCAGTTTCAGGGTTTTAATGATTAACTGGCCTGTACTGCTGTCGCGAGACAAAAGACAAATTCGTCAACTATCAACATAGGAGATGCCAAAACATCAAGCTTTCCACTGTGTGGAAAGTTATGTTTGTTCAGCTAAAACACAAAACTAAAATAAAATTGATGTTGATCTTAGTTGATCTCGATGAGAATTTTAGCCTTTATTATTACCACTCTTCGTGAACATGTAAATTATGATGGTTATGTGCCTTGTACAAATAAACATGCATACCTATTTAAAAATATTACCTCAATTTGTAGGATCGCTTTTATCATTGAAAATGAGTTACTCATGAGCGCATGATTCAACGTAAATGAAACACCTATTAAGGACTAGCTGAAATATTATCTGGAAGAATGCAATTTGGTTGAAACAATGAATAATGCAAAATCTGCATCAATGTTTGGGAATAAGTAAGGATTTAAATGACCTATGCACGCTTTGCACTGTGTAAGTACTGTACATTATAATTTAGCATGGTCTCCCTGGTAAACTCAACCAGCCTGCGAATTATGAAGTCTGTAGTTACCTTTATTTAACTTCATGTTGAAGAAATCAGAAAATATGCACATGCAAAATAATAACTAAATCAATCATAGTACTTTATAACAGTTTAATAATTATCGGGTTACCAAAAGTTACTTTGTTTTATGTGCCTATATCTTAGGAAAAATTATTGTTTTGTGTCCCAAGATTTACAGCCATTACAGTAGTCAACAAAAAGACCTAAAAACTGTCAAGTTTACACATTGGCCCATGAATATATATATCGTGTGTGTGTGTAATCTGACCTTATGTTTTAAGTATTTATACTTTCAACCTTTATTTTTTATTTTATAGAGTTTTTATTATCACTGTCTTTTTATCTTTTTTCTTATTTGAAATGGTTTATGTTCTACATGTTCTTTGGCAATTCTTTATCATTAAAATTTTGAGAACACACAGCATCATATAGCCAGTATTGGGCTGACATGTCATTCAACCCTATACATACACATGTACAGAAAGTGTGTTCTTTAGGTCAAGAAGGTTTGTAAAAACCATGAATTCCACAATAATTGGTTCTCCAAAAAATAACAGTACCTTTCAGTTTTAATCAGGACCAAGGTTTTTTGACCCTGGGATTTAGTCAAATTTGATCAGGACCAACATTTTTGGCCCTGGGATTTAGTCTGCTTTGATCAGGACCAAAGTTTTTGACCCTGGGATTTAGTCAAATTTGATCAGGACCAAGGTTTTTGACCCTGGGATTTAGTCAAATTTGATCAGGACCAAGGTTTTTGACCCTAGGATTTAATCAAATTTGATCAGGACCAAGGTTTTTGACCCTAGGATTTAATCAAATTTGATCAGGACCAAGGTTTTTGGGTCTGGGATTTAGTCAATTCTGCTCAGGAACAAGTTGCTTTTGCCCAGATATTCAGTCAAATTTGATTAGGACCAAGGTGTTTTGACCCTGAATTTAGTCAAATTTGATCAGGACCAATGTGCTTTTACCCAGAAATTCAGTCAAATTTGATTAAGACCAAGGTGCTTTGATCCTGGAATTGAATCAAAGTTGAGTAACAAAAATAACCTAGTGCTTATAATGGAAGATAAATGTCCTGAAGGACATGAATATATTTCAAGGCAAGGAAGATGATCCATTTTAATGGCTAATGAGTAAATAAAATGAGATTATTATCTCTTAGAGAAGTTTCTAGGAATTTAATTGTCAGTAGCCAATGCATGGGATTATTTGACTGGTCAATAGCCAATGCATATTATAATTTGAGTGGTCAATAGCTGATGCTTAAGATGTGGTATTTGCAGTTTTCACAGGGTGTATGGAATTTTAGTTGGGTTGTATGAAATCATGTGACATATTCAGAAGGTGTATGAATTGAGTCAAATTGGCAACAGTGTAAATATAACACAAAATTGATATCTGATTCCATGTCATTAGGTTGCTGTTGCTGTTGTGGGGTTTAACGCCATTTTTCAGCACAAGATAGGCTATACATGGCGGCCAGTATTAATGGTGGAGGAAAAACCTGGGAAAACCCCGGAAAGACCCACCGACCCATGAGACGTTACAGACAGGCTTTCTCACATACCCACATTGGGACTGCTCCAGTGGCCTAGTGGTTAGAACATCTGCCTCGGATGCTGAAGGTCATGGGTTTGATCTCCAGCTGAGTCATACCAAAGACTTACAAAAATGGTACTAACAGCTGCCTTGCTTGGCGTTCAGCAATAATAGGTTAGTGTTAGGACTGGTCGGCCTGGTGTCAGGATAATGGGCTGGGTGGGACATCATGCTACATGTCTGCAGTAAGATGTCCCAGTGCTAGACATCACTGTAAACTGCCACAGTGCAGACATTGTAGCGATATGACTGAAAAATTGTTAAAGCTATGTTAAAAATCCAAATCAGACACACACACACCCACATGGGCAGAATCCGAGACTAGAACCCATGTAGACAGAGGTGAGATGGCAGTGATCCATAACGGAGATCACTTTAGACCACTTGGCCACTTTGGGGCCCCCCATGTCATTAGGATGTACTCATGTATTTGGAATTCAGATAAAAACTTCGAAAATTGGTCTTGATGATGGTATGTCAGAAAAGGTACAGACCAATAACCTCAGTGTACAGAAAATTTCCAAAAAGTCTAAACCGAAATCAAGCTTCTCTAAATCAAACCTAAGAAAAAACTGTAAGTATTATTAAATTTGTTACGGTGTCTTTTGACAGGGTGTACCATATTTTACCAACCTTCTAACTTTCATATTTCATTTTACTGATGCCACAGGAAATAAAAAAAGTTAGCAGGGTGATAGAATCGTGTTATTATTATAATAATGTAATGTTATTGACTGATTAAGATGATCTGAAAATACTTGGAGTTCAGTCCTTGAAATTTTACTTGTGACTGCAACAAATGTAAACTTAAAGAGAAAGTTTGGGTCGTTGGCACCTAAGATTTTCAAAGTTCTGCTTTATTTTTGAAAAAAATGTCACAAAGATTAAAACATTAAGATCTGATGTTAAAGGTCTTGATTTCTCTAGATCTGTGCTGGAGGCTGTTCAGAGGATGACCTGAAATGCATGACAGAGTTTCTAAAGCTGATCATTCATTTCTTTGAGTGTTTATATGACCCCTACTTCACATGGAGGAAGAGATTGAAAGGGTAAGAATCTGACACTGACATACACCTTTGAGTGTTTATATGACCCCTACTTCACATGGAAGAAGAGATTGATAGGGTAAGAATCTAACAATGACATGCACCTTTGAGTGTTTATATGACCCCTACTTCACATGGAGGAAGAGATTGAAAGGGTAAGAATCTAACACTGACATACACCTTTGAGTGTTTATATGACCCCTACTTCACATGGAAGAAGAGATTGATAGGGTAAGAATCTAACAATGACATGCACCTTTGAGTGTTTATATGACCCCTACTTCACATGGAGGAAGAGATTGAAAGGGTAAGAATCTAACACTGACATACACCTTTGAGTGTTTGTATGACCCCTACTTCACATGGAAGAAGAGATTGAAAGGGTAAGAATCTAACACTGACATACACCTTTAATGAGCAAAATTGTAGTACACTGATTTCAGCACCTATGTATTCTATAATTTCTTACAAAACTTTTTGTGGTTTTTTTGCTAGATGATTCACAGATTTAGTCAAATGCCAGCTTTAAGTAATTTTATAAAGAATCATTGTAAATATTGATCACACTGATTATGTCTGACTATTTTCCTGTCTCATTAGACTTTTTCAAGACTTCATCCAGGTTTCATTAGAAATTACTTTCATTCATTTTGACTTCACCACTGACTTTTAGATAAATTATTTAAAATGTTAACATATAGACCAGTGCAAATTACTTTCAGGCCAATTATCTTCACCATTGCATTGACTTGCCTCAATTGACAAATTATTTGAAATATTGACATCTGTCCCAGTACTTCATGATAAAGCTAGCCCATCTTTTACAAAATATATGTTTATTTATTTTTCTTTCTTAAAGTAGTCCTCTTTTTGTAAGTTAACACCTATTTAACTGATGAGAATTACATGAACATTACATTATGACATCATCAATATGACATCACGCATTACCAAGGCATATTTTCATGTAGTGCTATAAACTCTGGGAGAGATTGGATTACATGATTGTTACATTATGACATCATCAATATGACATCACGCATTACCAAGGAATATTATCATGTAGTGCTATGAACTCTGGGAGAGATTGGATTACATGATCATTACATTATGACATCACTCATTACCAAGGCATATTATCATGTAGTGCTATGAACTCTGGGAGAGATTGGATTACATGATCATTACATTATGACATCATCAGTATGACATCACTCATTACCAAGGAATATTATCATGTAGTGCTATGAACTCTGGGAGAGATTGGATTACAAGATCATTACATTATGACATCATCAATATGACATCACTCATTACTAAGGAATATTATAATGTAGTGCTATGAACTCTGGGAGAGATTGGATTCAAAATGATTGTTACATTATGACATCATCAGTATGACATCACTCATTGCCAAGGAATATTATCATGTAGTGCTATGAACTCTGGGAGAGATTGGATTACAAGACCATTAGATTATGACATCATCAATATGACATCACTCATTACCAAGGAATATTATCATGTAGTGCTATGAACTCTGGGAGAGATTGGATTCAAAATGATATGTTTTTGACTTCAATCATTTATTAAATAATTAAAAGAAATGGTGTCGATTCACAATAACTTTGCAGTGAAGGAAAATGATATAGTTAACTTAGAACATTTGAGACCTTTATATATCTTTTGCGATTTACAACCCACCATAAATCAGCCACACAGGTTTTTCTGTAGAGTAGAACTGATTTTATCTTAATAATTGCAATAAATTAACTCACAAACTTGGACTCCATTTGGTGTTTTTGATAAGAGGATTTTATAATCTGTAACATATTTGATGAATTTTAAAAGGCATAGGCATGTAGTGACTGGGTACTTTTCCCCCATACTTGTCTTTGTACTAAATATTCCTTGGATGTAGATCATCAAGAAAGAGTAGCACAGGAAAATGCATGCCAACCATCTCCAAGTTATCCTCACCAGTGAATCATATACACTTCTTATTCTCAAACCTCAAATGATGTCACCAGGCTCTTTCTTAATGCAAAATGTTTAGATACTGATATCATCTTATCTCAAATGGTATAATTTTGCCTCTTTATGAACTCGTATCCATTATGAACTGTATCAGAATGGTTGAAACTTAAATCATTTAAATTATTCCATTTTGCAGATGGAATGTGGAGAATTCAAGGATAAAATACAAACCAGCATTACTGCATGTAGAGGTCATTCCATTCTTTTATGGTAAGATTAACAGCTATGATGAATTTGAAAATGTCTTGGATCTTATAAGGCAAACATTTGTCTGACAAATGTTTGTCTTATAAGATATGCCTATAATCTACAGTCAAACATGTGCATGACAACTATTTGTCCTGCAAGATATGCCTATAGTCTGCAGTCAGACATGGGTAAGACAACTGTTTGTCTTATAAGATATGCTTATAATCTACAGTCTAACATGTGCATGACAACTATTTGTCTTATAAGATCATGCTTATAATCTACAGTCAAACATGGGAATGACAACTATTTGTCTTATAAGATCATGCTTATAATCTACAGTCAAACATGGGTATGACAACTATTTGTCTTGTAAGATCATGCTTATAATCTACAGTCAAACATGGGTATGACAACTATTTGTCTTGTAAGATCATGCTTATAATCTACAGTCAAACATGGGTATGACAACTATTTGTCTTGTAAGATCATGCTTATAATCTACAGTCAAACATGGGTATGACAACTATTTGTCTTGTAAGATCATGCTTATAATCTGCAGTCAGACATGGGTAAGACAACTGTTTGTCTTGTAAGATATGCCTATAATCTGCAGTCAAACATGGGTATGACAACTATTTGTCTTGTAAGATATGCCTATAGTCTGCAGTCAGACATGGGTAAGACAACTGTTTGTCTTATAAGATATGCTTATAATCTACAGTCTAACATGTGCATGGCAACTATTTGTCTTATAACATCATGCTTATAATCTACAGTCAAACATGGGTATGACAACTATTTGTCTTGTAAGATCATGCTTATAATCTACAGTCAAACATGGGTATGACAACTATTTGTCTTGTAAGATCATGCTTATAATCTACAGTCAAACATGGGTATGACAACTGTTTGTCTTGTAAGATCATGCTTATAATCTACAGTCAAACATGGGTATGACAACTATTTGTCTTGTAAGATCATGCTTATAATCTACAGTCAAACATGGGTATGACAACTATTTGTCTTGTAAGATCATGCTTATAATCTGCAGTCAGACATGGGTAAGACAACTATTTGTCTTGTAAGATATGCCTATAATCTGCATTCAAACATGGGTATGACAGCTATTTGTCTTATAAGATCATGCTTATAATCTACAGTCAAACATGGGTATGACAACTATTTGTTTTATAAGATCATGCCTATAATCTACAGTCAAACATGGGTATGACAACTATTTGTCTTGTAAGATCATGCTTATAATCTACAGTCAAACATGTGCATGACAACTATTTGTCTTGTAAGATCATGCTTATAATCTACAGTCAAACATGGGTATGACAACTATTTGTCTTGTAAGATCATGCTTATAATCTACAGTCAAACATGGGTATGACAACTATTTGTCTTGTAAGATCATGCTTATAATCTACAGTCAAACATGGGTATGACAACTATTTTGTCTTATATGATCGCTCTTATAATCTACAGTCAAACAAGTGCATGACAACTATTTGTTTTATAAGATCATGCCTATAATCTACAGTCAAACATGGGTATGACAACTATTTTGTCTTATATGATCGCTCTTATAATCTACAGTCAAACATGGGTATGACAACTATTTTGTCTTATATGATTGCTCTTATAATCTACAGTCAAACATGTGCATGACACCTATTTGTTTTGTAAGATATGCGTATAATTACAGTCAAACATGGGTATGACAACTATTTGTCTTGTAAGATATGCCTATAATCTGCAGTCAGACATGGGTATGACAACTATTTGTCTTATAAGATCATGCTTATAATCTACAGTCAGCATGTGTATGACACCTATTTGTTTTGTAAGATATGTCTATAATCTACAGTCAGACGTGTATGAATAATACATGACGATCGTGGCATGGCGACTAAAAGTTTATATGTAATTTTCTCATACACGAAAAAACAGTTTTTTCTTTTTGAAAGGATGAAAAATAACATGTAAAACGTTTATCTTGGGACTGCTTAAGGCTTCGCCAATGTTGCAAACTTGGATTTTTTCTGTTATTGTTGGCAAAATATAACATCTGACGATATTTTTTTTTTACTGTTGACAAAAATCTTCTTATGATGTCTGTCAAATGAAAATAGTGTTGATCTAGCATCGATTATGGTCACTATGGCAGCCATTTTAAAAATCTTGATGTTGCTGCTCCTAAATGGAAAGGTTGACATTGGGTTTTAACCGGAAGACTAATTATAATTTCTAGTTGGTCCTGAAGTGCTAACATCAGCTCAAATAAAGCTGCTACAATCAGCATATTGAATGTTTTCTCATTAATTCTCCTTAATGGATGGTCAGATCAACATGTGGTTTGACCTAATATCTTCAAATGGTGTCCAGTCTTCCTTAAGTGAAAATTGTGCCAATCTTACACCCAAAATGGCTCCCAAAGTGGCATGTTATCCTTCAGGAATATGAGAGATTATAATATTGCGATCATGTCTGTTTGTCTGTCGACACCCAAGATTAAGGTCAACGTGAAAGGATTTTACTTTCTAGCTGAATAAAAAGATGGAATCAATAAAAAATGAATGCTTGCTTTTGGATATGAGTTGAAAAATTGGTTGAATTTTGGATATATATATATATATATATATATATATATATAAAGTCTGATTGCTAGCAGTACAGTCCTAGATCTGCCTTCACCTAATGCAGGGGGCAGATCTGTGGTTATGTGTCATTTGTTATGAGTAATCAATAGAACAAAAAACATTGATCCTGATTTGCTGGCACATTATGTTTCAGCAGATTAGGGTGTGTATTTTTTTGTTGTTGGACTCAACATGTAAATGAGTTTATATGATAATCTAGAATTAATTATGATGTATTGCAGATTGTTTTTCAAGAAGAGGACTACAAGCAGATACTCAGCTTAGGTTGCTTCATATGTTTGGAGGGATGATGTCAGGATCACAGGTGTGTCATGTTGGTATTTGTCTGATTGTGTTGGATGTTTTGTTGTATTTGGCTATCCCTGTATTTTTACATCCATCTGTCTTTCCATCTGTCCATTATTTAATTATTGATGTAAACTGAATCTGTCACAGGAACAGACAAGAAACGTTTCCACACATTAAATTGACTTATGTACCAGATATCGTTTCCAACTTTTGAATTTCATTTGAGATAGGAAAGACTCCTATTGATTTTGGGGTCAGAGGTTATGGTTAACATGACTCTAAGACAAACACACCATATCTTCAGTTATTAATCACTGACTTTTCCCAAACATTGTAGATGGCTTGGATTGGTGACAAGGAAGACACATAGTTCTTTGGTTGTTGTTGTTGTTGTAGGGTTTAACGCCATTTTTCAGAACACAATAGGCTATACATGGCGGCCAGTATTAATGGTGGAGGAAGAACCCAGAAAAACCCCAGAAAGAACCACCGACCCACGAGAAGCTACTGGCAAGCTTTCTCACATACCCACACTGGCTGAATCCGAGACTTGAACCCACGCAGACAGAGGTGAGATGGCAGTGATCCGTAACAGACAGCGCTTTAGTTTTTTGGTCCTAAATAAAATGTTTCTGTTCTGATGTCCAATATAATTGTCATTTTTAAAACCTTGTTATTGCTGCTTCTGTGACATTATTGGTTATATCTATTTGAAGTTTTCGCTAAAATACATCTTATGATGTCTAGCTGGTCCTAAATAAAAATGGTGCTGATCTGATATCCAATATTACCACTAGGCAGCCATCTTGAAAATATTGATGCAGCTGCTCCGCTTAAATCGAAATTCATGTCGACACAAGGTTTCATGAGAAGACTTCATTGGTGTCTTGTTTGAGACCAATCTGACAAACAGTATTGCCACCATGTAACCATATTGAAAATATTATGACTACTCCAGAATTGATGGTCATATTGACATAGGGTTTTGATTAGAAGACTTCTTATGATATCTGGTTGGCTTTAATTGAAAATGGTGCCCCTCTTAATCCAATATGGTTATCACTATAGTCAGGTTGAAAGTCTGTTATCAGTACTTCTGAATGGATAGACATATTGACATTTCTAATAAAAAATTATGCAGTTGACCTTACATGAAAGAGTTGAGAGTCTTGCAGCCAATATGGCCACTACAGTGGTTAATTTGAAATTTTTGTTATTGCTGAAGAATATCAGAGATGGTTTCATCAGTCAGTAATTAAAAATAAAAATAGTTTGATCTTCAACTCCAGTAAATTCTTTTTGGAAAGTTGAGTGTCATTCTCTTCTAGGGAATCTTGTTTTGTATGCCATAGGCAGAATCTATTATGTAAGGGATATTGTTCATCCATAAATCTGTTGGCCAATATTTTGTTCCACACATTAGTTTGAATTATCCACCATATACAGTTTCAAGACTTTGTAGATGGTTTGCAAATAGGGTAAGGAAGAAACTTTTTGATTTTTGGGTCAAAAGTTGAAAGATCAAGGTCACTTTTTTTGAAAAACAAAAAAAAATTTCTATCACAAAAACATTAGTGCCACATCAGAAACCTGGATCAAACTCTCTTGCACTTGGGGTAGAAATGTCAAATGTTAAATTCATAGTGACTGAAAGGGATAATAATGGTTTTTGTGTATTAACTTTATATTTAGACCATTGTTTGTGAGTGGCTTGAACTTAAGGTATGGAAAAAGCATATTAATTTTAGGTCAAAAAGTCAAAGGTCAAAGTCAAGAATGCTCAAAGAGAAACTGGTTTTGCACTGTAACTTTTGTTATAATGTATGTTCTGTGACCAATTTTTGTTTCTTGCTTTTACTTAGGGTAATAAAGAAACCATTAGATTCTAGTATCTAAAGATCAGGAGTCACAGTCATGCTAACCCTGATGTATAGTATCTAAAGATCAGGAGTCACAGTCATGCTAACCCTGATGTATAGTATCTAAAGATCAGGAGTCACAGTCATGCTAACCCTGATGTATAGTATCTAAAGATCAGGAGTCACAGTCATGCTAACCCTGATGTATAGTATCTAAAGATCAGGAGTCACAGTCATGCTAACCCTGATGTATAGTATCTAAAGATCAGGAATCACAGTCATGCTAACCCTGATGTATAGTATCTAAAGATCAGGAGTCACAGTCATGCTAACCCTGATGTATAGTATCTAAAGATCAGGAGTCACAGTCATGCTAACCCTGATGTATAGTATCTAAAGGTCAGGAGTCACAGTCATGCTAACCCTGATGTATAGTATCTAAAGGTCAGGAGTCACAGTCATGCTAACCCTGATGTATAGTATCTAAAGATCAGGAGTCACAGTCATGCTAACCCTGATTTATAGTGTTTGGTTTTCAGTGTCTCTATGGCAGTGTGAATGTGGCTGTAGACAGGAACTCTTAAAATATTCTCCAGCATTTCTGTCTCAGCAACCCATTACCTGATTCAATTCATATATGTACAATAACATTGTCACATACTACCCTTCTTTAAAGAATTGGCGAATTGCCAGGTCAGAGATAACCATGATGACTAATAAGCAGTAGTCTTTTAAGAGATTTTTTTCTTTTGAAAATCTTGTCACTTTATTAGATAGTAATTTTGTTTTATAGTGAAATTTCAAGAAGATTGGGTGAAATATAGTGAAGTTATAAGATCATATATAAGATCATGTTGTTTAGTAAAATCAAATCATTTCCAGGTCACATTATAGTTAGCATTTTTGACAGTCTTGCATGATAAATCAATCATAACTTGGCTTGAGAGTAGTCAGCAGCCATTTATAATGTTGAACAATACATGGCTGACAGCTGGTGGTGAATAGGTGAAGATTAGGGATTCAATGGTAATGTTATATTGGGGACTTAGTTGAAGTATTTTCATCATTATATATATATATATAACCTTTTATTTAGGTCTCTTCATTTGTTCTTTAAATATGTTACCCAATCATAATACCTTAGGAGAACTACCACTCCCTCGCAGATCAAGCCCTCCCAGATACTACTTTTAGCTTAAGGGAGCTAAAAGTTGTCTGCCAACCTATTTGGTGGTTGGGCAGAGTGATCACCCCTTACATGTATGACTTGGTGGCACAGTGTAAGAATATCATAGTTCTTACTTCCATTCGTGCCAATAAGCATGCTCTCGCAATCATTTGGTATAGCTATGTACCCACAAGGTATTCAAACATCACATGTGTAGGTACACAGGTTTATAAACATGTGGTATTGTCATTAGTTTTTACCTGTATGCTTCCCTGCTTTATTAGACAGGGTCACTCTTTTAATGATTTAGCTCTGCATAGACATTGCATTCTAAGACAGGTGCATGGCTACAGCTTTATCCATTTATCCATTTTGCTCTGTTTTGTCTTACAGATTAGAACTATGGGCAAAGAGCAAACAATATAACCTCTACCTTATGTTTAACGTATCGATAGATGAAGTATGCTAACAAGCCAACAAGGAGGCACATTTCCCTCTTTTCCACATCCACAGCATTGATATGGGGTCACTCATGGGTCATAAACCTCTGAAAGCTGTCCTTCTGAAGCTCCGACAATTGCATACCATGCGGATGTAGCACCGAGAGGGTTAGATCATTTGTTCCACGCCTTCTTCTTAGTCCCAATGGCAATTACTCTCTACATCTAGTAATCAGCCTAAACACCCTCATTCCATTTATCCATGCCCCATGGTTCCCACTGGCAACACCATAGCACATTTTGAACTATATCCACAAGGGAGACTATGCCAACACTGTGAGTTTAGATGGCACATACCTTCATGTCCCTATTCACAAGGCTTCCAGGACTTTCCTGCGGTTTGCCTACAACATCATATATCAATTCAGGGCACCCACAATTGAGGCTCAACAACGGCACAGGGGTCATATCTGACAAATCGAGTAACGGTGCATGTCAGGACCATTTCAATGGTGGCAGCATCAAGTTACATGGACAGCATCCTGAAGCAACATCAGTGAGTTAACTCTAACCAGTCATGATAGATAGCCCTTGTTACTGATCTGAAATTCTCAGCAAGGAAATATCCAACCTAGTAGCATCTAAACGATTCCTTTACCTAGGTATGGACTTCAGTACACAGGCACCATATTTTATCTCCCTCAGGATCAAGCATTGAAGCGACCCATGGTAGCACCTTACTTTCGAGGAATTTTATCCATATTGGATTTCTCAACACAGCAGCAGACATTGTGGTTCTAGCTTGCCTTCTACTGCATAGCTGCTGTTTTTTCTGCATGAATGGAATCATCCTTTTTATCCACAGGACCATCCTGTTTACAACTGAACCCAATTGAGGCACCATTGGCAGAATTGGGAGCAACCTAACTTGGCTCATGGCGTGTATGCATCTATGCATCCACCCGCTTGAGATTACAGAATGACATCTTCATATCAATAATTCTGGAGAGACTGGCCATTGTGAAAGCCTTTCATTGGGGGCAAGAATATTTAGATGGCAAGGAAGTTCTCATTCTGTCTGACAACTCTACATTGGTAACTTATCTCAACAATAAGGATTATCTCAATCCTACAGTGGTGATATTTCCCCAGAAACAAGGAGGACCCCAGTCCCAAGACCTTTGCATCATGGTGTGGGACTTATCTCACACAACAAGAATAAAACCTACAGTGGTGGTTTATCTTCAACAATGAGGAGGCCCCCAGTTACCAGACCTTTGTGTCATGGTGTGTGACTTTTTGAAGTGGTTTTGTCATCAACAAGCCCTACAGGTTCACCATATCCCGGGACTACTCAACCCACTGACCGACCCTTTGTTACAGAACAATCAGCTAGTATAGAAAGAATGGTCTCTTCATCCCTTGGTTCTCGCTCAGATCTGTACCCGATGGGACCAACCATTGGTGGGCCTGTTTGCAGCAATAGGGATTGCCAAAAACTGCATCCTTTGTCTCTCCCATCCTGGACCCAACAGCTTGGGCAATGGATGCCTTATCATTGGATTGGACCAACTTGAACTCACACCAACCCCCAACACCTCTGATTCCAAAGTGATAAGAAAGCAAGGGAATCAGCCTGTATCCTCATCCTCATTACACCACTCTGTCGGGAGGAGTCGTGGATTAACTACATCATCACTCTTGCATCGGAAACCCTGCTGAATTCGGGTTTTCTTTTATCTACACATATGACCATGATGGCAGTTGTTTCATCCTTGTCCAGAGCCATGAACCTGCATGTCTGGATCATCTCAAACAGTGCCTCAACATTCAAAATTTTCTCAATCAGTCATGGAGAGAATTGCTCAGGTGTGACGACCCACCACTCCAAAGGCATATGATGTCAATGGCACAGTTTCACCCAGTGGTGCACAAATGAACATATCTTACATGTCCATGCATCAATACCGCAGATAACTAACTTCCTATGGATTTCAAAGAGAGCAAGTTAGCGCCAAGTATGGTCCAAGGTTAACACTCAACGATAGCTGATACCTTTCATCATCATCAGAGAGAGGATATCAGACAGACCCAGGACTTATCTGACCTTCTCACCAACTTTGCATATACATGGCCAGAAATGTTAACCCTAGGCCCAAAGCGGAACCTATCTTGGGTATTAACCTGGCTGGATAAGACATCTTCATTTTCAGACTTAACTTTTGTCACGAACCCTCTATGTCATCTGGACATATCAACTACAGGCCACCTACAAGACCCAGTCTGGGCTGTCAAGTGATTTGTTAAATGAACAGAGCCATTGCGTAGAGTGAAATCACGCCTCTTTCTGCTTCTCATAAAAGGGGGACAGGAGTTTCAATTGGAACAGAATATTATGTCCTGGAGTAAGGTGGTTATTCGCTCAGCATATACGGAAATAACCCAATCTCAGTGAACTTCTATGCACTTTGGCTCAAAATGTTTGAGCAGTTGCCACCAACCTAGCATCAAACTGGAACTGTTTGCAAGCCCACATCATTGATTCTGTGGGATGGAGATCGAAGACCACATTCTCTAGTTTCATCTTCGAGATCTGTCATCCCAGAGAGGCCAATTCAATCTGGTAGGACCTATGCCTGGAGCTCAACATATCTCCCTTCCAGACCAATCAACAGCTTCTTGAGACGCGGTTTCACAACTTCTGCTGGATTTGTGGGGGGAATTTTTTTCCATTTTGATGCCACGCCCTGACAAATTGAATCTCCACCAGTTGGGTTACCTAAAAGCTGTCTCAATCCCTTAGGGGCAGGAGATGGTATCTCTGGGGTAAGGGGCTGTACCTCTCTCCTCCTCTTACATATTTTCCTAAGGTAATATGATTGGGTAATGTATTCGAAGAAGAAACCAATTTTTTCTAGTAAAAATGTTTCTTCAAAAATACTTACCCAATCATAATGCACATACACCCTCCCAGTCTCCCCACAGTTACATCCATAGGGAGCATGCTGTCCACTCCAGTAATAACGGATATTTATACACTATGAAGCTAAAAGTAGTATCGGGGATGGCTGGACTTGCGAGGTAGTGGTAGTTTTTCTAAGGTATTATGATTGGGTAAGTATTTTCAAAGAAACATAATTTACAAGGAAAAATAAGTATTTGTAATGCAATATCATTGTCCACTTCCTTCTTTCATTGGGGCCATTTATATTGTGAATACTATTTTGATTATTGTTTTTGTTTCAGTTCTGCACTTACTTTGTCATAACCCATTACCCAGTTCACTGCATATTTGGAATATAATGTCATACTTCCCTGCTCTCAGTACCAATGTTGCTCCTGGGTGGGGCCTTGGTGTTAAGACTTATACTGTGGACACATTTCAATCAAAGTTCTTTTTCATCCCTTTTTTTTCCATAACCCATTTATATCAGGTCTGAAAAAGAATATCATTGAATGCTTCCCTTCTCTGCATATTAAGAATATAACATCATACATTGACCTTCCCTTCCTCCTTCTCACATCCTATCCTGGGTCAAATCATACATTGATCTTCCCTTCCCCCTTCTCACGTCCTATCCTGGGTCAAATCATACATTGACCTTCCCTTCCTCCTTCTCATGTCCTATCCTGGGTCAAATCATACATTGACCTTCCCTTCCTCCTTCTCATGTCCTATCCTGGGTCAAATCATACATTGACCTTCCCTTCCTCCTTCTCACGTCCTATCCTGGGTCAAATCATACATTGACCTTCCCTTCCTCCTTCTCACGTCCTATCCTGGGTCAAATCATACATTGACCTTCCCTTCCTCCTTCTCACATCCTATCCTGGGTCAAATCATACACTGACCTTCCCTTCCTCCTTCCACCGTCCTATCCTGGGTCAAATCATACATTGACCTTCCCTTCCTCCTTCTCGCATCCTATCCTGGGTCAAATCATACATTGACCTTCCCTTCCTCCTTCTCACATCCTATCCTGGGTCAAATCATACATTGACCTTCCCTTCCTCCTTCTCACATCCCATCCTGGGTCAAATCATATATTGACCTTCCCTTCCTCCTTCTCACATCCTATCCTGGGTCAAATCATATATTGACCTTCCCTTCCTCCTTCTCACATCTACTCCTGGGTCAAATCATACATTGACCTTCCCTTCCTCCTTCTCATGTCCTATCCTGGGTCAAATCATACATTGACCTTCCCTTCCTCCTTCTCATGTCCTATCCTGGGTCAAGCCTTGGGTGGGGCCAATAGGTCAGCAGTAGGATACTTTGCTACAACTCTTGAGTCTCATGTTTAAAATCTTTTATCCAGTTCTCTCCAAATGTGGAACATTTCATGATTCCAAAGTTTCTTCCAGTACTGCTGTGGTCCCAAGGGAATATTTTCTTTCCATTGCATCATTGGGTGTGGTCCCAAGGGAATATATTCCTTCCATTGCATCATTGGGATCACTGCTTTCTTGCTGAGATTTTTCATTAATGTTTTAATAAACCCTCACCCAATTAATTCATATATCAAATTTTGTATGATCCCACAATGCCCTTTCTCCCATTTCAACTTTTGCAGTTAGGTATAGCCATGGGATATGATGTCAACAAGTAGGACAATTCTGAAGTACTGGTTTAAATTTTTTTTTATTTAACTCAATCTTTACTCAATTGAATGCATCTCTGGAATATTACATCATCACATTCACATCTTTTGCCTTGTACCACTGATGCACATGGTTTATATACATGGATGGGGTTGAGAAGTATGATTCTTTTTGGGGGTTAGAGACTTGAATCCTTAAGCTACATAGTTTGTTGGGGCCCCGAGTGGCCGAGTGGTCTAAAGCGCTATCCGTTACGGATCACTGCCATCTCACCTCTGTCTGCGTGGGTTCGAGTCTCGGATTCGGCCAATGCGGGTATGTGAGAAAGCTTGCCAGTAGCTTCTCGTGGGTCGGTGGTTCTTTCCGGGGTTTTCCCTGGTTCTTCCTCCACCATTAATACTGGCCGCCATGAATAGTCAATCGTGTGCTGAAAAATGGCGTTAAACCCCACAACAACAACAACAACATAGTTTGTCATCCTACTTACAGTATACCCTATTTGGATTACATAACATCATCATTTTCTTCCTTTTTGCCTTTGAGGTCATGAGGTCAGGATGTTATGCTCAGATATATCAGTAGTGCAGCCTCTGTATCATACCATGTTTCTTAAAGCACATTTATGTTTGCCATTTTGGATAATTATTTTTAGATTTATTGGTGATTTAGACTTTGCAGACTTGGACTTTTTAGTTGGGAATGCACTTTTAATGAATCTAGTGGATGTATGGCAATTATTCCTGGAAAATCAGTGTATAATTGTACTTGCAGCAGAAAGCCAGGAAACAGGCTGCCCTGCTGTTAGGAAACATGCTACCCTGCAATAAATCCATTACTAGCAATGTGAATTTACAAAATAAAACCCACATCTCTTATTTCAGACAAATGCTCTGAAAGCTATCACTCCAGCCACCCTGGACGTAGTGCTGAAGATTCTGTCTATAGATCAACATGACAAACCAACCAATGAGCAGAGACAGGACTCCCTTGTTCTAAAAAGTCTGGTTCTCAAATGCATCGTCAGAATGGTGCATGTCATACACTGCTGTAGCCCAGATCAGGTTTGTATGTACATTACACACTGCTGTAGCCAACACCAAGATTTTTTTCTCATATACATTTCAAACCATTACAGTGTAAATGACTGTATTTTGGCATGCATGATACACTGATGTAGTTCATTAAAGGTTTGTATTAAAAGTTAAAACTAATATAGTGAGTGTCAATTACTGTATTTTGGTATACATCATACACTGCTGTAGCCCCGACTGGATTTTTATGTACATCATACACTGTTGTAGCTGAGATCAAGCTTGTATATAAATTTCAAACAAATTGAGTGTAAATACCACTGTTTTCGTATGCATTATACACTTCTGTAGCCTCGACCAAGTTTATATACAGATTTAAAACTAATATCTTGGCATATATTACTGTATTTTGGCATACATCACATGCTGCTGTAACCTGAGCAAGATTTGCAAATACAGACCCTGAAAAAAGTGAAATGGAAAAGGAATACAATTGAAAGGCAGAATGACTGCAAACAAATCAGTGATAAAGCTGAAATTGAGGGGGATTGAGTGTACCACGTAATATGCAATGCATCAAATTGATTTACCCATAATCTTGTTCAAACTGTGTTGTTTACATTTGAATATGATGTACAGAAAAGTTAACAAATAACATTGTGTCACTTTTGTAAACCACTACACAGTTTCTCATCATTGTAGATCTTACAAAAAGAATGTAGCTGGATGCATGCTGATTGTGAACAGATGAAATTAGGCCCATTAGAATAAACATCTCTTTAGATCTACTGGTCATAGAAAAAAGCCTGTTGTCCATTGTCTGTTGTGTGATGTCCATCTGTTCATTAGCCCAAGTTTGTTATTCCTGCCTCTCCTTAAATAACTTGGAGGATTGCCATGAAATTTTACACACAAATTGATCCCAATGTCTAGTTTGTCATAAAAGAAGATGATGCTGTTCAGACCTCTGAGATAATCTATTACAAAGAATTGGAAAAGGTGCAGAAATATTTTCATTGCACTATTTATGTAAGATTTTGGTTACAGTTTTGATTTACCATCACAATTTCTGAACCCTTTGATAGATTGCTTTCACACTTGGACCATCTGTCTAGTTAGCATTTGTCTTTCATTTCCAGACATTCACTCTCCGCCAGTGCCAATCCAGCACAGGTCAAAGTTATTTGAAAATCTTTCTTTAGTATGGGGTAAAAAAAAGATTGTATATGGTCACAATTCCCAAACTACTAAGCTTGCCATTTCAGCACCATAAACTCCACCCTTTATTTTTTCCTTCAAGGTCAAGATCATTTGAAAATTTTGATTAATTTTTGTCTTCTGGGTTTTTCTGTATGGTTAGAGATCCCAAACCCCGAGACATGTGATCGTCATACTAGGACTGTAGAATCAGTAAGCATTCGACTTTCAGCTCTATGGACCATTCATCCTTTCTCAGGCCCTATGGCAATGTCAGGGTCATTTAAAATCTTGGTTATATTTTTTGGTTGATGTTTTTCTTATGGGCATACATATCTAACCCATTAGGGGATTACTTTCGTATGTGGGCCATGAAATCAGTAAGCATTTTAATTATATCTGCACAGATCCCTACACTAGCAATTTTCTTGAGCATGGTCAGGATTGTTTGAAAGATTTGGTTTAGTTTTCATTTATAATTTTTTTGTAGGCTATTGGGTCTCAAACACTGGAAGGGATAGCTTTCATACCTAGACTGCTTGGCACTTTCATATTAAATGCAATACCAACCTACCTTCCTGCTGTCCCACAGGCAAGATCAGGGTCATTTGAAAGTAAAAACATTCTATATCAAGCATGGGAGGGAAGAAATAATTTCTTTGTTTTACCTAAATAGATCTTTTTTCAATTGTGTCATGTAACTGTCATCTAATTTTCAGCGCCAAGTGGAGGTGAGTCAGGTTATGGAAGGATATATGAAGGTTCTTTTGGAGGCAGACACAGAGCAGCATGAGGGGTCTGAGAGACAGCTCTCTATGACAAGTAAGTTACACTTCACACAAAGTGAATTGACCATGTTACATTTGAGTTTTATCAGGTGTTGCCTGGCAGATGCATAAGCATGAGTGGAAATGGTCAGGTCACTTTGTATTTTCTATATGTACAGTGTAACATGTGTCAATATTGCCTAGTTATTACACCGAACGTTATGGTGTAAATCAGTGGCATATGTCAGTGGAAAGTGGTCAGGGTACTTTGTATCTCATATATATACATTGCAATGTAATGCAAGCTTGGAGTCTAGCTCTGTGGCAGATGATGTGTCCAGTTTTCAAATGTCACTTTAATTTCAGTTTGTAATCAACATAACTTTTTGCCTGATTTATCCATCTTCAAACATATTTGTGATGCTAGTTAAAATTGCTCCTTAAAAAATTATTTTACTATATTTAATAACGTGTTGTTTTTCTAAACAAAAAATGTGTACCCTTTGTCATAGAGTATTGCAGTTATACAATATTGTTTAAGGGACACGAGTCATGTAAGCTGAGTCAGTGACCACCATTTGGAGTTAGTTGGGGGAGGGGACATTTCTTGTAAGCATGCCATTGATTGCATGAATGTATACTAGAGGGTCTACAGTTCACACATTTTAAGATCTGTTCATCCAGATTTGGAAGGAGAGGGAGAGAGGAAGGGAAGGAGAGAGAGAAGGAATGGAATTTTTAGAAAAATGAAACAGGCCTTAAACATGGAAATAAAGGTTAAATAACATACATAAAGGCAGATGTATTTTCTGAATGAGGGAAAAAGTTGTTCAAAAAGCGATATTGCCATCATGGTGATATCAGTTGTATCCTGCTGACATATTTCAATATCTGACTGTGAAATAAATAACAAGACACCACTTTTTACTTTTTTTTTTGTAGTTTGATAGATTGGACATAAAATGAAGTGGTTGTAACTTTTGCCTCTTATTAAACAGTGACAAAATTTTTAGCAATTTACAGCCTGATTTTAGTCTTCCTTGAGGGCCCTCTGTTGCATATATGATATTAATAATTGTAATACCGAAAAGATTCACACACCAATACACCCATTTCTTTCAGCTTTAATTGTAATACGGAACAGATTCACACACCAATACACCCTTTTTTTTCAGCTTTAATTGTAATACGGAAAAGATTCACACACCAATGCACCCTTAATGATTGTAACACGGAAAAGATTCACACACCAATACACCCTTTTCTTTCAGCTTTAATTGTAATACGGAAAAGATTCACACACCAATACACCCTTAATAATTGTAATACGGAAAAGATTCACACACCAATACACCCTTAATAATTGTAATACGGAAAAGATTCACACACCAATACACCCTTAATAATTGTAATATGGAAAAGATTCACACACCAATACACCCTTAATAATTGTAATACGGAAAAGATTCGCACACCAATACACCCTTAATAATTGTAATACAGAAAAGATTCACACACCAATACACCCTTAATAATTGTAATACGGAAAAGATTCACACACTAATACACCCTTAATAATTGTAATACGGAAAAGATTCACACACCAATACACCCTTTTTTTTCAGCTTTAGAGTGTGTGATCTTCAGCATGTGCAAATGATAAACCTTTGTAACTGCTGTTAATTTGCAAGCAATTACTGATGCACACAAGCTTGTGCTTTTAAGTGATTTTGAGTTGCTTGGACCCAATGTTTTGTACAAAAAATAATCTTTAAAAAGTTAAATACTGCAATATTTCACAGATAGTCGTTCTTATTGAGCTCTGTGTGGAAAGATTTATGTTGTTACATTGTCTTCCAGGTGGTTCAGGGATGTAAACTAGACCCTATGTTCCCCTTGCATGTCATAAGAGGTGACCAATTGAAGCAACGTCTTTGCATTTCATGATTATGTTCCACATGAAGAATGTGGGTTGTATTTTTAAAAACCTGACATTGTATGTTAACCATTTATACTGTTTTTTTTATCCTTTATCTTTGTTTTGTTATATCTTTCAATAGCTTCTTATGTATTTTTATCTGTTTCCTGGTGAATATACACTTTTTAATAGTCAAAGAGGATTTTGTCTTCCTGGTGATTTTTGACTTTTCAATTTTCATATGTCTGCCATAATATGTATCATATTATGTTGTATTTATCCATTCACCCATCTAGCCATCTATTAAGAATTTAATTTGTGGACAATAAATTGGGCTCTTCACCATTGACAGTAACTAAACTGTGTGACTGGCTTGTGCTCAAAAAAAGGAATAATTCTATCAATTTTGGGGTCAAGGTCACTGTTGATGAAGAAGAAAAAAAGTTTCTGCACAATAATATTAGTTCTATATCACATACCCGGAACAACTTTATGAATGAATTGTACTGAGGGTAAAAGTAAAATGTAGTGATCTTTAAGGTCAAAAAGTCAAAAGTGAAGGTTACCGTAACTGCAAAAATATAAATTGTTTCTAGACCAAAAATTTAAGTTCTCATACATAAATCTTCACCAAACTTTGTAGATGACTTACATAGTGGGTTTCATAAAAGCTTAGTAATTTGGGGTTATAGGGTCAAGGTCAAGATATAAAGTCAAGGTCACTGAATAAAAAAATGTTTTGGTTTTTCTTTACATAATGACATTAGTTCCAGACCACTTTCATTGACCAAAGTCTGTGGAGAGCTGCATGCAAGGTATGGTAGAAACCTATTGAACTTGGTGTCAAAATATTAAAGGTTGGTGTCATTGTTGCTGAAAAACTTGATTTTGCTGATTTCCTATTGTTGTAGATGAAGTTCATTGACCACATTTTGTGGATGGCTTGCACTTCGGATAATAAAAAAAGATCTCTAGATTATAATTCCTGTGGTCAGTGGTCATGTAATGATAAATCTGATAGGTGTGTGTGTTGTGTGATTTGAATTTTTAACATAGCTTTAACAATTTTTCAGTCATAATGCTATGATGTTTGCAGTGTGGTAGTAGCACTGGGGTATCATGTTGCAGACATGTAGCATGATGTCCCACCCAGTCACACTATCCTGACACCAGGCCGACCATTCCTAACACTAACCTCTTAATGCTGAGTGCCAAGCGAGGCAGCTGTAAGTACCATTTTTAAAAGTCTTTGGGATGACTTGGTGGGGGATTGAACCCATAATCTCCCGCATCCGAGGTGGACACTATAACCACTAGGCCACCGGAGCGGTTAAATTTGATAGGAAAACAATGGTTTATACACAGTATGTTTAGTGCAAGAGCACATACTTTGATCAGATGTCTATGTCA
The DNA here is from genome assembly GCA_028554795.2 of Sinohyriopsis cumingii. Taxonomy (NCBI): domain Eukaryota; kingdom Metazoa; phylum Mollusca; class Bivalvia; order Unionida; family Unionidae; genus Sinohyriopsis; species Sinohyriopsis cumingii. The sequence goes on from CM068833.1 coordinate 109,864,147, forward strand.
TTGAGACCCATTGGCCTATAAACTCCAGAGGCAGCTGTTTAACCAATCCCTGCTGATGCCATCTTGAAGGACTATTAAGCAGAGTGTAGATATGTGATATGCTGTTCACAGTACTCATAATGATAAATATAGTTTGCTCTGACTGTATAACCAAAATAGTGCTGATGTGCCATTATATATATAGTGTTTACATACACACATTCTGTTTACACCTAGGTGCCATCAGTGAGATGCTTGCATGCCAAGACAAGGCTGCTTTACAAGTCATATTAGTCAGTGGTGGGACTTTTGACTCCTTTATTTCTCTGCTTCAGAAAACTTCAGTAAGTATATAGAAAGACAACTTTAATATTGATTATGGCAATGATTGTCAAGTTTCAGTCTCAACAATATTATTTGACTGGTTGTTTTTTGTAAACATGCTGCTGAAATGTAAAGCAGCATGGTTGTTGTTGAGTACTTTTTAAAATCTTTTATATGTATCAAAATGGTATAAGTGTTAGTTGCACATTTTTGAATAAGTACATAAAAATCATCTTTGATGAGTACATTGTATTTTTTGTTTTGAGTGAGTATTTTATCATTGATGCTTTTATCAAGAAAGAACATTTAATAGCTGTTTTGTTTGACATGGAAAAGACCTGTGATACAACGTGGAAGAACAGAGTAATGAATGACCTGGCTCTTTTATATCAAACGTTCTTTCAGATAGATAATCCAAGGTATGAGTAGGATCATCTCTCTATATGAACAAGACATGGGTGTGCCTCAGGGCAGCATTTTATCTCTAACGCTTTTTAACATGAAAATTAATAACATCGTCAAGGGTTTGAATCCTGGTGTGGATTGTTCTATATACGCTGATGATTTCCTAATATGTTATTAATCAAAACACCTGTATACAATTGAAAGATTACTGCAACAAGATGAAAACAAGATTTAAAATTTGGCCACTGACAATGGTTGCAAATTTGCAAAATCAAAATCAGTATGTAGGCTTATCTATGAGCTACAAAGACAACATGATGATCCTAAACTCTTGTTGGTTGCAACACCTATACTGGTTGTTGATGAAACAAAGGTACTTGGTATTGTCTTCTACAGAAAACTCACCATCATTCCACACGATAAGCAAATGAGAGCTAAATAGTTGAAAGTACTTGACTTACTCAAAGTAGTTGTGCACACTGACTGGGTTGCTAATAGAAAAGTTATTCTTTACCTATACGGAACCTTTATTAGATCCAAACTGGACTATGGTTGCATTGTTCATGGTTCATCCAGAAAATCATATTTAAAGATTCACAACCCATTTTACCATCAAGAAATACATGCTATGGGAGCTTTAGGATATTCCTAGTTGAAAGTCTTTTGGCAGAAGTGAATGAGCCTCCTTTATCACATCGCAGAGATACATCTTTACAGTATGACCTAAAATTGATCTCCAGCCTATTAAACACTGCTTTTGTATCTGTTTTCCAACCCAGCTACAGAACTTTATACCAAAGTAGACAATGTGTCATTCCTACCTTTTGTATCAGAATGTCTTCCAGCTTTGACAAAGCAAACTTTGACCTTTAAAAACTTCAGGTCATTTATTTCTTTAACACTTCATTGGCTTCTAAAACAACCCAGAGTGCTTTTTACCCTACATAAAGAAAAAACAATCTGAGACAAATACCTCCATTTTTTCAAAAATCATGTTTTATATGTTCCATATAAAGATATATGGTACCCAGGAAAGGCAGTATTTTAAAACTGAATGCCAGGATACTTTGATTCAAAGAGTTCATATTACAGTGATAAGAAAATTCTAAACTGCATCAAAGGGTGAGTACTCCACATTAAAAGTGCCTTCCATGGGTCCCAGGTATGTTTTACTGGAACAGCCCTTAGGAACATGTCTCCAAATTCAAAACTGCACAAGAATTTACACTGATGGTTCAAAGGATGATGAAATGGCTGCTGCAGCCTTCATTAGTGTTAATCACAAAACAAAACTTTGTTTACCAGATGGTGCATTGATATTTTCAGCCAAAATCAAGGCAGTAGGCCTTGCCCTGAAATATGCTAAAACCAGAATTATTTTAGACTGTCATTTTCTCTAATTTATTATCAGTACTTCAGTCACTTAGCAAGAAGGAAGTTAAAAAAATCCATTACTGACCACCATTCTCATTAAACATGCCGAGCTGTGTACTGCACACAATGTATGGATTGGATGGTGAAGGTAATGAAGGAGCAGACTATGCAGCCAAAATAACACTATCTCTGCAACCTTCTGATTCAAAAAGAAGCCCATTGTAAGCGGCAGGAATCATGGACTGATGCTGTCAGTAAGAAGCTTCATTAGTCAAACCCTACTTTGTCTAATGGCCTCCCTCCTGCAGTCAATTTGACTGTGTATACAGACATCATCTATAGGATTACACTATTTATATATTTTGACCAAGTGTACAAACATTATCTATTATAAGTACATCATGAATATATTTTGACTGAATATACAAACATTATCTATTATAAGTACATCATGAATATATTTTGACTGAATATACAAACATTGTATTATAAGTACATCATGAATATAGTTTGACTGAATATACAAACATTATCTATTATAAGTACATCATGAATATATTTTGACCAAGTATACAAAGATTATCTATTTAAGTACATCATGAATATATTTTGACTGAATATACAAACATTATATTATAAGTACATCATGAATATAGTTTGACTGAATATACAAACATTATCTATTATAAGTACATCATGAATATATTTTGACCAAGTATACAAAGATTATCTATTTAAGTACATCATGAATATATTTTGACTGAATATACAAACATTATCTATTATAAGTACATCATGAATATATTTTGACTGAATATACAAACATTATCTGTAAGTACATCATGAATATATTTTGACTGAATATACAAACATTGTCTATTATAAGTACATCATGAATATATTTTGACCAAGTATACAAACATTATCTTTTATGAGTTCTTTATTTATATACTTTGACTGAGTATAAAAACATCATTTGTTCTGCTGAGGACAAAAATGGGTGCATTTGTTATGTACATGAATTCTTCATTACAATTATTATGCTTTGGTTTTATATGACTTGAAACATTTGTTTGCCTGGTTAATAACTTTGCAGTAGTTAAGCCTGTTTCCATAAAACTTAGCCCTGTTTTGTGCACCACTGCCAGACCTACTGTTGCATGATCAAGGTCATGGCAAAAGAAAATATATTTGTTTGACTTCTACTCTCATTTAGAGTATAACCTAGGTACAATAAAGACCTTTTTTTGATAAAAAATATCATGTATAGACAATTTGTCATTTACCATAGACATGCCCTCCTGAGGGAAAATGTAATTCAGTGACTTGTATCCTTGTCTGGAGTGTAATGTTTGAACCACTGAAGATATCTGAATGACACTTTTGTCAGTTATGAATCGTGTAATACTGGTATGTTGCATACTCTCTGACCTGTCCACATATGGTTATAACTTTTAAACCAATATTAGAAAGAAACTTAAACCTTTGATATTTTTGAATTGAAAGTTTCTCCCATATTTATTATGTTTTCTTAGTCATACCCCCTGCCAAGGTCACAGCCAGAGATGATCTAAGTCATTCTTCTGTTTCTTTATCCAGGGTGTTACCTTTCAAACTCTACTGATATTTTGGTGAAACTTTACCAAGAACCACACCTTATTGCACAATAATTAAGATTTTTAGTTCAAAGGTCAAGGTACGTTGTGGGGAAAATGTTACAAGATGGATGTCTCATGTTGCATTTGTGATACTTTTACTAATATAAAAATTGGTACAGCATTAGACACGTAGCATAAGTGGCATGGGTTCAATAACTACCCAGGCCAGCCCAGGTCAACAGCCTTGGTGTGACTTGGGAAAATACAAATAGCTCCTATTTTCACAGCATGATATAGCCAAATCAATTGCTGAAAGTGCATTTTCAGAAGTAATCAATCAATCAATGGTAATAGCTAAGCTTTTAAAACGTTTTACATATTTATTCAATTTTTAGCTGTGTGGATCAGAAGCCCAATCACTAGCTATGTCTGTCCTGAATGTCATGAACACAGTGCTCACTGGATCCTCAAATGCAAAGGTATTCCAGATATTGCTAATTGTAAAATGTAATTAGATATATACCATATATCTTTGCCTGTAAGTCCAGCTACAGTGTGCATAAACCCAGATCTTTGACCACAAAATACACTAGCAGATCTTTGTCTCTGCACTTTGCTAGAAGTTTTCATTAAAATAAACACCATAGACAAAGATCTGCAGGTGCATTATGTGAAGGTAGGTCAGGGTCTGTGTTGTTTGCATTTGGATTAGACTTATAGATGAGTATATACAGTACTTGGTTTTAACTTTATATTTGAATGATTACATTGTTTAATTGAAAATCCATTCTGTATGGTTTCCATTGGATACATAAATCCATTCTGTATGGTTTCCATTGGATACATATGTATAAGTCATAGTTACTTGCCTTAAAAATTGTGTGAGTTTTGATTTAATGTGTTTGATAGAACCTTCAAAAATTGTTTTTAATTGTTTTGCTCAAAAAGATATAAGACCCACATGTTTTCATTGCCATTAATAACAAGAACAAAAACATGTTTTTAAGAATATCGTTGGATAGATGTCCCCATATGACATGCAGTATACTGTTAAATTTACACATTTTATGATGTTTGTGAAAAAGTTACACTTGTAGATACAGTAGTCCCCCTCTTGAACGGCCCCCCTGACCAGCGGCCACCCGCTCCTTACGGCCAGAATCCGTTGGCACTGACGAGTTTGTGTTCAAAAGTACCCCTCGCGAAAGGCCACCCGCCTAATGCGACCAGTGGCCAGCATATTAGTGCAAAATTATAAAATTTACCCCTCACAAGCGGCCGCATTTTATTTGAATATGTATCCAGAACCAGTATTGTATTCATGACGTATGTTAAGTAATCCTATTTCTGTTTCCCGATGTCAGGTTTTCGTTACTGAAAGAAGTGTTGAGTAAAGTATATTTACCACTAAGGTTAATATTATATCATTTATGCCTCACGAGAAGCCAAATTTATTCCATAAAAACCGAGAAAGACTCAAATTTTAATCCATACAAAAGGGTACGTACATGTAATCCAATTAGCCTTACTGCTGTGTTATCATAAGATGTCCGGTTTAGTCACTGTGATAATTGTTAAGATTACAATTATCGAACAGTAGTAACAGCTGAGAAGTGGCAGTATCGATGTACAATACCCAAGTCAGCAGGAAAATGGTTTAATAGCCTTTATGGCTTCCCTTAGTAAGATATTGAGCTTGTTCACTTTGGTAATCAGTGGCTATTACTGCTGACAATAATTGTCAAAATTATGAATCCTTGCTGCCGCGAGGTCAAATCTGCATGATGTTAATGGTACATATCGAAGCCGTTTTGGCTTCTCTCACTTAGTGTAAAGAAATGTATAAAAACAATAGGGTACCAGACTGCGACTAACGAATCACATGACAAGATCACTTCCTTTAAAAACACGGCAATTTGTTTAGATGCATACAAAATTGTTTTATCAGTATTGTAGTTCGCAACATGAATAACATACTGCAAAAAGATCAATATGTCATCGAGAAAAATAAAAATTCTCAGTTTAGAGGAGAACGTGAAAGTTATTCAACGGGGGGGGATGTCGCAGAAAAATAATGTCAGGAAGACTCAGATAAACAATATCGTAAAAGATAATGAAACAATTCTGCAGAAGTGGAAAGGTGAAATGGACGGAGAAAGGAAGATTGTTTGAGCCAGGAGACGTTTGTATGCTGATTTGAAAGACAAGAAAAAGCAAAAATTTTGTCAGTTGAATTGGAATATGATGACTTTACCGCAAGTAACTGATGGTTGCACAGATTTCAAGTGCGACACAATATCAAGAGTTCCGTCATTAGTGCCGAATCAGCTGATGTTAATAATGAAGCTGTCGAAGATTGGAACAAAAGACTAAACGAAATATGCAGGGGATATGACAGCAAGGATATTTTTAATGTGACGAGACTGGTTTTTTTTTTTTAGAGTGATACCAGCAAAGTGACAGATGATGTGAACTGTAACATAATTATAAAGACAGTTTTAAAACTATCAATGGTTATTCATAGCATTCTTTTGCAAATGATGACAAAGTTTGTTTTACATTTATTTCACATCATTCATGTGATTTTTTAATTAAAATATTAAATATTTAAAATTAAATGCACTTGTGACTTTTTTCATATGTATTTACTACTCACATTTGTCATCCCCCTCTAGAAAGGCCACCCGCATTATAAGGCCACTTTCCTGCTGCATTAGGGGTGGCCTTATAAGAGGGGGACTACTGTATGTAAATTTATGGAGTGGAGAAACAGTCTTATTATTTCCAATGAAAGATCCTTGTTCATTGGGTTATTAATTTCATTGTTTGTGGCAACCATGAAATTTACTTCTTTTTATTTTACCCCATGAAAAATAGTGAATTCATACAGTAAAGCAGACATCATCCAGAAATGCCAGCCATTCTAGATTTTTGTGGAGTGAAAATTCCACATTCCAAAATAATATTGATTATAGGAGACTAAAAATTATAGGGCATACAGTTTTAAACAAGAATTTTCTATGAGCACATATGTAATGAGATAACTACTTCAGCACCATTATCTTTGACTGGTAACCAGACTTGTAACCAGACTGGTAACCAGACTTGTAAATAATAAACTAGTTGATTAGATTGTAAATGGGTGAAACATGGCAGCAAAGATGAACAAAAATAAATATGCAGATAATTAATGAGGAAGATATTTTTAATGTTTATTCTTTAGCCAAAATATTCAAGGAATTCAAGGCACTAAACTTGAAGGAAGGAATACACCATGTTTGTTTTCATTGTACACCGTAAGCTTATTTAGAACTGGTTGAGTGTCATATATGTTCTAGATGCACCACTTAGATTATGAAAAATTGACACTAGAATTCCTGAGAAGCATCATCATGGGTTGTCATTTGATCAATCTTGGCTTATATGTCTACTATGACATCAAAGTTCTAGGCAAGAGGAGTTTTTGGTTGCTTGAAATGAGTCTGAACTTTTTTAGCATAGAATGTAATAAAATAAAGTTGAGACAGTTATTGTAAACTACGTGTTACATTTAAAAAAATTCAGATTTAGTAATTTTCATGGTTAATAATATGGTACAATTAAAAAAATATTATATTTTTAATTTTTTTCACATTTCAGGAAAGATTCAAGGTGCATGTTGGATATGAGAGATTTGTGGAAGCCCTGAAATGTTTAGGACAACCCTCAGTGGAATTACTTAAATCTGTTCTTAACCTGGTCAGTTATACTTGATCTGTTATCAGCAATTATATTTAGATTATTGAAGTTAAATGAATTCAGATTGAAAACAAATTTTGTTCTGTTTTCTAATGCTGAAATAATGTTTGTTTGAATTTTGAATTTTTAAATTGCAGTTTTTTAATGACATGTTTAAAAGTAACTATTTTTGTCATATAAAGCTTTTTGTATTAATTGTAACCTACAGCCTTTCATTTTCTAAGACGACATTGACGTTGTTGTATTAAAAGTGTAGTTGAGGTTTTAAAAGGATTTCAAATATATGCAAAAACTAGAAAATGACTAAATTTGTTTGCTGTAGGTATTGGTACATTTTGGTTGTCATCCTCTTAGTTCTACTAAATATATCTGAATATTACTATTTCTTTCTCAAGATTAGTTAATTATATTTCTAATTGTTTGTTTCACAAAGTAACACTCTGACCAGAAGATCACACAAATGAGATTCAGACTTAAACTGAGTTTCCAATATCATTCAATCAAAAACAAGCCTTTCAAAGTAAGGTATATTTATGATTGGTCAAAACCAAATCCCAAGCCTTTCAAGATAGGGTAATTTGTGATTGGTAAAAACCAAATCCCAAGCCTTTCAAAATAAGGTAATTTGTGTTTGGTTTAAATCAAATCCCAAGCTCAAACTCAGTCTCAAGAGTTGTAAGATGGTTAGCAAATGCACCTTCATTTTTTCATTTACTTTTTTCTTTTCCTGATGGACAGGTGATAGAAGGTACTTATGATGAGAAACATGAATCACACACAGTACACAACACTCAAGCTGCTATTATGTTGATCCAATGGTTGCCTGATATACAGTCACATGACCTCCAAATATGGCTGTCTGAGAATCTACGATCCCTGTGTACTTATGGCCACAACAACAAGATGAACTGTTGTAAGGATGGAATGATTGCTGCTATTTTGACTGTTCTAGGAAGAGAACGCCAAATAAATTCCAAAGCTGTTGGTATGTCTTTCGTAACTTTTATATTTCTTTTTCTTTTATCGACTATTGTAACAGCAAAGTGTGAGACATAGGTATGACTTTTCTGGCAATGATGACAGCAGCAGCAAGGATAAAATGATTTGTCAGCATTTTCAGTTAAAGTTTTTTTTAGGACAGATATTATGGGGTTACATTGTTGTATGGTGAACAGGTGTGAAATGGAGTGTGGGTTTAAAATGGAAAGATCTGCAGGTGAGATTATATGGGGGCTATATCATAGCAAAGTTGGTACATGAGAAATTGGGGGCAGTATATCATAGTATTACTATAGTAGTCAGGTGAGATAATGTATAGGTGTGTTATTGCAAAGTGAGCAGTACATCATAGCTTGATAAAAAATGGGGGTGGGGGTATAATATAGCATTGTGGACAGGTAATATACTATGGGTTATAGCAGAAGCAGGTGTAACATGCTCTACAGAACCCTTGTTGTCAGCCCTAGGCATTTATTACTTTTATCTTTGCACATAGTTTTCAGCCAGTCTGTTTGTTGACATTTGCCCTATCTCTCTTATGTATACTAATAATCCAAATTGTCTAAAACAAGTGCACAAAAGGTGATTAGTTAAGCATTATATGTGTAGAAGGAGCATAGTTAGAGCAATGTCCGATATAACTTTGTTAAAGTCCTAGTGAAAATAGCATGACAGTTATGATACAGACTTGTACATTTTTCTTAACTGTGCTAAAATATACTTAATTGCTGAGAATGCTGAATTATGAATGCTAGATGATGAACAAACACACCTGTTAATCTAAGATAAAGAATTTTCTATGTAAATAAACCTAAGTGAACACAAGGATTTTCATTGAAAGAGATTGCATGCTTACCTCATGTCAAAATTTATGTTATGGGTTATGTAATTTTAAAGTCATGGAGTAGATAGTAAAATGATTTTTGGAAAATTGACAGAAACCAGCAGAATCCTACACATATTGATCTGTCATTTGGATCTAATATTTATTGGTAATGGTATTGTTCACATTCTGGCTTATGTGAGGTTTCTTATTTGTAAATTTTTTTTTGCCTATATTGGTAGGTAATTTAATAGGTCTTCTAGAAGGATTGGGAACACACTCCATTACTGCTACAGACCTGAAACAGCTGATCAGCCTTCTGAAATTAAATGAAGAAGAAAATCAGGTACTTTATATAATATACTATATTCAACTTAATACTGACTCTTTGCTTGGTAACCATCCAGCCCTCATTAGGTCAGATCTTTAGTAAAATTAGCCTTTTCTCCATCAAAAGTGTTCCCTGATCACATTAACATTAGGATACAAGTTATTACCTCCTGAATCCATCCCTCCAAATGACCAAAACTTAATGCATCAAAACCCTAATAGCTATCTTTCCCCAATGACCTTTCAAGGTGAAGATGTTAGCACCCATCATAATGAAAGGGTACCATTCCTGACCATGTGCCCAATTTGGAATCTATCATGGCATGGTTGAATAAGGCACTTTTTAGAGCGTCATTGGTTCATCTCTCATATAGGACCTGCTTTGTAATTGCTGTAATCTACAGCAGGCACGATTAGCAAAATGCTTGCCTTGTTCATTGACCAAAAATATCTACAGTTCCGATGGGATGGTTCAATTATACTCATGATGGGCCCTGCAGGATGTCCTTCTCAGGCAATGAGTTTTTGTTTTTTGACTTCTCTCCTCAGGGCCATGTACATGTTGCAGTGCCTAAAACAAACCGAGCTGGTGCAAAGAAGGTCTTATCTATTTTTACTGCTAAATGAGGGAAAGTTCAATATCTCATCTTAGGTTTTGTCTTCCTGAATGAGAACAGATAATTGTTCTTCTTTCAGATGATTAAACCAAGATCAAATGAAGGTTTTATTCATTTCAGCTCATGACGTTAGGGCAGTTATCACCAGTATTGCATTCAACTGCAACTATTCCCTAACCAGTATTATACAAGCCATGGGATGGAGGTCCGAAAGGGCTTTTTCTGTCTTCTTTTCCTACGAGATCTTTCATCCCAAGAGGCTCAGTTTGAGCTGGTGGGACCTGTTGCAGCAATGCATCAGGCTACATTTCTAGATAAGTCAGCAGCTTTTTTTGTGATATATAGAGACTTTAAAATTTGAATGAAAAAGATGCTGATTTCCTGCAACCAGAAAATTCTTTGAAGAACTTGTTCTCCAGAATAAACAGAATTTGACCAAGATTGACAGAAATCATTCTAGTAAGTTGCGCTTGTTAACTTAGTACAGATGATATTGATCTGCCATCAATTTTGGCTTCTTGTACTATAAATATAGAACCCTTGAATATTATCTTCTAAAATAGCCACAAAATACACCGGACAGAATTCACAGAAAGTGACTCTGCCTGAACACCTTATGGTTGTTACTGATGATGCTGTTCCACCATCAGATAAGTGCTAAACATTCATTATCTTTCAGATTTCCTAACAACACTGAAAGTCTTGCAAAACCTTAAATTTGGCAATCATTTAATATTCCAGATCTTACAGAAACATGATTTACTGTGCAATCTAGAAACAGTATTGTGTACTTTTGTCAGCCAAGTCACAATGGTATTAAGGGTAATGAAAGGGCAGCCAAGTCACAATGGTATTAAGGGTAATGAAAGGGCAGCCAAGTCACAATGGTATTCAGGGTAATGAAAGGGCAGCCAAGTCACAATGATATTAAGGGTAATAAAAGTCACAGTGATATTAAGGGTAATGAAAGGGCAGCCAAGTCACAATGGTATTAAGGGTAATGAAAGGGCAGCCAAGCCACAATGGTATTTAGGGTAATGAAAGGGCAACCAAGTCACAATGGTATTAAGGGTAATGAAAGGGCAGCCAAGCCACAATGGTATTAAGGGTAATGAAAGGGCAACCAAGTCACACTGATATTAAGGGTAATGAAAGGGCATACATAGCAGCTAAAGCCATGCTGCAGTCACCCATTTCAGAATCGAGGTTTCCTCATACTGACTTCAAGCATTCTCTTTATACTTGGCAAAATATGTGGAATGAAAACTTGACAAATAAACTTTAAACCATCAAACCCACCATTGGTGAGTGTCATTTTCCATATATAGAACAAATGATAAGGATGAAGTAGGTAATATTTGTGCTAATAGCTTACCTCCTGAAGGGTGAACCTCAACCAGAGTGCATATCCTCCCAGTATCCTCTGACAGGGGAACACATTCCTGTTTCATGTATCAACTTTCTGACTGTGAGACATAAAGAAATAAATCTAGTAAATATGTTTGATTTATTGACACTTAACTCATCACAGTTTTATAATATAGAACCCAAATTTCACTGACTCAGAATTATTGATACTTTATACATTGTATGCTTATGTTTTAGAACCCATACTCTACCAGATTAGATTTATGGATAATTACTTTTCACATTGTATGCTTATGTTTCAGAACCCATACTCTCCCAGAGTAGATTTATGGATAATTACTTCATACATTGTATGTTTATGTTTTAGAACCCATACTCTACCAGATTAGATTTATGGATAATTACTTTATACATTGTATGTTTATGTTTCAGAACCCATACTCTACCAGATTAATGAGAGCCATTTCCACCATGGCTAGAAGGGAGGGCAAAGAAGGGGCACTGCGTTTCTTCAACCTACAAGAACCAACAGATGTAAAGTATTGTTTAAAATATTAGAATATCCTTGCTGTTTTCTTGATCTATTGGCTTTAGGGTCTAATGCTTACTGGTGAAAAAAGAAACATTCCAATACATATAAAAATGGGTGCTTGCACATATATCAAAATGAATACATACCAAATGACACATACAAGATAAATTGTTAGACTCGTGAACTATGATAAGGGAAATCATGGTGAAAGGGTAATCTTAAATATCTGCAAAATAATAGCTTAGAAATTGCCACAATTTAATTATATAGTTCTTGCCAAATGTTTATAAAATTTTACTTTGTACAAATTGCTGGCACAGCTTTTCACATGACAACTCTGGAGACATCTACAACTCTAGATATTTAGTTGTACGATTCTCTTACTATTAAATTCCATAATTAAGTTCATTTATTGCACCAGACTTAGGTTTTTGCACTATAACTGTCATTTCAAACAGAGGTCTTCAAAATAAGCCTTTATAAGATATGTATGGTATTTATAGGACAATTTGAGGATAAAATATCAGCAAATATTTAAGACACCATTCCTAAGTGAACTGAGTGCTTAGCATCACCTTGTCTCATTACTTACAGCCATTGGGACAGCTATGAGTTCAGGTCTGGTGCAAATGACTACCTAATGTTATATGATGTATATCACAGAGTAGGTCCCCACTTAGCATTGTCCTCTCTCATTACTTAAGCCAATAGGACAGCTGTTCATGCCTTGTGTCAGTACCTAATTTGACCTAATGAATGTCAAAATGTGGGTCTCCATGTAGCATTGCCCTATCACATGACTTACAGCTAATATGACAGCTGTTAGTTCAGGCCTGGTGTCAGTACAAAATGTGGGTTTCCACGTAGCATTACCCTATCACATGACTTACAGCCAATAGGACAGCTGTTAGTTCAGGCCTGGTGTAAATAATTATGTGATGCTACTTAATGTATGTGACAGTGTGGGTCCCCTTTAAGCATCACCTTATCACATCACTTACAGCCAATAGGACAGCTGTTAGTTCAGGCCTGGTGTAAATAATTACCAGTTGTTACATAATATAGGTAGCATTGTGGTTCCTGCTGCCACAGTTTTGACTTAAAGGTTGTAAATGTATGGTAATTTTGAGATAAAATAAATCAGAAACAATTGTTTGGGTTTTGCTCAAGTTTAGAAATGTTTTAATCATGGGTGCAGCAGTATTTCTTTTCCCACACAGACTGCTAGGATTGCTGATAGGTCTCCCATCAAGATATGTGGTTAAAATATAGATGTTTCTCCTTCAAATACGTTCCCCGATCACATTAACGTTAGGGATATAAGCCTGCTACCTCTCGAATCCAGCCCTACTAAAAGACGAAAATTCGTCTTTTCTGTCTATCTCATATAGACCAAAGGGCAATAACTCTTGTCCCTTACCTCCCCTTGCCACCGCCAGGTGTCACTAGTTTTTACGCTTAGCTTGTACTGATAACACGTACATTATACCTCCAAACAATCCAAGCCATCTTAGCGTTAAATTGGACCATCCGAAGTTAAATTTGGATTTATTGCGTTGGACAATCATTCTTGTACAGGTTGTATACATTATTTTAACAATTTATTTCAAAATTGAGTGACTTTGTCACCCTAACGGATTTCGTCTACTGAAGACCATGTTACACATGCTATCACTGAACTCGTGTTGTCAATTAAGAGTTAACGTGACACTGACTAATTTTGCTTACTCCGTTAGTAACGGTTGTGGTATTAGCGAATTAATAACATGCTGAATTGCGAATTTGTGCTTTGTTTTCTTTTCTTGTGTCGTTTCAGTAGAAATGTCAACCAAATGCATGAAATGCAAAAAGTTCAAAGCAAAAGAAGACAACCGTGACTCTTGTATTGTATGTACGAAGTGTACATCATCTATACCATGCAGCATGTGTAATACTTGGACAGAGCAAATGTGGGCTGATGTAGTCCAGAAGGTAGCAAAAGGGAGGGATAGACGGAATAAGTCGAAAAAAGGGGGACATTGGGGTCCCCCCTGCACCTAAAGTTCGTCGTTTGCAACCGTCAGCCACAGTAACATCAGCGGCAATGGAGGAAAATAATGTTGACAGGGTACAACAGTACACCTTTGAACAGATGCGTCGTTTGGTCCAGGAAACGACGACGCAGCTATTGACATCAGGCCAGATATTACCCTTATTTCCCTCGCTCGTTTCCACAGCTTTTTCTGACTCTTTGAGAGAATGTTCCCCCAATTTTAGGCTGCCCAGTGGGCATAAGTACCCCCGCATGTCCGAGCTTAAGTCAGGACGCATGGGTTTTTTACCGGATCCATTTCATTATACAACCTCTATGTCACCGGTCGTCCAGCTGTCCCAGCATGGGGACCCTATTGCTAAAACGGTCCAACCAAATATGATTTACGGGGATCTTAGTGATAAATCCGTCCGTCAAGCTGTACCACCAGCAACATACCAATACTATGGCAGAGATTTTAGTGAGAAATCTGTCCTTCCAGCCAGGCCATTGGAGCAGCCGGTACTGGTGATAGCAGGACCGTCACCAACATTCAGGCCGACCACAAGTCAGACAAACCAGCCGGCAGGGCCAGCCGTCCATATGTTCACGGCTTATCCACAAGGGAGAGTTAGTGACAGTGTCAAGGATGACGGAATTGTGTTATCTGTGCCACCTGGTATGCTCTATCCAGAAATGCAAGCTATTCCAGAACACGACTCAGCACACAGTGAGGGTGACGAAACTCCTGCAAATCAGCCATACACAGATCCAGCCATGGAACGGACTGAGTTTGGCTTCAAGGCGGCAGTGTAAGAAATTTATAGGGTGTTGGCAACTTCAGAATGCCCTCCACCTCCTACCGCCACTCAAGACCACAAAGTTAAGGCATCTCTAGTCGGCAAAAATTAAGGAGATCAATGATCGTCTATCAGGACGAATAGGTGAGCCGGGGAATGTTAAGGCGTTCTTTTCAGAAAGCCAAGTACCAGCGACGTTCTCGTGTCGCTGGTACAAAACTCATTCAGACGCCTTCAGTATGGATCTTCAGGCCCTGGACAAAAATATGGCAGCAGTTCACATGTCTGCTCTACTGTTTTACAAAGTGGACAAAGATGTGTTCCATGCCACGTCAAAGCTAGTCCGGAACGTAGTCGCTACATCTTCAATGTTAGACTTGGCTTCATTAGCCATTTTCCGACTCGCAGAAAAATCTGACAATGACCACGCTTGGGAAGTGACGGCCTGGATTACTAGAGTTATTAACAGGGCAGCTCACCATGCCATGGCTAATGCGTTGACTGCTTCTGCCAACTTAGACCTGACAGGACGTGACGCATGTATGCAGTCCACGTCGCTCAAGCCCCATCATACTCTGGCTTTACGGATGACTCCATTTAGGTCGCCTTTACTCTTTGGAGGAAAAATTGAAGAAGTTCAGAAGCAGGCAGCTCAGGAACTGCCCCTCCAACTTGCCGCCCAACCCTAGCAGGCGTTTAGAAAAAAAATCCCCTGCCACAGTGGAGGGATGATTGGCGGACCAGGGACAAGGGATCCTTACAATCAAATGTGCAGTATAGATCCCAACCCAATGCCAGGAGACAACAGTCTAATCAAGCTAGGAGGCAACCATGCAGAGGTGGTAAGAAACAAAGTTTCTCCGTCTTCAAGCCTTCTAACTCTAAAAGTTTACATACCCTCCCCACCACCTGCGGACAGCCTGCCTGTGGGTAGCCACCTCCTGCAATTTCAGGACCACTGGACCACATTTTTTCCTCAGAATGATTGGGTGATCCAGGTAATTTCGGAGGGGCTTCGGATTTGATTTATCCAACCCCCTCCCCTGTCCTCCTCTCCCCTCTTCATGGACGTACCGTCCGATCAGGAGAAGGATACCTTTCTACAACAGGAGATATGGTCGCTCATAGAAAAACGGGCAGTGGAGATTGTGAAAAAAAAAAAAATCCACAATCGCCGGGGTTTTATTCCAGGCTGTTTCTTATCCAGAAGGCAAATGGCAAGTTGAGGCCGATCATCGACCTGAGTCGCCTCAACCAGTACATTTTGCCACCGAAATTCAAGATGGAAATGGCGAGATCAATCCGTCTTTCCATCCGGCGGGACGAGTATGCCGTCAGTCTAGATATGACCAACGCATATTTTCACGTCCCTATCCACCCCGTGTCACAGAAATTTCTCCGATTCGCTTACCACAACGTGGTTTATCAGTTCCAGGTCCTACCCTTTGGCCTCAACATCAGCCCTTGGGCTTTTACCAAGGTTATGGATTGCATCGTCACCCTGTTCTGCTCGACTTCATCTACAGGGACGGCAGTGTACTTGGACAACATCCTCAAGAAACATATGGTAAGTTCTATTCTGCTCAAAGGCAGAAACGATCTTTTAGCACTTTTAGATCATCTAGGCTTTCTCGTGAACTGGAAAAAGTTTGATCTCCGTCCATCCCAGCGTTTTGTCCATCTGGGTATGGAGTTTCTCACCGATCTGAATCTGGTACGGCTTCCTCGCGCTCGCGTAATCTGGATCGTCGAACTTGTCGAGTCCGTTTCCAACAGGACATGGATTTCAGCAAGAGAATTCTTGCAACTCCTCGGATTATTCAATGCGGCGGTTTACTTGATCCCGCTTGGCCGTCTTTTTATGCGTCCCTTACAAATGACATTACTGGCACAATGGCGCCCCTTTTCAAGTCCCTGCAATCAAACAATAATGATCATGCCCGAGATACGATCATTCCTGCATCAGTGGCACAACCCCAGTTGGCTGTCCATGGGGATTCCTCTGGAGATGCTTCTGATTGCTCCTCTCAGATGGAACAAGTCCTGGATCACCGATCTACTCGATCTAGCGAAAAAACTACCAAGGAAGATTCCAACCAGCCCAAATCTTCTCAAACAACCGTGGTCATGGGTGTTCCACCCCTGCCCGGACCGTCTTCTTCTTCACGCTTGGCTCTTGTCCAATCAGCCTTGCGAGACAAATAATTTAAACCTTCGATTGTGGAGAGAATCTCAAGAGCAAGAAGGCCCTCCACTCTGAAGGCTTACAAGGGAAAGTGGCGTGTTTTCAGGGACTGGTGCCATATCAATAACATCGTCCCTTTGAGTGTCTCAATCACTCAACTGGCCTACTTTTTTCTCTGGCTTTTCGAGGAGAAACAGTTGGCCCCAATTACTATCAAAGGCTACCACTCCATGATATCAGACACATTCCGCCATCATGGTAGATGTGATATTGGGCATAACAAAGATCTATCAGATCTGTTAGCCAATTTTGATTTCAATCAACCAAAATCCCTCACCCTGTTTCCAAAATGGAATCTGTCCTGGGTTTTAACATGGCTCAATTCGGACAAATTTGAACCTTGAGCCCACACTTTGTTAAAGCTACTATCATACAAAACATGTTTCTTGATAGCCTTAGCTTCAGCATGCAGGGTGAGCAAGTTACCTGCCCTTTCCAGTGACCTGAACTTTCTTCAGTTTAGATCAGATGGTTCAGTGGTCCTCCTGACGCAACCAGGCTTTGTAGCCAAAAATAGGTTACCATCCATTGGCAATCAAAGAATCATCATTCGCTTGCTCTCTTCCATAGATAAGTCAAGAGCAACAGCCATGCAAGATCCTGTTTGTGCACTCAAGCACTATTTAAAACGCACAGAGGTGTGTCGGGACACACGTAAGCGCCTCTTTCTTCCGGTCAAAGCTGGTAAACGGGATATCACCCCTCAAGCCCTTGCTTCATGGCTGAAGTGGGTTATATGCTCAGCGTACTCTGAGGTCTCACAAGATCAGAGTTGCCTCATGAAGATTACAGCTCATGAGATTAGAGCAATCTCGGCAAGCCTTGCATTCGAATGCAATGTTTCGATCTGAGATATAATAGAAGCTGTTGGCTGGCATGCAGAGTCAACCTTCTCCAGTTTTTATCTCAGAGATTGGGCTTCGCAGAGGCAAACCTTGAATCTGGTAGGTCTGGTGTCGGCAGCCCAGATGACCACCAGACCCATTTAAAACAATCAGCACAGCTATCAGCTTCGCTGGATTCACCAGTGAAATTTCGTAGGTAAGAAGATTTCAATAACTATCTTCTTAACCGTATATAGGGGCCACATATCACGGGACCCTAGGCTGTGTTGCTGATGAAATTAGGAGAATGGGTTATCTTTCAAATGGGGAGTCCAGCCATCATTCCCTAGAAGGTACCCGGGGTGGAGGTAGGATGCTCAGCATTCCCTCCTTCTATTACCTGTTCTCCTAATGTTAATGTGATCAGGGAACGTATTTGAAGGAGAAAGCAAATTTTTAGTCAATTATGTTTCTCCGAGAATACTTACCCGATCACATTACTTAAAAACCCTCCCAACCACCCCGCTATGAGAGCATCCTCGTATAATATATATCGCTCAGCTTAAAAAACTAGTGACACCTGGCAATGGCAAGGGGAGGTAAGGGGCAAGAGTTATTGCCCTTTGGTCTATATGAGATAGACAGAAAAGACAAATTTTCGTCTTTTAGTAGGGCTGGATTCGAGAGGGAGCAGGCTTATATCCCTAACGTTAATGTGATCGGGTAAGTATTCTCGGAGAAACATAATTTACTAAAAATTTGCTTTCCTTGGCTTGTTTAGAATGGTGTTCAAAGTTCTGTATTTTTCAACTTTCATTTACTGACCTCTATTTTTCTTTTTCGCTTATTGATCACTCTTAATGTATTTGCATGAAAGTTATATTTTACTGATCTTTTTCAGGGAATTTCACTGCCAGGGATTAGAAAATGGCCTGGTTCCTGTTTATCTTTCCATACTTGGTTGTGTCTTGACACTGATGTAGACAGTAGTGTTCATAATTTGCAGCCTAGTCAGCTCTATAGGAGACAGTTGTACAGGTACCAGTCTACACATCTTTTCAGAGCATATCAGACCTCACACTACAGCACATTAGAAAACATTAGAAATGACCGCCAAATTTATTTTTTGCGAAAATCTTCTAATCTGCACCAGTGACCACAGTTTTGTGAATTGTGTATTCTAGTATCGCTTTGTGACTAAATGAGTTAGCCTGCTGGAGTTCATAACCTTTGTTTTTATTGAATTTACAATGCTTTTTTTAAAGATGCTTACCTTTAACTTTGATATGTGAATATGTTTTCAGTCATCAAAGTTAAATTGACATACCTTAGCAATCAAATTTTAGGTATGATATCCACAGAAGAATTCAAAAAGAAAAGTTAACATTACAGATGCAATACTACTTGACTCTTTAAAAATCGACTCATTACACACATGTATATTTTGGTGGGAAAATCATATCAGCACATGCTTTGGTTAGTTCCATGTGTCTGGATTATGTTCTATCAATTTGTCTTGAGTGGGCCATATCATTAGAGAGTTGGAGTTCACTTTAAAGAGAACTTAGAACAAGAAACTTTGGCAATTTGGGTCTTAATATGACACACCCTCCCCCTTATTGTCATGTGCAGGGTGCATGTTTTCATGTTGAAATTACTGTGTTTTATTATGCCCTTGCGATATATATATATATATATATATATATATATATATATATATATATATATATATATATATATATATATATATGGAGCAGTAATATTGTATTACCCATGTCTGTCTATCGTATCACCCAATATCTTGTCTTGTCCATCAGTAATATTGTATTACCCATGTCTGTCCATCGTATCACCCAATATCTTGTCATGTCCATCAGTAATATTGTATTACCCATGTCTTTCCATCGTATCACCCAATATCTTGTCTTGTCCATCAGTAATATTGTATTACCCATGTCTGTCCATCATATCACCCAATATCTTGTCATGTCCATCAGTAATATTGTATTACCCATGTCTGTCCATCGTATCACCCAATATCTTGTCTTGTCCATCATATCACCCAATATCTTGTCATGTCCGTCATGTATTTCATTCAGCTTAGTAAGGACTTAATGGATTCAAATCAAATTTGGTTTGAAGATTTCCATCAAGAAGACGTATAATTATAATTAAATTTTTGCCAGATTCTGATATTACCGAATCATGGCCCATGTAGATCAACTTAGAATTATTTCACTTTGTTCTCTGCTTTGTAACTTTTGGTGGATATCATGAATACAAAATTAAATTTGTTTTGATGCTTTATGATAAAAGGACCTATGTTTGGTTTGATTTGTACCATTTTCTAGTAAATTTCTATGAAGTTATGACTCCTGTTTGTAAAAATTGTGTCTTTCATTTGCATCATAATGGTCAGGGCTTCCATGTCATTCAGACACATTTCATGCTTTTCAAATAGTTTGTGGCCGGGTCACAAAGTCATTAAAAGATCCAAACTAATTTAATGGATTAATATCAATTGAACATTGGGGGCCCTGAGTGGCTGAGTGGTCTAAAGCGCTCACCGTTACGGATCACTGCCATTTCACCTCTGTCTGCATGGGTTCGAATCTTGGGTTCAGCCAATGTGGGTACGTGAGAAAGCTTGCCAGTAGCTTCTTGTGGGTCAGTGGTTCTTTCTGGGGTTTTCCCGGGTTCTTCCTCCACCATTAATACTGGCCGCCATGTATAGCCTATATTGTGCTGAAAAATGGCATTAAACCCTACAACAACAACATAAATCAATTAAACATTGCGCAGTCACAAATGAAAACCCAAAAATTAAAAAAATCAGAATTGTTTTTTTTTAGCAATGTAAAAATGTCCCTCTATGGGCACAGACAAATAACACTGGACAACAAATTTTTACAAAAGTCATGTTACTGAAATAAAATTAGTCAATTCTTATCAATTTTTATGTGCTGAACACGAATATGACAGTCAAATTGCAAAATTGGCTCTAGTTTTTTTGTAATCTGCAAGAAATTAATGTTTACATAACGAAATGCATTCCAATAGTAAAAGGTTAGCTGTAATAGCCTACCTATAAAAAATCAAGTCATTGACTACATCTTAGATTTCTTCGCCTGTCTCTTGTACAGCTGTTCAGGAGCATCTCTGAGGAGTGTCCAGCAGTAGTCAGCCAGCATTGTAGTGGACCATTTTCCCTGGTATCTTTGTTCCATTGTTGCGATATCTTGATGAAAACGTTCGCCGTGTTCATCACTAACAATACCACAGTTGCTAGGAAAGAAATCCAAATGGGAATGAAGGAAGTGAATCTTTAGAGACATATTGCAGCCAAGTTTCTTATACTTCATCAACATGTCTTCTACTAGTTCCTTATAGTTTTCTACCCTAACATTTCCGAGGAAGTTTGTAGAAACTAGGCGAAAAGCATTCCATGCTTGTTTCGCGTCACCTTCCAGCAAGTTGTTGAACCGGTCATCTTTGAAAAGCTCTCGAATCTGAGGACCCACAAAAACTCCCTCTTTAATCTTTGCTTCGCTGAGTCGAGGGAATTTTTCATGCAGGTATCGGAATGCTGGCAAAGTCCGGTCAATGGCTTTCACGAAGTTCTTCATCAAACCTAGTTTGATGTGAAGGGGTGGTAGCAAGATTTTCTGAGCCTCAACCAGAGCTGGGTGTTGGATATTCTTCTCTCCAATGGCTACATTCTGCCTGTGAGTCCATTCCTTCCTCATGTAGTGCATTTCCCTTGCTCGGCTATCCCACTCGCATAAGAAACACATGTATTTTGTATATCCTTGCTGCAGTCCCATTAAAAGGGCAACTACCTTCAAATCACCACAGAGGTGCCAGCTGTACTTGTTATACTCAATGGAATTCAGTAGCTGCCTTAAGTTATCGTATGTCTCTTTCATGTGGACAGCATACGCTACTGGAATAGATGGAAGAATGTTTCCATTGTGCAAAAGCACAGCCTTGAGACTCAGTTTCGAAGAGTCCACAAATAGTCTTCATTCTTGTGGGTCATGAGTGATTTTTAAAGCATTCATGAGGCCCTCAATATCGGAACAGAATATCAGATTACTTTCCTTTCTGAAGAAAGGCTCCAATTGCTGGTGGCGCTTTTGATATGCAGTAATTGTGACATCTTCTTCTAGAAGATTCCATTGTTGGAGTCTTGATCCTAGCAATTCTGCCTTGTTCTTTGATAAGTCCAAATCACGAATCAGGTCATTTAGTTCTTCCTGTGTTATTCTGTGTGGGGTTGATGATGCACCACAGTGAAAATCTGGATCACTGCATGCTGATGGACCAGGAGAAGAACAGGTCGACTCACCTTTGTCTTCGTCAGATGAATCAAGAGAATATTCTGCTGGAGGTTCTGGAATAGGAAGTCCCTCACCATGTGGAACTGGTCTCAATGCAGACGGAATGTTTGGGTAGACTATTCTCGACTTCTTTCGCTTCGTTATTCCGCCGGAAAGAGGAGGAACCAAGCAGAAGTAACAGTCATTTAGGTGGTTGCTTGGCTCTCTCCACACCATTGGGACTGCAAACGGCATTGATGACCTTTTGCAATTCAACCACTGTGAAAGCTGTGTTGTACATGTAGCACAGCATATATGCGGAGCCCAAGGCTTGTCTTGGTCACCAACCTTGCATCCGAAGTAAAGATGATATGCCTTCTTCACTTGAGAATTGATACTTTTCTTCTGGTTGGCAAATGTCACTTCCCCACAAATATAGCAAAAATTGTCCGCGGTATTAACACACTTTCGAGGCATTACTGTTCTTTATTGTACGTAAATGGATAAAATAATAAGTTTTATGTAACAGTAGCTTGAACTGTCTCGCACAACGTCTAAAATATTTTAAATGCTGAACCTATCTGATTGGGCTTTATATAGTACACTGCTTACGTCAGCTTCAGCAGCTGCCTGGCATTAGTATAATAGGCCTACACATGTATAGTACACTGCTGACGTCAACTTACTTCAGCAGCCGCATGGCATTAGTATTGCATTACATCAGAAAATGATGCAATCAACTGTGGATGATGTGAGCATGATGGTATTATGCAATGTTACATCATTATTCCGGATGTTGCTGCAGTCCTACTGGAGAAATTTACACAGTGAAACATAGAAAATGAGGTATATGAATATCTTCAAAACGAGAGCCAATACAAATTTTTCACGGTTATATTCGTGTTCGGCACACCAAAATACTACAGATTAGGGCCTTTTCAAGTCAGTAATGATTTCACTGTTGACCAGTGTAATTCATTTTCCCATAAACTGTGATGTTAATGTTTAGCCAAATTATTAATGTCATAAGCAAATCACGCTTACATCTCATGAGTCATCTATCCAAGGAAAGTTTTAAAATGATGAAAAAGTTAAACTGCTTACCCCATTGCTGACCAAAATTTGCACATGGATGCCCACTATAGAAAACCAGCTAGGTGAGATCTCATGGTTACTAATGTGTAAAAATTACAGGCTTCTTCTGAATAATTATATTACTTTTTTCTTGTAAATATTTTCAGCGAATCAGTTACCTTCATTCTTTTAAATACAGTATTTACTATAGTATCACAGATAGGCTGGTTCTGTATTTACTATAGGATTACACATAAGCTGGTTTTGTAGCTCGTAATATAATTAATTGCCTGTGACCATAAATGGGAATATGATTCAATTTAGAATGCTACATGTTTTCATGGCACAAGTTTACAGAAGTGTTCATAAAAAAACTGTACGATTACTGTTATTATACTCTGTAATACTATTGTACTTGAAAGCATACAATTATTTATGAATACTTTGAGGTTTATAAACATAGTGCCAAAATTGATCTTGTTCATCTTGTTGCATTCTCATGTGATATGTTCTGGTAACCAAAATTTCAACTTGGAAATACAGTGTGGATTTTATAACCAGCAGATAGATCTTTAAAAAACTAAAAGAACAAAAAAAAGATGACATGTCTACCCCGTCTGGTTCAAACGTTATGGATAATGCAGCGATTTTCCACAAATTTGTCAAAATTGCATAAATGGTCCATAGTTCCATGTCATCATACAGAGGAATCATGGTTCATATTCCATGTCATCAGACAGAGGAGTCATGGTCCATATTCCATGTCATCATGCAGAGAAATCATGGTTCATACTCCATGTCATCATGCAGAAGAATCATGATCCATATTCCATGTCATCATACAGAGGAATCATGGTCCATATTCCATGTCATCATACAGAGGAATCATGGTTCATACTCCATGTCATCATGCAGAGGAATCTTGGTCCATATTCCATGTCATCATGCAGAGGAATCTTGGTCCATATTCCATGTCATCATACAGAGGAATCATGGTCCATATTCCATGTCATCATACAGAAGAATCATGGTCCATATTCCATGTCATCATACAGAGGAATCATGGTTCATACTCCATGTCATCATGCAGAGGAATCATGGTTCATACTCCATGTCATCATACAGAGGAGTCATGGTCCATATTCCATGTCATCATTCAGAGGAATCATGGTCCATATTTCATGTCATCATACAGAGGAATCATGGTCCATATTCCATGTCATCATACAGAGGAGTCATGGTTCATACTCCATGTCATCATGCAGAGGAATCATGGTCCATATTCCATGTCATCATTCAGAGGAGTCATGGTCCATATTCCATGTCATCATACAGAGGAATCATGGTTCATACTCCATGTTATCATACAGAGGAATCATGGTTCATACTCCATGTCATCATACAGAGGAATCATGGTCCATATTCCATGTCATCATACAGAAGAATCATGGTCCATATTCCATGTCATCATACAGAGGAATCATGGTTCATACTCCATGTCATCATGCAGAGGAATCATGGTCCATATTCCATGTCATCATACAGAGGAATCATGGTTCATATTTCATGTCACCATACAGAAGTGTCATAGTCCATATTCCATGTCATCATACAGAGGAATCATGGTTCATATTCCATGTCATCATACAGAGGAATCATGGTTCATACTCCATGTCATCATACAGAAAAGTCATAGTCCATATTCCTTGTCATCATACAGAGGAATCATGGTTCATATTCCATGTCATCATACAGAGGAATCATGGTTCATAATCCATGTCATCATGCAGAGGAATTGTGGTTCATATTTCATGTCATCATACAGAGGAATCATGGTCCATATTCCATGTCATCATATAGAAGAGTCATGGTCCATATTCCATGTTATCATACAGAGGATTCATGGTTCATATTCCATGTCATCATACAGAGGAATCATGGTCCATATTCCATGTCATCATACAGAGGAGTCATGGTCCATATTCCATGTCATCATTCAGAGGAATCATGGTCCATATTCCATGTCATCATACAGAGGAGTCATGGTCCATATTCCATGTCATCATAGAGGAATCATGGTTCATACTCCATGTCATCATGCACAGAAATCATGGTCCATATTCCATGTCATCATACAGAGGAGTCATGGTCCATATTCCATGTCATCATACAGAGGAATCATGGTTCATACTCCATGTCATCATGCAGAGGAGTCATGGTTCATATTCAATGTCATCATACAGAGGAATCATGGTTCGTACTCCATGTCATCATACAGAGGAATCATGGTCCATATTCCATGTCATCATACAGAGGAGTCATGGTCCATATTCCATGTCATCATTCAGAGGAATCATGGTCCATATTCCATGTCATCATACAGAGGAGTCATGGTCCATATTCCATGTCATCATAGAGGAATCATGGTTCATACTCCATGTCATCATGCACAGAAATCATGGTCCATATTCCATGTCATCATACAGAGGAGTCATGGTCCATATTCCATGTCATCATACAGAGGAATCATGGTTCATACTCCATGTCATCATGCAGAGGAGTCATGGTTCATATTCAATGTCATCATACAGAGGAATCATGGTTCGTACTCCATGTCATCATACAGAGGAATCATGGTCCATATTCCATGTCATCATACAGAGGAATCATGGTCCATATTCCATGTCATCATACAGTGGAGTCATGGTCCATAACATGGTCCATATTCCATGTCATTATACAGAAGGGTCATGGTCCATATTCTATTTCATCATTGAGTTGTCATGGTACATATTCCATGTCATACAGAAGAGCCATGGTCCATATTCCATGTAATCATACAGAAGTGTCATGATCCATATTCCATGTCATCATACAGAGGAAGCATGGTCCATATTCCATGTCATCATACAGAGAAATCATGGTCCATATTCCATGTCATCATACAGAGGATTCATGGTTCATATTCCATGTCATCATACAGAGGAATCATGGTTCATACTCCATGTCATGATACAGATTAATCATTGTCCATACTCCATGTCATATTACAGAGGAGTCATGGTTCATATTCCATGTCATCATGCAGAGGAATCATGGCTCATTTTCCATGTCATCATACAGAGGAATCATGGTTCATATTCCATGTCATCATACAGAGGAAGCATGGTCCATATTCCATGTCATCATACAGAGAAATCATGGTCCATATTCCATGTCATCATACAGAGGATTCATGGTTCATATTCCATGTCATCATACAGAGGAATCATGGTTCATATTCCATGTCATGATACAGATTAATCATTGTCCATACTCCATGTCATATTACAGAGGATTCATGGTTCATACTCCATGTCATCATACAGAGGAATCATGGCTCATAAGCCATGTCATCATACAGATGAATCATGGTTCATATTCCATGTCATCATACAGAGGAATCATGGTTCATTCTGCATGTCATCATACAGAGGAATCATGGCTCATATTCCATGTCATCATACAGAGGAATCATGGTTCAATCTCCATGTCATGATACAGATTAATCATTGTCCATACTCCATGTCATATTGCAGAGGATTCATGGTTCATATTCCATGTCATCATGCAGAGGAATCATGGTTCATATTTCATGTCACCATGGAGAGAAATCATGGTTCATTCTGCATGTCATCATACAGAGGAATCATGGTTCGTATTCCATGTCATCATACAGAGGAATCATGGTTCATTCTGCATGTCATCATACAGAGGAATCATGGCTCATATTCCATGTCATCATACAGAGAAATCATGGTTCATTCTGCATGTCATCATACAGAGGAATCATGTTTCATATTACATGTCATCATACAGAGGAATCATGGTTCATTCTGCATGTCATCATACAGAGGAATCATGGTTCATATTCCATGTCATCATACAGAGGAATCATGGTTCATTCTGCATGTCATCATACAGAGGAATCATGGCTCATATTCCATGTCATCATACAGAGGAATCATGGTTCATATTCCATGTCATCATTCAGAGGAATCATGGTTCATACTACATGTCATCATGCAGAGGAATCATGGTTCATATTCCATGTCATCATACAGAGGAATCATGGTTCATATTCCATGTCATCATACAAAGGAATCATGGTTCAATCTCCATGTCATCATACAGAGGAATCATGGTTCATACTCCATGTCATCATACAGAGGAATCATGGTTCATACTCCATGTCATCATACAGAGGAATCATGGTTCATACTCCATGTCATCATACAAAGGAATCATGGTTCAATCTCCATGTCATCATGCAGAGGAATCATGGTTCATATTCTATGTCATCATACGAAGGAATCATGGTTCATACTCCATGTCATCATACAGAATAATCATGGCTCATGACCATATTGTATGTTATGATACAAAGGAATCATGGTTCAATCTCCATGTCATCATACAGAGGAATCATTGCTCATGACCATATTCCATGTTATCATACAGATGAGTCACATTTTCGTGTCATCATATAGAGGATTCATGGTCCATGAATAGCCATCTTCTCCTAACTTTGGATTCCCAACATTCTTTTTATGACTATGGAGAAATCTTATAATGATCAGGGTTCTTAACAGTGCATTCATTACTAATAAGCAGAGTTCCATAGACATTTTGTAGGTTCATGTCAGTGGTTAATAAGGGAGTAATGAGCCTTCATTGGTGTTCATGTTCAGACTTTTTGTTACCGAACAGACCATTTACTACCGTCATGACAGCCTTTTGTGTCATCATCACTAAACTCTATACCACTTTATGTTAGATCATCTGTCTGTTTCAAGTACAAATATGGCACATTTTTTATCAACACTTTATAGCTGGTACTGATTTTTGTCAAAATTGCAGGGCAAAAGCACAGCATAAGTATCAGATTTTAAACTGTGTTGTTATTGGCATAGACACCAATTTTAAGGTTTTGTATTTCACTCAGTTTCTCTGACATTGTTCCATGTGCAGTCATAAAATATCATCCCCATTTTTATCATGGAAGGTACCGCTTACTACAGGCAAAAGAAGGTAGCTGTGACCTACTTTGTACTCTCTAGTGACTTTGCTGGACATTTGGAATACGAGAAGGCATGGTTTTCTAATGAAACCTGGCCATGCATTGATTAATTTTAATTCTGTAAAAATATGTTGTAGGCTGAGTTTGAATGTATATGCTTCACTTGGTGTCTTTAAATATTTGGAGGTTTCTCACTGCAGCTAATACATCAGTTCTTTCTTGTCTCCTTTAGCTTTGCATCCAGTTCAGGTTGTGGATTTGAGGCCTTCTTTACAGTGGAGAAAGATTTGGTCATAGCAGTGTACAATAGAAAGGAATTCAGTGCCCTTACTGTTCCTGACCTTGACCTTTGTGATTCACATTGGGTGAGTATGATTCTTTATAATTGGCTTAGGTCAGCAATTTAGTATCATGGCCATTTATCACTTTTGTCTTTATTGTTGGTGTTGTAGGGTTTAACAACATTTTTCAGCACACGATAGGCTATACATGGCGGCCAGTATTAATGGTGGAGGAAGAACCCGGAAAAACCCCGGAAAGAACCACCGACCTACGAGAAGCTACTGGCAAGCTTTCTCACATACCAACATTAGCCAAATCTGAGACTCGAACCCACGCAGACAGAGGTGAGATGGCAGTGATCCGTAACGGAGAGCACTTTAGACCACTCGGCCACTCAGGGCCCCACTTCTGTCTTTGTGATTTGTTATGGCTAAATCACCTTCATTCAGCAAACAGTAAGGTAAATATAATTCTGAATTCTTTGACTTACAGTTCACATTTTACTGGCATAGATCCAGTATTTATATTTAGCTTAAAACCACATTTATGTTTTTGTTTC
The DNA here is from genome assembly GCA_028554795.2 of Sinohyriopsis cumingii. Classification (NCBI taxonomy): domain Eukaryota; kingdom Metazoa; phylum Mollusca; class Bivalvia; order Unionida; family Unionidae; genus Sinohyriopsis; species Sinohyriopsis cumingii. Next base: position 109,893,407 of record CM068833.1, read on the forward strand.
TTTTTTGCACCTTGAAAACTTGGAAAATTGTATTTATCATCTAAAGATGTACATACTGACAAGTCACTGTACTTCTTAAAATTTTCTTTGACCTGTTCTTCCATTTTTACTTGGAGCATATATTATAACTCAGTAGTCTTAAACTAAATAATAGAAAAGAGCAAAAACCAACAAGTTTTATAAAATTCAAGAAATAACTTATTTCCCTAGAATACAAAGTGAAAATTTAAAAAGAGCTTTCAGTATTGTAAATTAAACCCCAAATAGTCCAAAAGTTTTATTTGAATAAATAATTTCTCGCAAATCAAATAATGAACACAACAATAAGATGAATATGAAGATGTACATATTAACTAATTACTGCCTTTCCATAATTTATATTTTTGCCCTTTTTACCTTGCAGCAAAATGCAGTGTATAGCATAATCTTGTGAACACATCTAGTACCCCAGTTTTTGATGGATGAGTGTGCCAAATAGTTGTGCTCTGATCATTTTTGTAAGAATCATTGCCCATTTTAACTCAACTGTTGGATGCAAAGTATCACTGAATTTTGTGAATGCAACTACTCCTGCATTTTTTATACTGTTGTGAAACTTTCTACAAATTGTAATGATCATTGGACTTGTGCAACTCTGTACAGATTGTAATGGCCATTGGACTGCTGTGAAACTCTGTACATATTGTAATGGCCATTGGACTGCTGTGAAACTACATATAGTAATGATCATTGGAGTGCTGTGAAACTCTGTACATATTGTAATGGTTATTTGGACTGCTGTGAATCTCTGTACATAGTGTAATGATCGTTTGGACTGCTGTGAATCTCTGTACATATTGAAATGATCATTGGACTGCTATGCAGTTCTGTACATATTGTAATGAGCATTGGACTGCTGTGAATCTGTACACATTGTAATGGTCATTGGACTGCTGTGAAACTACATACAGTAATGGTCATTGGACTGCTGTGAAACTACATACAGTAATGATCATTTGGACTGCTGTGAAACTATATATTGTAAAGGTCATTGGACTGCTGTGAAACTACATATGTTAATGGTCGTTGGACTGCTGTGAATCTATGTACATAGTGTAATGATTATTTGGACTGCTGTGAATCTGTGTACATAGTGTAATGATCATTGAACTGCTGTGAATCTCTGTACATATTGAAATGATAATTGGACCGCTGTGAAACTGTACACATTGTAATGGTCATTGGACTGCTGTGAATCTATGTACATAGTGTAATGATCATTTGGACTGCTGTGAATCTCTGTACATATTGAAATGATCATTGGACTGATGTGAAACTGTACACATTGGACTGCTGTGAAACTACATACAGTAATGGTCATTTGGACTGCTATGAAACTGTACATATTGTATTGGTCATTGGACTGCTGTGAAACTACACATATTTTAATGATCATTTGGACTATTGTGAAACTGTACATATTGTAATGATCATTGGACTGCTGTGAAACTGTATATATTGTAATGATCATTTGGACTGCTTTGAATCTCTGTACATATTGTAATAATCATTGGACTGCTCTGAAACTACATATAGTAATTAATGATCATTGGACTGCTGTGAAACTCTGTACATATTGTAATAATCATTTGCACTGCTGTGAATCACTGTACATATTGTAATAATCATTGGATTGCTGTGAAACTATATATAGTAATGATCATTGGACTTCTGTGAAACTCTGTACATATTGCAATGTGGGTATGTGAGAAAGCTTGCCAGTAGCTTCTCATGGGTCGGTGGTTCTTTCCGGGGTTTTCCCGGGTTCTTCCTCCACCATTAATACTGGCCGCCATGTATAGCCTATCGTGTGCTGAAAAATGGCGTTAAACCCTACAACAGCAACAGCAGCTGTACATATTGTAATGATCATTTGGACTGCTGTGAATCTGTACATATTGTAATAATCATTTGGACTGCTGTGAATCACTGTACCTATTGTAATAATCATTGGACTCCTGTGAAACTATACATGTTGTAATAATCATTGGACTGCTGTGAAACTGTACATATTGTAATGATCATTGGACTGCTGTGAATCTCTGTACATATTGTAATGTTCATTGGACTGATGAGAAACTGTACATATTGTAATGGTCATTGGACTGCTGTGAAACTTTGCTTAATGGTCATCATCAGAAGATATGTTGACTAATTGATCATTGTTTGGCTTGACTAAATTTCCATTTGTAGGGCTTAACACTATTTTTCGTCTCATGATGGACCATACATGGCATCTAGTATATTTGGTAGAGGAATAACCTGGGAAGAACCACTGACCCACTGAAAGCTATGCTAATCATAGTACTCACAATATTTGCAGGAGAGTTGTGTCCAATATTTTACACTATATTCATTTCTATCTTGGTGGCAGGGGTATTGGTACAATGTGGGAATAGTGGAGGCATATTTATATGAATAACTTGCTCAACATTTCTCAAGTATTGTCTTTCTGAGGGTGTTGGGGGCATGGCAGAAGATATTTCCTCATGTTAATGTTATCCATTATTGCATTTTGAAGGAGAAAAGAATTCTTTTTCATGACTTGTATGGACCAACATTTTATTGTGAAGATAACTTTTGTCTGAATTTATTTTCATCATGATAATTATTTTTTTGCACTAATTTATAAGACTACTGAAAGCTTAGTATGTGTGAGCTTGGTAAATGTTGATTACATTGTGGTTTACAATTGATAAATGATATCATCAGAAACCTAACTTTTTCAAAATGTATGAGCCAAAATTAGCATTTCTCAGACAACAAAACTTAGTATTACTTTGCTTCTGCTGGACAGTATCATTTGGAACTCTCCATCATATTTCAGACTTGTGATCTTGATTATAGATTCCACATAACAAAGCTGAGATCATTGATTGACTAAAGACTAAAGTGTCCCACTTAAGTGGCTTATGGGAAGACTAATTCTCAGTTGGTGAGCAACAGTTTTCAATTTATGAAACACTGTGCTGACAAAGTGTTTCAAAAGATATCAGGCAGTATTTCTGAAGACTGGGATAGCAACAGTGATTGTATAATATGATGTTCTTCAGAATTCGTCCAAAATGAGGGATGTTGTTTCTTTTCTCACTGACTTCTCAATCTTACTTTTTCATATTTAGAGAAGGAAGCACGGCTTGGTATCCAAATTAGAGGTCCACTTTCAGAAAGATAATAGATCATTTGACACACTCAAAGCTGCCAACCCTCATGATTTTAGTTTGAATTTCACGACTTTTTCAGCGATCCACAGATTCACGCTGCATGCAAAAAAATCATGAATTCCCCAATTCTTAATTATTTAAAATCTTTAATAAAAAAACCCATATCCCAGTAAGCACGAGTCGTGATATCGGCAGTTGCTGAAATGGTCTGGTACTACTGGTTGTGATATTAGTGGAACTATAGCTGATTGGTACAGTTGGCCTGGTAGCAAGCATTTGAGCGTATTTTAATCTATATGACTGTATAAGAGTAGTTTTACAAATGCTCTTGAGAGAAACTGGGGCCTAACCGAAATTTTGCACAGTGCATGCACTGCAAACACTGATTTAAATTACCATTTGTCATTGCATCTAGAAAATGTCTTCACCAACAAGGAAAGAGAAATTTATTGCACAAAAAGTGAAGTTTAGTTTGGAATGTACAAAAAATTGGCTGTGCATTCAGCCATCACACACAGACATACATCATGCTTTTTGCGTGCAGTGTGCCACAAATTTTAGCATTGGACATGGTGGCAGAGATGATGTGAGGAAGCACATTGTAGCAAAAAACAAATAGAGGTTGGGAAAATTAAGGACTTGTATCAGATTTCAGCTCTGGAATATTTTAAGCCATCGATGGAAGATCTGCAAGCTACCAAAGCTGAAGCATTGTTTGTGAGTTTTCTTGTTGAACACAATCTACCTATATCAGCTGGAGACCATGCTAAACATATGTTCTGACAAATATTCCTGGACTCAAAGATTGCTTGATGAATTCATGTCAAAATTCACTGATTTTTATCCATATTTTCACTAATTGTGGGCCTGGATGGTTGGCAGCTATGCACACTCAGAGGCAAACCTAGATGAAACACTGGCATTAATGAGTGTTGCAACAAGATTCAACATTGTACACAATATTTTTGAAAACATACTGTAATAAATCATGGATACAGATTTTGGATTGTAATTTTCTACAATTATTAAGTTATATTGCTTCTACCCAAGTTATAAGTGAACCTTATTAAAATTGTATAGTTTGTATGCAATAAGTAGAGTTTCCTATGAAAATAAGGGTGGGGATAGTTGGTATGCAATAAGTAAAGAGTTTCCTATGAAAATAAGGGTGGGGATAGTTTGTATGCAATAAGTAAAGAGTTTCCTATGAAAATAAGGGTGGGGATAGCTTGTATGCAGTAAGTAAAGAGTTTCCTATGAAAATAAGGGTGGGGATAGCTTGTATGCAATAAGTAAAGAGTTTCCTATGAAAATAAGGGTGGGGATAGTTTGTATGCAATAAGTAGAGTTTCCTATGAAAATAAGGGTGGGGATAGTTTGTATGCAATAAGTAGAGTTTCCTATGAAAGTAAGGGTGGGGATAGTTTGTATGCAATAAGTAAAGAGTTTCCTATGAAAATAAGGGTGGGGATAGTTTGTATGCAATAAGTAAAGAGTTTCCTATGAAAATAAGGGTGGGGATAGTTTGTATGCAATAAGTAAAGAGTTTCCTATGAAAATAAGGGTGGGGATAGCTTGTATGCAGTAAGTAAAGAGTTTCCTATGAAAATAAGGGTGGGGATAGCTTGTATGCAATAAGTAAAGAGTTTCCTATGAAAATAAGGGTGAGGATAGCTTGTATGCAATAAGTAAAGAGTTTCCTATGAACATAAGGGTGGGGATAGCTTGTATGCAATAAGTAAAGAGTTTCCTATGAACATGAGGGTGGGGATAGTTTCAACTGAATATTTCTATTAGGTTATTAGACCGTTGTTGAAAGCTTAATTTTTTTCTAACTTCCTTCTGAGCTTTGTAATACAAAATAGCATTATCATCTTTGTTTGCAGCACTCGGTGGATATAGTCCAGACAAGCTCCAAGAGACCATTTGTCAACAGTCAGTTGTATGTCTACGTTGATGGCAAATTCAGACTTAACTCCCATTTCAAGTTCCCAAATATGACAGAGGTAGATGTACTTTTTTCTGAAACAGATTGTATTCACATTTTATGTATTATAAACACTCTGAAACATAAGATCTAATTTTGTGTTAAATTTAACATTCAGTGTTAAATGGCGGTGATATACCAGGAATGTTTTGTGGTAAATTTAACCTAGACTGTAAAATGTTTGTGATATACCAGGAATACTTTGTGGTAAATTTAACCTAGACTGTAAAATGGCTGTGATATACCAGGAATGCTTTGTGGTAAATTTCACCTAGACTGTAAAATGTTTGTGATATACCAGGAATACTTTGTGGTAAATTTAACCTAGACTGTAAAATGGCTGTGATATACCAGGAATGCTTTGTGGTAAATTTAACCTTCAGTGTTAAATGGCAGTGATATACCAGGAATACTTTGTGGTAAATTTAACATTCAGTGTTAAATGGCATTGATATACCAAGAATGCTTTGTGGTAAATTTAACCTTCAATGTTAAATGGCAATGATATACCAGGAATGCTTTGTGGTTGGTTGAGAGTCACCACCCTCTCACCAAGCATTCCTTGATTGTGATATGCATTCATTATGCATCTTTTGACCATGGAGTGGGCTGTATGATTTTAATGGTATGTGTGAGTAATACATTGAATGTGTGTGTAATACATTGAGTGTATGTGTGAGTAATGCATTGAATGTATGTGTAATATATTGAATGTATGTGTGAGTAATACATTGAATGTATGGGTGAGTAATATATTGAATGTATGGGTGAGTAATATATTGAATGTATGTGTGAGTAATACATTGAATGTAGTTCTACTTTGATGCATAATGAAGTATCTTTTTCAGTGGTTGGCCTATCTTACAAAATCAGACAAGTTATATATATATATATATTTACCACCATGTCAGCCAATTCTGTGAGTCAGTTAATTCTGTGCAATGATAAGTCATTTCTGTAAACATTAGATCACGTGTTATTTTTGGTCAAAAATCCATTTTGTATAAAGAAAGTATGATCATATTTTAATTAAGGAAAGTGATATTCATTAAGTGTATAAAAATATCCCACATTTTGACTCGAAAATGTGATTTCTAAATTTCAACATGAAGACCCACTCCATGAACTTCTTGAACCTGTAACCCAGAAAATCATATTTACTATATATGTTTTAGAGTCATACAAATAAATACATTAATAGATTGAAATGTATACCTTAAAACAATTCTGTCTCTTAATCCAAGTTTCCAATGTTGCAAGTTGTCCCACACGTACAAAATCGTCTGCTACCCAACGTGTCAACTTGCTGGATTCCGAAGAAATTCCCCTGCATAGAGTCTGTTTTAAATTCTTTAATAATTGTCCCCCATAAAGAAGACACATTGCATCCTATTCATTGCTGTTTCTCTTCCACATGACAGCTTTTTTTTTTAAATGTTGAACTTTACTAATTTTCTTACAAGATTGGTTTAGTTTGCTTAGTATCTCTTGCCATTTATTGGCATTGTTGAGTTGAATTTTGTAAAACTAGCTATAAACATGACCTAATTACTCGACTGAACTGCTGCCAGAAACAGTCTAAAATATTATATTTCATTTCTATATCCCGATGGATAAACATTACATCTTTTCAAAGCTGTGTGCAGAATATGCCGACATATCGTGAGTCATGAAAACACGGTGATGGTATCCTCTGTGTCCAAAAATTTATATTTTTAACAGAATATTCTGCTGGCCATTGCCTCTTTTTCAATGGTAAGCACTGCAATATTTTATTTTCTTCACTTGGTATAATTTGGTATTCATTTTGCTTCATTATTGTTGACCGAAACCTTAGGTGAGCGAAATGCCTGACGTCATTGTATGTATATATGTATATATATATATATATATATATATATATATCATTTGTACATTGGCTTCACTTCGCTTGCAAAGATTTATGGAGGGGGATATCCACGTTTATTGAACACATGCAAGTGGCTGATGAGCCCAATATGTGACAGGCACGTCCATCCACAGAGGCTGCAAGGGAATGTCTGGTTTATGGTGGGTTCCTGGTTTTTTCTTCGACATCATTTTTCATCCAAACTGGCCATCTGTTTTGTTCAAAGGTGGCAGTTGCCCAGTGAACTGTACATCACCAGCTTTCATGGTCAGCAGCTTGTGATGCCCATTGGCAGTGATCAATGCCACAGGTCATGAGGGTCTTTTTCAATAAGTCTTGATATCTCTTTCGAGAGGCACCTCTAACACGGTGGCCAGTGGACAGCTGAAATGTTCTGAAATGGTGGGCACCAGTCTGTTCAGCAACACCCTAGTAAGGGTTTTACCTGCAATGGAGAGCAGAGTTATCCTACGGTAGTTTGAGCAGTTAGACTTTTCCCCATTGTTTTTGTACAAGCTGATGATGACTGCATCTCAGAGGTCTTGTGGAAGTTTCCCTTGCTCCCAACAGCAAACAAAGAACTCATGGAGTTTGGTGTGCAATCCTGTGCCTCCTCTCTTCCATATCTCTGGTGGGATACCATCTTTTCCTGCAGCCTTTCCAGCCTTTAGCTGTTATATGGCTTTTACAGTCTCTTGCAGTATGGGTGCCTCATCGAGTTCCATCTTTGGTGGCTGTTGTGGGATGCGATCAATAGCTGCTTCCTGGACTGTGCAGCTAGTGCTAAAGAGGTGCTCTGACCAGCCATTCAGGATAGAATCACTGTCAGTGAGTAGCTCTTGGCCATCTGCACTCCCCAGGGGGCTCTGTATTTGGAAGGAAGGACCATACACTGCTTTCAACGCTTCATATAACCCCTTGTAGTCACCAATGTCAGCATACAGCTGGGTTCTTTCTGCAAGCTTAGTCCACCATTCATTTTGCATGTCTCAGAGACTGCACTAGATACAGCTGCAGATAAGGCGGAAGGCTGCTTTCTTCAGTAGACAGGATGGTTGAGCGAGGTGGGCTTGGTACACTGATCTCTTTCTGGTAATCAGTTCATGGATCCAAGAACATATATATAATGAAAATACAAATAAATGACTTTACACAGTACAAGCACAAGGGGTGAATGATTCACAGTGATTTCACAATGAAAGAACAATGTGTTTTACTCAAATGGAAAAACAAATGTAGTATTTTACTCATATAGTAAAATGTATTCGCTCAAATAGTGAAATTATGTAAACAAAAGGAATGGATATACAAATTATCGTTACAGTCCCAAAACCACACTGGGTTTTACAAACCCCCCAAATTAGCCCACGGCTAAAAGATTACATTTATGGAGTTACACACTCCATCACCAGCACACTTGTCTACCAGTCACACTAGCCAATCAAGCCATCAGTATTCCAGGTTGGTCAATCAAGCAGTCAGCGCCCACCAATCTCGGACAGCAATGCCCGATCACCTGCTACTCGACCAGCAACACCATTTATTCAGCTGTATGGCTTCTATGGTTCAGCTTCACAGCTGCTCTGGTTGACTTATATGGCTAGCTCTGCAGCTGGCACCACATTGACTCCAATCACTCCAATAACTCGGATTGCTCCAGTCACTCGGGCCAGCTAAAGATAATCTAACACTGTGTACTATCATGACACGGGCATATACGATAAAACGTAATGACGTTATATACAGTAAGTTATACAGATTCCATTATCTGCACAATAATTGCAAAAAAACAAACAGATTCAGAAGTAAACCTAACCGTGCCCGACAAGAATCCTATGGTACTAAAAGTTTCTTAAAAATGTAGCTTTATATTGCTAATATAAATCCCATGCTAAGTCACAAACCAGAATAGAAAATATTTGCATCACACTATGTAAACCGAAGCTACATAGCAAACATACAAAAATAAACAGGGTAGTACAATTATTATAACTTCTACACAAGAAATTAATAATTCGCATACCTCTACAGCTGAAGATGTGCAAATCCTTAAAGTAGACCATTCACTGACAAAACGTTCCACAATGTAAAGATTTAATCTTATGGTGAGTTCTTTATACACAGATGAAGTCCTCATTCATTGTCTGAGCGCTGGAAGCATTCGGTTTTTCCCATTGAAAGCACTTCACACGTGCAGCAAAGGATGAACCAAACTCACTATTTCAAAATATTGTACAAGATATATAAATCACCCTCGGGTATCATTGTACACAAAAAGCGAAACCCGAGTACATGTATTTAATAAATAAAAGAATTTATACAATTCCATGACTATATATATATATATATGTATATATATATATATATATATATATATATATATATATATATATATATACACACATATATACATATATATACATACATACACACACACAAACTCACGCACACACACATTTGCTTTTTTGAGTTGATAATATACAATGATGTTTACTGTTTTCATCTGTTTGGCATAGCACAGATGAAAGATTTTTGAACCCATTCATACATTAATATTTTTAGCCGCTGACATCCTGCCGAGTGGGATCACCAGGATTTCGAAATTCTTTGGATGCCCTTCTTGATGTAATCACAGCACCTTCTAGTCCAACAGATAATACAAAGATTTCTCCACTAAAAATGCTGATTCAGCAAGCTACAAAGTCAAAAGATTCTGTTAGTGTGCTGACCATTCCAGCTGGCACTCAGGATGAGATGTGGGGTCCACCTGTTACCCTTCATGGTCAAATGGGCCAAGTGTGTATTTTCCATGATGCATTACAGCCATCCCAAGTCAAAGCTTTGTATACAGCAGGTTAGTTCTGTAGTCTTGGATACAGCAGGTTAGTTCTATAGTCTTGTATACAGCAGGTTAGTTCTATAGTCTTGTATACAGCAGGTTAGTTCTATAGTCTTGTATACAGTAGGCTAGTGCTATAGTCTTGTATACAGCAGGTTAGTTCTGTAGTCTTGTATACAGCAGGTTAGCTCTGTAGTCTTGTATACAGCAGGTTAGTTCTACATTATTGTATACAGCAGGTTAGTTCTATAGTCTTGTATACAGCATGTTAGTTCTATAGTATTGTATACAGCAGGTTAGTTCTGTAGTCTTGTATACAGCAGGTTAGTTCTGTAGTCTTGTATACAGCATGTTAGTTCTGTAGTCTTGTATACAGCAGGTTAGTTCTATAGTCTTGTATACAGCAGGTTAGTTCTGTAGTCTTGTATACAGCAGGTTAGTTCTGTAGCCTTGTATACAGCAAGTTAGTTATGTAGTCTTGTATACAACAGGTTATTTCTGTAGTCTTGTATACAGCAGGTTAGTTCTGTAGTCTTGTATACAGCAGGTTAGTTCAATAGTCTTGTATACAGCAGGTTAGTTCTATAGTCTTGTATACAGCAGGTTAGTTCTGTAGTCTTGTATACAGCAGGTTAGTTCTGTAGTCTTGTATACAGCAGGTTAGTTCTATAGTCTTGTATACAGCAGGTTAGTTCTGTAGTCTTGTATACAGCAAGTTAGTTCTGTAGTCTTGTATACAGCAAGTTAGTTCTATAGTCTTGTATACAGCAGGTTAGTTCTGTAGCCTTGTATACAGCAAGTTAGTTATGTAGTCTTGTATACAACAGGTTAGTTCTGTAGTCTTGTATACAGCAGGTTCTGTAGTCTTGTATACTGCAGGTTAGTTCTGTAGTATTGTATACAGCAAGTTAGTTATGTAGTCTTGTATACAGCAAGTTCTGTAGTCGTGTATACAGCAGGTTAGTTCTGTAGTCTTGTATACAGCAGGTTAGTTCTGTAGTCTTGTATACAGCAAGTTAGTTATGTAGTCTTGTATACAGCAGGTTAGTTCTGTAGCCTTGTATACAGCAAGTTAGTTATGTAGTCTTGTATACAACAGGTTAGTTCTGTAGTCTTGTATACAGCAGGTTCTGTAGTCTTGTATACTGCAGGTTAGTTCTGTAGTATTGTATCCAGCAAGTTAGTTATGTAGTCTTGTATACAGCAAGTTCTGTAGTCGTGTATACAGCAGGTTAGTTCTCTAGTCTTGTATACAGCAGGTTAGTTCTGTAGTCTTGTATACAGCAAGTTAGTTATGTAGTCTTGTATACAGCAGGTTAGTTCTTAGTCTTGTATACAGCAAGTTAGTTCTGTAGTCTTGTATACAGCATGTTAGTTCTGTAGTCTTGTATACAGTAGGTTAGTTCTGTAGTCTTATATACAGCAGGTTAGTTCTGTAGTCTTGTATACAGCAGGTTAGTTCTGTAGTCTTGTATAAAGCAGGTTAGCTATGTAGTCATATATACAGCAGGTTAGTTCTGTGGTCTTCAAAACTTGGAGTCTTCTTTCTTTACAAAGCAAATTGACATTTTATATTTTATTGAGATTAGCTGCTTTAGGATATTCCCTTTCTTTTTTGCTCCTCATTAAAAGGCAGCCAGACATACAAATTACTTTATCTGAATGATGTCATTGATGCTAGGCATTCATTTAAAAGTTATAAAACACAGCGCTTTTTTCTATGAGATAAAATTTTCCATCAAACCTTTGTAGTGTCTATTGAGAATGAACAGAATTCTATTGTTGAATCATATACATATAATGGTACTGGTATGTATTTAGAATGTGATATTATTTAGAATGTGATATTACACATTTAGAATGTGATATTACACATTTAGAATGTGATATTATTTAGAATGTGATATTATTTAGAATGTGATATTACACATTTAGAATGTGATATTACACATTTAGAATGTGATATTATTTAGAATGTGATATTATACATTTAGAATGTGATATTATTTAGAATGTGATATTACACATTTAGAATGTGATATTATTTAGAATGTGATATTATTTAGAATGTGATATTACACATTTAGAATGTGTTATTATTTAGAATGTGATATTACACATTTAGAATGTGATATTATTTAGAATGTGATATTACACATTTAGAATGTGATATTATTTAGAATGTGATATTATTTAGAATGTGATATTACACATTTAGAATTTTTTCTTTAACATCCTTAAATTGTCTGTTCTTTTCAGGGCCAAACCACTTGACTCTTTTCAGTGATGAATCAGAATTGTCAGATCTGCCTGGGAAACTTATGGTTCATTACAATGCCAAGGTACATACATTTTTGTCAGGAGTAGCAGTTTCAGCAGAAATAGAAGCAAGAACAGAAAGTTGTTGTTGTTGTTGTAGGGTTTAACGCCATTTTTCAGCACATGATAGGCTTTATAAAGAACAGAAACAACAAAAACAATAATAATGGGATGAACTCTATTATCTCCAATGTATTATCATTATTTTTAGCTAACCTGTACAGAGTCCTAGAGGGCTCGTGCAGTGGCCAGCAGCAATGGTGTCTACATCTGCATCAGTGAATGTAGACAGCATGATAAAGATTGTATTTAAGGTTTTTATTCTGGCCCCTATGAAGGATCTTTGCATTTAAATTTTACTGCTTTGTGTCCATTAGGATGTACCTAGTATCATGTTATATGTTTTACCCAGTTTTATGGATTTTTGGGTGCAAAGTTTGGAGAAATTTTTCAGGTTTAAGTTTGCTTTTATAGTGAGGTTTTCATAAACAAAAAGTTTAAAGTTTATTTTAAGGATTTGTTTACGGGTTGCACTAAAATTTGCTACTGGGCGTTATATGGCATTTGCGAGGCCTTATTTAGTACATTTTGGTACTGGGTGTTAAATGGCATTTGCAAGGCCTTATTCAGGACATTCTGCTACTGGGTGTTAAATGGCATTTGCGAGGCCTTATTCAGTACATTTTGCTACTGGGTGTTAAATGGCATTTGTGATGCCTTATTCAGTACATTTTGCTACTGGATGTTAAATGGCATTTGCGAGGCCTTATTCAATACTTTTTGATGATCTTGCCTTAGCAGAACCTTGACATTGTGACCTCTTTGGCATCCACAGACATTCCAACCCTTATGATTTGACCTTAATTCGTTAGGAAATGGTCCTTAAAATATAGACTTAATGGAATAATAGCAATCATTTGGGAAATAGGATTGTTGTGCTTAGAGCCAGATACAGGTGTTTCCATGTTTGATTCAGATCTGAGTTCTATATTAGAATCAACTGAGTTGGTCAGGGAACCAGGCTTACTTTACCAGATCTGAGTTCTGTATTAGAATTAACAGAGTTGGTCAGGGAACCAGGCTTACTTTACCAGATCTGAGTTGTATATTAGAATCAACAGAGTTGGTCAGGAAACCAGGCTTACTTTACCAGATCTGAGTTCTACATTAGAATCAACAGAGTTGGTCAGGGAATCAGGCTTACTTTATCAGATCTGAGTTCTATATTAGAATCAACAGAGTAGGTCAGGGAACCAGGCTTACTTTACCAAATCTGAGTTCTATATTAGAATCAACAGAGTTGGTCAGGGAACCAGGCTTACTTTACCAGATCTGAGTTCTATATTAGAATCAACAGAGTTGGTCAGGGAACCAGGCTTACTTTACACAAGCACCTCAAATATTTTCAACTGTTTACATTTTGTCAGGCAAAATATCTACATAATCAAGCTAATGCTTATAGTATTGTCAAACTGTGGCATCCAAACAACATGCTGCATTTTAACAAGGAAAGGGGCAATCACCCATTTATGAAATTTAAATAGCACAGAAGAATGAAAAGGAATATTCAGAATTCTTGGGGAAAAACCTAGAAGACAGTAATTCTAATACAACTTTAAATCCAAATGTCCATGAAAGAATTCAAAATAATTCTGTACAACTATTATATATCCAAATGGTCTTTCAATGATTTTTGGAGCACATTATTATTCCAACAAATGAGTATAATTAAATAAATAAATCGGTCATCTCAGATCTTCCAGCCTTCCCTTTGTCCACTGCCACTGTGTGGAAATTTATAAGATCTTGTAGTACCTGCATTAGTGGTATCATCCTTGACTTCTGCCCCAATTGTCTCGGGAATTAATTTGAAGGTCAGATATACAAAGGTTTTAACTGCTACAACATTTTCTGATTGGAATATATATAGGCAGTAGTAGCAGGAAGACACCTCATATTCATGATGAATTAAGATCCCAGGGTCTGTGTCCTAGGGTCAGACTAATTGAGTGGGTGCATATTCTGGATGGGGAGGTGCATTATGCAATCAAAACTATAGGGATTTATGACGGCAAGCTATTCCAGTTGCTGAACTTTTTCTAGCATTTTGTTAGGCTCATGGACTTCACCTCTGAACAAGCCATTAAAGCATGCAAGATCTAATTTAAGGTAGAATCAGAAAGGCTTTGACATGTAATACTAGGACATGTAACAGTGCATTGGCAATGAAATAATAGAACATGTCAAAAAAGCTTTAACTAGTAATAGTGTGACATGTAAAAACAAATTTTACATGTCATAGTAAGACATGTCAAAAGGGCATTGACATATAATAGTAAGACATGTCAAAAGGGCTTTGGCGATGTAATAATAGAACATGTCAAAAAAGCTTTAACTAGTAATAGTGTGACATGTAAAAACAAATTTTACATGTCATAGTAAGACATGTCAAAAGGGCATTGACATATAATAGTAAGACATGTCAAAAGGGCTTTGGCGATGTAATAATAGAACATGTCAAAAGGGCTTTAACTAGTAATAATGTGACATGTAAAAACAAATTTTACATGTCATAGTAAGACATGTCAAAAGGGCATTGACATATAATAAGACGTGTCAAAAGGGCTTTAACTAGTAATACTGTGACATGTAAAAACAAATTTTACATGTCATAGCAAGACATGTCAAAAGGGCATTGACATATAATAGTAAGACATGTCAAAAGGGCATTGACATATATTAAGACATGTCAAAAGGGCTTTAACATATAATGCTAAGTCATATCAAAAGGGCTTTGGCAATGTAATAATAGAACATGTCAAAAAAAGGGCTTTCACTAGTCATAATGTGACATGTAAAAACAGCTTTTACATGTCATAGTAAAACATGTCAAAAGGGCATTGACATATATTAAGACATGACAAAAGGGCTTTAACTAGTAATAACGTGACATGTTAAAACAAATTTTGCATGTCATAGTAAGACATGTCAAAAGGGCATTTACATATAATAGTAAGACATGTCAAAAGGGCATTGACATATATTAAGATATGTCCAAAGGACCTTAACATGTAATAGTAAGACATATCAAAAAGGGTTTTAACATGTAATAATGAGACGTCAAAATTTGTGACATTTTTCTGTTTCTTTGCAGGCATGTAAAAGTAATCAATGTATTGACCTCTCTGGCAACCAAAACCATGGTCAGCTG
The DNA here is from genome assembly GCA_028554795.2 of Sinohyriopsis cumingii. Taxonomy (NCBI): domain Eukaryota; kingdom Metazoa; phylum Mollusca; class Bivalvia; order Unionida; family Unionidae; genus Sinohyriopsis; species Sinohyriopsis cumingii. Next base: position 109,908,854 of record CM068833.1, read on the forward strand.
AGTGGACAAAAGTGTGTCACATGGGACATTAAGGTATTTACATGCATTTTTTCTTTACCTTTATATATCTACCATTCTTGTATTTTCATTTAGGAGTAATGCATCGTGTTTAATAATGCTACCAAATTTCCTCCAGTTTTGAAGATTGTCTTCTCTTACTTTCTTCACACAGGATGTGATAAACTGTATTGGAGGTATCCAGGTCCTATTTCCACTACTTGAGCAGGTGAACAGAACTCAAGAACCCATTGAATTGGCCAGCCCTGATGTACAGGAACTAAAGAGACTTTTTCAGTCCCAGGACCATGAAGACTGGGTTGTCCTTCCAAGTAGTTCTTATGCAGGTTAGTTACAGCTCAGTCAGCAATGAAACAAAAATTATCCATTTCAATACCGTTTTTATGTTGGCCAGCCTTGCCTTTCAGGAAATACAGGGTCTGATGCAGACACTACGTTGTCCTTCCCACTATAGAGGGTCTGATGCAGACACTGGGTTGTCCTTCCCACTTGTTCTTATTTAGGAATATGGGTCAACCCTTACTTTCAGGAGTTACAGTGTCTGACTCATTCATAGGAACAAAACATCTAAGTTGTACTTCCAAGTAGTTCTTATTGGGGTATATGGACTTTCAGGAGTTACAGTGTCTGACACATTCATAGGAACAAAACATAAGTTGTACTTCCAAGTAGTTCTTATTGGGGTATATGGAACCCTTACTTTCAGGAGTTACAGTGTCTGACACATTCATAGAAACAAAACATCTAAGTTGTACTTCCAAGTAGTTCTTATTGGGGTATATGGAACCCTTACTTTCAGGAGTTACAGTGTCTGATACATTCATAGGAACAAAACATCTAGGTTGTACTTCCAAGTAGTTCTTATTGGGGTATATGGACTTTCAGGAACTACAGGTTCTGATACAGTCACAGAACTATGTCTGAGCTTTTTACAGAGCACCTAATATTTACTCTGTATTCAAAATGCCACATCTCTGAAAGAAACATTTAGTGTTCTAGATGCAACTTTTATATCCACTTTGACAATGACATCTGTTCATCATTTTTTGACTTTTTTTAACTTAACTCTCGCTAGACATATAGCCACTCTTGTGCTGATGTGCCTTAAAATGTTCATAATGTCTGGCATTAAAATATTCATAATGTCTGGCATTAAAATGTTTAACATTTTGTGTTAATTTGAAGGACAAAAGTTCTTCAGTTATTATATTTTCAGAGTTCAAATTTTAAGCTTAGACTGATTTGTGGCTTGGAACAATATATGTCGCTTAGATGAATTCTCATCTCTGTTTAATCACAAAAACAGTTTTCACATTCCCATCTATACTGTAAATGGTGTATAAAATATTATATTTTAATAAGTGTACAGTGGGGATATTAGATCAAATTTACCTTTTTTGTAAGTATATAGAAGGGATAGTAGGTCAAATTTACCTAAAATAAATGTGTGTAAGTGTACATTGGGGGCATTAAGGCATGTAAGGTATGATTTTCAAAGACTAATATGTTTTGTATTCCAAACTAGTACAGTATTAAGTATGATTTTCAAAGACTAGATTGATTTGGGGCCCTGAGTTGCGAAGTGGTCTAAAGCGCTCACCATTCCAGATCACTGCCAGCTCGCCTCTGTCTGTGTGGGTTCGAGTCCAAGGCTCGGCTAGCGTGGGTACATGGGAAAGCCTGTCAGTAGCTTCTCATGGGTCGGTGGTTCTTCCCGGGGTTTTCCAGGGTTCTTCTTCCACCAGTTATACTGGCCGCCATGTATAGCCTATCTTGTGCTGAAAAATGGCATTAAACCCTAGAACAACAAAGACAAGATTGTATGGTTTAGTGGTATTAATTATGATTTTCAAAGACTGATATGTTTTGTTTTCCAAACTAGTACAGTATTAAGTATGATTTTCAAAGACTAGATTGTATGGTTTGGTGGTATTAATTATGATTTTCAAAGACTAATATGTTTTGTATTCCAAACTAGTACAGTATTAAGTATGATTTTCAAAGACTAGATTGTATGGCTTGGTGGTTTTAATTATGATTTTCAGAGACTAATATGTTTTGTATTCCAAACTAGTACAGTATTAAGTATGATTTTCAAAGACTAGATTGTATGGTTTGGTGGTATTAAGTATGATTTTCAAAGACTAATATGTTTTGTATTCCAAATTAGTACAGGATTAAGTATGATTTTCAAAGACTAGTATCTGTTTTATTCCAAATTAGTACAGCACTAAGTATGATTTTCAATGACAAATATGATATGTATTCCAGACTAGTACAGTACTGTGATTTTCAATGACAAATATGATGTGTATTCCAGATAAGAAGCTTCAGCAAAATCAGGTGGCAGGATTCCTGACCCTACTTCGAAACATGATGCAGACACACACCACAAACCAGGATACATTTGTGTGTTGCTCAGGGGCAGCCACACTCAGTGCTCTCCTGCAGAAGGTATGTGGACATATAAACATTTCAATTTAATATAATGTAGAAGGCATGTGGAATAACCAATATATTTTACCATATTTACCTTAGATGTTGGGACACCATATTTGTTGGGACACCATAAATTCATTTTTAAAGTAACTTTTTATGTACTGTATGTTCTGGGACACATTGTCTCTTTTTAGTCATAAGTTGTAGGACACCTTTTAGATCATTTGAAAATTATATATTGGAAAACGCACTCTAACTGAAATTTTATTTTTAAAAAATATATAACTGTACTCGGTAAAACTCTTAAATTCATTGCAGCAGCATCTTGTCAACACAACCATTATCCTGCACATGTAAAATCCATTCTTTCGGTGCATGAGTATATATTTTTAGCTTTCTCATGCCATGAAAAATTATCATTAGAGGCAATACATCTCCTGAAACAGAAACTGCAAGACTAAAGTCAGATTTAAAAAAATCATCACCAGTCATGCTAATTCTCACACTTTTGACCCCCATCTTATTTGTCAGTCTGTCCAGCAATGAGATCAAAGTACACTAGAATTTCATCCATGTTAATGATTTTATTGTCTGCAAAATCATCTGCTTCTCTTCTGGCCTTCATGAATTCATCAAATAATTTTATTTTCTCCAAATCTTCTATGCGACAGTGGGTTATCGATGTCCATACACGAAGCACTTTATTGTGTCACTTTATAAATTGTTCCATTGTTTCAATTTATTTTCACAATTCCCGATGAAAAGGAACCAAAGTAAGCTTCAATATCTCGGTCAACTTTGTATATTCTAAAACAAAATTTTAAAAAATGGCACTCTTAAAAGAATCCAAAGTTGGCAACTGTGCCAGTTTGCTTTGTATTGTAATAACCTTTGTATTGTTATCCTTTTTTTAATAAAAAAATGGCTTAAATGTTTTCACAGTTGGCTTCCAATGTTGGCTTGCTTTGTAATAAAGTTAACCTTTGTCTCTGATGTCCTGTTAGTAAGTTCAAACAGTGAGTTTAATGCTTGCTGCCAGTTATGTTTATTCACCACCCAGGCTTCTATTTGCTTGGCACTTGTAGTTATAATTTATACATACAGGTACTGATGTCTGCAGCTAAATAGTATATTCAGCAATAACTTGCTTTAATAATATATTTTGTAATCCATACTAGCAAAAAGACTATCACTTGCATTAGAGGGAATGTATTTTCAAATAATGATTATTATTTGCAAGATACTGTCATACAGCTGACCTGGATATAATTCAGTTTTCATTATTTTGCACCTAACACTGTGTCATGCATGAATGGCAGTTAACATTAAGCAGTCAGTTGATTATTTCCCTCTTGTTTGCAATTTTGTTGGATCCGGTTTTCATTAAGATAACATATTCGAACCAATGAGTACAACCAAAAATGATTTGTTTATCAAGGTTCATGTCAATAAAGAATGCAAAGTGTGTTATCAGACAAAAGCGATACACTCTACAGTATGGATATCTACTCTACATATATCAAGTTTGTTTGATATATTCTGTGCTTTAATGCTCATGATGAAAAAAGGAATAAATGATAACAATACAAGGTTAGTTTCTTTGATTTTATTATCAAATAAGCATTTTGTTTATCTTTTTTTATTTCACCATGCAAGTGGGGGTGGGGGCGCAAATTTAGCACAAAAATGTTTTGTTTGTTACGTCTTGGGACATATGACCAAAGTGAAAAAACTTTTACCATAAGTTCTGGGACAGGACAAAATAATTATTTTATTGTCCCATTATATATGGTAAATGCTATAATTTACAAGCATTAAGCAAAGAATTTATTGTGTAATAGCATGTTGGTATTTCCTAGTCAATGAATTTTGAACTAATACTGTTAATGGGTCATAATTCATCTGCAAATACTTTTATGGAATATAATATGTATTTTTTTTTTTAATGGCAGATTTAAAAGTATCATAGTTGAATGTGACAGTTATAATCATGAAATTGTAAGTGCAAAATCATTTGAGATTTTTTTATTTTTTTATTCTGGCAGTTTAATTTTAGTACTATGTTGTGATCATTGCATTTTGAATGCTAGGATGAAGAGTAACCATATATACACTGTTATTAGTCAAGTCCAAATGCAAACCGCATAGATCATGATTTGTTGTAGCATAATGTACCAGCAAATCAGAGTCTGTATTTTGTTTTGTTTTACTGATTAGTCCTAGGAAACTGAAGAGAGCCAGATCTGCTGGCCCATTATACAGAGTCCTAGAAAACTGTAGAGAGCCATGTCTGCTGGCCCATTATACAGCAGTCCTAGAAAACTGTAGAGAGCCAGGTCTGCTGGCGCATTATACAGCAGTCATAGAAAACTGTAGAAAGCCGTATCTGCTGGCCCATTATACAGCAGTCCTAGAAAACTGCAGAGATCCAGGTTTGCTGGTCCACGATGCAGCAGTCCTAGAACACTGTAGAGAACCAGATCTGCTGACTCATTATACAGCTATCCTAGAAAACTGTAGAAAGCCATATCTGCTGGCGCATTATACAGCAGTCCTAGAAAACTGTAGAGAGCCAAGTCTGCTGGCCCATTATACAGCAATCCTAGAAAACTGTAGAGAACCAGGTATGCTGGCCCATTATACAGCAGTCCTAGAAAACTGTAGAGAGCCAGATCTTCTGGCCCATTATACAGCAGTCTTAGAAAACTGTAGAGAGCCAGATCTGCTGGCCCATTATACAGTAGTCCTAGATAACTGTAGAGAGCCATATATGCTGGCCCATTATAGAGCAGCTTCATTCTAGAAAACTGTAGAAAGCCAAGTCTGCTGGTCCATTATACAGCAGTCCTAGAAAACTGTAGAGAGCCAGATTTGCTGGCCCAATATACAGAAGTCCTAGAAAACTGTAGAGAGCCATATCTGCTATCCCAATGTACAGCAGTCTTAGAAAACTGTAGAGAGCAAGGTCTGCTAGTCCATTATACAGCAGTCCTAGAAAATGTAGAAAGCCATATCTGCTGGCCCATTATACAGCAGTCCTAGAAAATTGTAGAGAGCCAGATCTGCTGGCCCATTATACAGTAGTCCTAGATACCTTTAGAGAGCCATATATGCTGGCCCATTATAGAGCAGCTTCATTCTAGAAAACTGTAGAAAGCCAAGTCTGCTGGTCCATTATACAGCAGTCCTAGAAAACTGTAGAGAGCCAGATCTGCTGACTCATTATCCAGCAATCCTAGAAAACTGTAGAGAGCCAGGTCCTGGCCCATTATACAGCAGTCCTAGAAAACTGTAGAGAGCCGTATCTGCTGGCCCATTATACAGCAATCCTAGAAAACTGAAGAGAGCCAGGAATGCTAGCCCATTATACAGCAGTCCTAGGAAACCGTAGAGAGCCAGATCTGCTGGCCCATTATACAGCAGCCCTAGAAAACTGTAGAGAGCCATATCTGCTGGCCCATTTTACAGCAGTCCTAGAAAATTGTAGAGAGCCAGGTCTGCTAACCCATTATAAAGCAGTCCTAGAAAGCTAGAGAGCCAGATCTGCTGGCCCATTATACAGCAACCCTAGAAAACTGTAGAGAGCCATATATGCTGGCCCATTTTACAGCAGTCCTAGAAAATTGTAGAGAGCCAGGTCTGCTAACCCATTATAAAGCAGTCCTAGAAAGCTAGAGAGCCAGGTCTGCTGGTCCATTATACAGCATCCTAGAAAACTGTAGAGAGCCATGTCTGCTGGCCCATTATAAAGCAGTCCTAGAAAATTGTAGAGAGCCATATATGCTGGCCCATTATAGAGCAGCTTCATTCTGCATTGATGTAGTTAGTTTGTAGTTGGACTCAACTTATAAGTATGTAAGGTAACTTTATTATAAAGGGTTTTTTCTGTACAATATCAACATGATAAACTAAAACCCACCTCTATCAAGTGCATAATCTGACAACACTTTTTTTAAAAACTTTATTTACCTTACTGAACCTTTTCTCTTTTACCGTCTTCGACCAATGTGATTTCTGTCCTTTCTTATTGTTTGTGTAAAATCAGTTATGCATACCAAAATAATGGCCACTGGCTTAAATTAGCTGAAAAATGGAATTTATAAAATGGGTCACATTTGATGATTGGAAATTTGCTTACTTTTCAAATACTAATTTGAAACATTTACATTTAGACACTCTTACACCCACCTCTACCCAATGACCCCACACACCCTGGACTGAAAAAAATGATTCTTTATAACTTAAAATCTTTACATTCAATTAATCTTCTAGCACAGACTGGATAGCTTAATTTTGTCTAAAAATATTAAAGGATGACACTCGAACTGCAGCTTGCATATTTTGCATTTTCTGTCATGAATAATCCCATAGGAAAGACCAAAACAGATGCTCTTTTGCACATAGTTTCTTTGTGATTATATTACTAAAACATTTAGTTAATTTGTACTCAGTCATTTGATCTACAGAACATCTTACAGGTGAACCCCAAGCTAATTGACGTGCATGTACTGATGGCAGTACAGTTACTGGTGGAGGCAACAGCAGCAACCAACAAGGTTTTGTTAAACCATTTGTACCAGAACATACTTTTTGACTTCCGCATTTGGAGCAAGAGTGATTTTCCTGTCAGAATAGGTAAAGCAAATTCTTCTGGTGAACTTGAGAATAGATTTGAGTTTTGTTGACACTTAAGAGCATTATCAAAATTGTATATTATGTATTTATTAATTGAATTTAAAGCTGAAAATGTAGGGGATGTAAGATGATGTTAGTCTTGATCTTTACTATTAAGCATAAAGTGTGTGTGTGTCTGTTTATGAGAAAACTGTAGTGTTCTTGACCCAGTTGCATGTATCCGTCTCCTGTGATACATTTTTTGGCTTGTTGATGAATAAACTCTACACTAGTGGTAGACATCAAACTCAGTCAACAAAGTTATTGATGTCTTATTGATAAGGATATTCACTGAGTCATTAGTCTAATAGGATATATTCATCATGCAGTTATAAACCTAAGTTATATTCATCAGGGAGTCATTAACCCAATAGGATGTATTCATCATGCAGTCATAAACCTAAGTTATATTCATCAGGGAGTCATTAACCTAATAGGATATATTCATCATGCAGTCATAAACCTAAGATATATTCATCAGGGAGTCATTAACCTAATAGGATATATTCATCATGCAGTCATAAACCTAAGTTATATTCATCAGGGAGTCATTAACCTAATAGGATATATTCATCATGCAGTCATAAACCTAAGTTATATTCATCGGGGAGTCATTAACCTAATAGGATATATTCATCATGCAGTCATAAACCTAAGATATATTCATCAGGGAGTCATTAACCTAATAGGATATATTCATCATGCAGTCATAAACCTAAGTTATATTCATCAGGGAGTCATTAGCCTAATAGGATATATTCATCATGCAGTCATAAACCTAAGTTATATGCATCAGGGAGTCATTAGCCTAATAGGATATATTCATCATGCAGTCATAAACCTAAGTTATATTCATCAGGGAGTCATTAGCCTAATAGGATATATTCATCATGCAGTCATAAACCTAAGATATATTCATCAGGGAGTCATTAGCCTAATAGGATGTATTCATCATGCAGTCATAAACCTAAGTTATATTCATCAGGGAGTCATTGGCCTAATAGGATATGTTCATCATGCAGTCATAAACCTAAGATATATTCATCAGGGAGTCATTAACCTAATAGGATATATTCATCATGCAGTCATAAACCTAAGATATATTCATCAGGGAGTCATTAACCTAATAGGATATATTCATCATGCAGTCATAAACCTAAGATATATTCATCAGGGAGTCATTAACCTAATATGATATATTCATCATGCAGTCATAAACCTAAGTTATATTCATCAGGGAGTCATTAACCTAATAGGATATATTCATCATGCAGTCATAAACCTAAGTTATATTCATCAGGGAGTCATTAGCCTAATAGGATATATTCATCATGCAGTCATAAACCTAAGTTATATTCATCAGGAAGTCATTAGCCTAATAGGATATATTCATCATGCAGTCATAAACCTAAGATATATTCATCAGGGAGTCATTAGCCTAATATGATGTATTCATCATGCAGTCATAAACCTAAGTTATATTCATCAGGGAGTCATTAGCCTAATAGGATATGTTCATCATGCAGTCATAAACCTAAGTTATATTCATCAGATAGTCATTAACCTAATAGGATATATTCATCATGCAGTCATAAACCTAAGTTATATTAATCAGGGAGTCATTAGCCTAATAGGATATATTCATCATGCAGTCATAAACCTAAGTTATATTAATCAGGGAGTCAGCCTAATATGATGTATTCATCATGCAGTCATAAACCTAAGTTATATTAATCAGGGAGTCATTAACCTAATATGATATATTCATCATGCAGTCATAAACCTAAGTTATATTAATCAGGCAGTCATTAACCTAATAGGATATATTCATCATGCAGTCATAAACCTAAGTTATATTGATCAGGGAGTCATTAACCTAATAGGATATATTCATCATGCAGTCATAAACCTAAGATATATTCATCAGGAAGTCATTAACCTAATAGGATATATTCATCATGCAGTCATAAACCTAAGATATATTCATCAGGGAGTCATTAGCCTAATAGGATGTATTCATCATGCAGTCATAAACCTAAGTTATATTCATCAGGGAGTCATTAGCCTAATAGGATATATTCATCATGCAGTCATAAACCTAAGTTATATTCATCAGGGAGTCATTAACCTAATAGGATATATTCATCATGTAGTCCTAAACCTAAGATATATTCATCAGGGAGTCATTAACCTAATAGGATATATTCATCATGCAGTCATAAACCTAAGTTATATTAATCAGGGAGTCAGCCTAATAGGATGTATTCATCATGCAGTCATAAACCTAAGTTATATTAATCAGGGAGTCATTAACCTAATATGATATATTCATCATGCAGTCATAAACCTAAGTTATATTAATCAGGGAGTCATTAACCTAATAGGATATATTCATCATGCAGTCATAAACCTAAGTTATATTGATCAGGGAGTCATTAACCTAATAGGATATATTCATCATGCAGTCATAAACCTAAGATATATTCATCAGGAAGTCATTAACCTAATAGGATATATTCATCATGCAGTCATAAACCTAAGATATATTCATCAGGGAGTCATTAACCTAATAGGATGTATTCATCATGCAGTCATAAACCTAAGTTATATTCATCAGGGAGTCATTAGCCTAATAGGATATATTCATCATGCAGTCATAAACCTAAGTTATATTCATCAGGGAGTCATTAACCTAATAGGATATATTCATCATGCAGTCATAAACCTAAGTTATATTAATCAGGGAGTCAGCCTAATAGGATGTATTCATCATGCAGTCATAAACCTAAGTTATATTAATCAGGGAGTCATTAACCTAATATGATATATTCATCATGCAGTCATAAACCTAAGTTATATTAATCAGGGAGTCATTAACCTAATAGGATATATTCATCATGCAGTCATAAACCTAAGTTATATTGATCAGGGAGTCATTAGCCTAATAGGATATATTCATCATGCAGTCATAAACCTAAGTTATATTCATCAGGGAGTCATTAGCCTAATAGGATATATTCATCATGCAGTCATAAACCTAAGTTATATTCATCAGGGAGTCATTAACCTAATAGGATATATTCATCATGTAGTCCTAAACCTAAGATATATTCATCAGGGAGTCATTAACCTAATTGGATATATTCATCATGCAGTCATAAACCTAAGTTATATTCATCAGGGAGTCATTAACCTAATAGGATATATTCATCATGCAGTCCTAAACCTAAGATATATTCATCAGGGAGTCAGCCTAATAGGATATGTTCATCATGCAGTCATAAACCTAAGATATATTCATCAGGGAGTCATTAACCTAATAAGATATATTCATCATGTAGTCATAAACTTAATATGATAGTTTCATCTTGGAGTCTTGAACCTAATAAGACTTAATCATCAGGGAGTCATTAGCCTAATAGGATATATTCATCATGGAGTCACAAACCTAATAAGATATATTCATCATGAACTCATGAACCTTATGAGATATATTCATCATGGAGTCATGAACCTAATAAGATATATTTGTTATGCATTTACAATTCTTTTCATCATGTTGATTATGATCTGAATTTTGAATCCCATTATTGTGATAGGCACTTGTAAGTTATGTGATAGGCACTTGTAAGTTATCATGTCATGTGCTCCTCGTTAAACTTGTAAGTTATCATGTCATGTGCTCCTCTTTAAACTTGTAAGTTATTATGTCATGTGCTCCTCTTTAAACTTGTAAGTTATTATGTTATGTGCTTCTCTTTAAACTTGTAAGTTATCATGTCATGTGCTTCTCTTTAAACTTGTAAGTTATTATGTCATGTGCTCCTCTTTAAACTTGTAAGTTATTATGTCATGTGCTCCTCTTTAAACTTTGTTACAGATATGTTATTGTTGGGGTCACTACAAAGATTTGCATAATATTTTAAGAGACACTGATTATCAAGACCTTAATTGAACAAAAACAAACTTGCCAGGCTTTAAGACGAAATATATACATCTTGTTATGAGATAACTGTACTCAAGCAACAAATGCATTTGTCTTTAATTTGTATCTCTTTGCTATATTTATTCACATTGTTTTAACATGTTTTTGACATTCTTTATGTTTGCTTGAAAGGTGTTTAATTTTTTAACTTAGGACATATCCAGTATTTGTCCACCATTATCAAAGATGACAGAAGACACTTCAGAAAAGTATTTGGAGTTCAGTACATGCTAGATGTCATCAGGAATCACTATAGGTAATATCCAGTCTTTTCAGTTCTGTCCTCATAGACATGCAAACTTTATTTAAAGATAATTTTGGACACATTTATTTTCCATCCATGTGCTCAAATTGACTGTATATTAGTGTTTGAAGAAAACGGTCATATTGGAGTTCCTCAGTAATCACGTGTTCTGTCTATCTGTTTGTCTGTCTGTCTCTGTCCATTGACACTTCTTGTACCATGCATAGCTCTGCAGTCATTGCATATAACATATAACTGATGCCATTTCTTAGAAATGCTTATAACATTTAGATGTGCCTTTTATAGTCTTTTTCAGTTCTGATTATGACAAAGTTAGTGTCATTTTTCCAAGAAAATTACACCATTATTGCAGATCCTTCTCTCGCTAGAATTATTTGGAATATTTATATGGTATTATAGACCTTGCTGCGCCTTTCATTCATTTTGTTTTGTCAATACTTTGTTTGATATAGTTTATAGACCTTAATGTTGGGATGTTCCTTGCAAGCAGCATAACTGTGCAACCTTTACAGATAATTTGATGCAATTTGATAGGTGAACATGGATAGAGCTATTGCCCTTTTTTGATCAGTATTACATCTCTACTATGTCAGATAATTGTAACCAGTATAACTCCAGAACCATTCCGAATATTCTGATGCAGTTTGATCTGTACATTGTCTCAAGACATGAATGTGCCTCATTTGAGTTTTGTCTCAGTAACACCAATTTGGATAGAGTTATAGACCTTGACAACTTTGTATCTTCACATGAGGCATTGCTTGTAATTGGCATAGCTGATGAATCATTCAGCATATTTTAATGCAATTTCATGTGAACATTGTCTTTTGTACTTCAGTATCATTTGTTTGGGTTTAGAGTTATAACCCCTGATCAGTATAATTTATTTGGGTTCAGAAGGGTTTAGAAGAGTTATATCCCCTGATTGCCCAGCCTTCTGAATGAAAACTTCAATACAGTTTGTCGGATTTCAACCAGATATGGCATATGGCTTCAGATTGATTGGGCCTCCAGTTGGTTTGATTTTTAGCATTCCACACCATCACTTAAGGAGTTATAGCCCCCAACAAAATTAAAATAAATTGTTAAATGTTGCATGGGAATTCATTAAATATAAGCCTACAGCTGAGAAATGCCAGTAAAGTTATGTTTTAATGGTGGAATTAAAACAGGAAACCAGACAGAGAAACCAGTCAAAACCTGCTCAACCGAAACACTATCACATTTTCTGACAAGTATGTAAAACAATAATTTGTTTAATTTCATTTCTACTTAAATGACTGGCTTACTCTAATACGATGCCTGCATGAAATATTTTATTTTATTACATGCTTACTATGTTATTTGGCTAATGTAAACACATTATTTTTGTGTATATAATGTTTAATCAAACCTAGAGATGTCATGACTTAATGCAAAGCAAAGGCATATTGACTGAGGCATCTTTATCTAATTCAGATCCACTTTCTTACATCTATGTAGTTTCATCGTATTAAATTGGTATTTGGCATCATGTGGTAAATTACATTATATTCTGCTGATTTCAAATGAAATTTATTAAACACTTCTTTTGCTTGCCAAGGTTTGCAAAACATTGGGAAATAATTTGTCATTTGAAATTGGCATTTACAGAAGATAATACCTATCCAGAGGAATGTTAAGATTAGATGGATTCTGCTGTTTATTTTGCTCCCTTTTTCTAAATTAGTAGTAGGAGTGGGCTGTCAGAAGAAGATGCCAAAACAATACGCGTGTCTCTCCTTAACCTGATCAAGTACTATGTGGCAAAGGAGATTACGTATGATGAACTCAACTGCATGGTCAGCTTCATTATTACCGTCAGGCAAGAGGACATGGTAAGTTGATTTTATACAGCTTCATTATTACCGTTAGGCAAGAGGATATGGTAAGTTGATTTTATACAGCTTCATTATTACCATCAGACAAGAGGACATGGAAAGTTGATTTTATACAGCTGTTTTTTTTTGTTGTTATTCTGCTGTTTTTGGTTTCAGTGGTCAGGTTTTGCATAAAGCCACACTTCTCTCCGACTTTCACATGTGCAGTCATGAAAATTGTATAGTTACATTCATCTTAAAGGGTACTGTCAATTACTAGAAAAAGTAGTGCACAGTGATCCTCCAGTGAGTATTTGAACTATTGGCATTTAGGTCCACTTCTTCAACAATATTATCTGTATGGTCATGAAACTTGATAAATACAATTACGGTAAAAACTTTCAGTGATATTGAAACTTGCTTAAAAATCTAAATTCTTTGCCATTTCATGAAATGTACAAGGAGTTCACCTTAGCATGAAAGTGTGACATGTCAAAAATGGATGAATGTGACCTACTTTTCAGGAGTCACTCATTCTTGCTTAGAAATATATATTTTTAATTATTTCCTCCAGAGGAAGAACTTTGAATTTTTATAGCAACATTTAGGAAACAAGGGAGTAGGATGAAATATTTGAATGTCTCCATTTACTTTAGATTCTTTGGAAGCTGCTCACTTCTTTTGAATAACATTGGACTCTTCTTTTACAATTTTGTGAGTTCTGTCTGAGAGAGTAACTTTTTAGTCCTGTAAAATTGACTATTTTCTCCATATGTCTCCAGCATTCTGTTTAATTATAATTGATATGATACATCTTTTCCAGATCTGTGAAATTCTAGATATATTTTTGTCCCTTCTGGAGAGCAGCAGGAAGCAGGACCAATTGTACCTCTTGTTGTTTGAGCAGCAAATGGCTGACATGTTCTATGGGCTTCTGGCCTTGCCAGGATACACTATTGTCTTCTATGAGAAAATCATAAAGGTGGGTATCACACTAACATTATACCATGTCATCTTCTTCAAAATACATTTTTTTCTTCATATTTAAGGATGCCATCTTGTTCAAAGGTAGTAGCCTTATTTATACACAAAACTACATGTATTTGGTTCTAAGATCATGTAAAGAAAACTTGGTATTGTGCAGAGATATAGCAGATCTGTCAGTCCAAGTTGTATTCATAAGCCATATTGAACAAGTTCTTTTCCCTAACACTTGAATGTGGTTTTTTATTTACTGTGTGCTTCCACTTTTACACTTGTTTAATATTTCGAGTTTTACTGTATGGAATGAAATTCATAAATGTTTGATTTGCAACATCAAAACATGCAATTGTACAGACATTGATGAATACTCAAAAGTACCCACTGTATGATACAGAATTTCGGACTGAACATTGGTATTGAATGAGAAGGACAGTGAAATTTTGTAGAAAGATCTTCTGATGTTACTTACTTATTGTTCCATAATCTTTTTTCAAAAAAAAGTGTAACCATGCAATTTGTACCGCCAAATGTTTTGCTCAGCACTTTACAACCAGATTGTGCTGGTGTGACATTAAACTTTATGCATGCTTATTTCACATTCAGAATTGTCAGCAGTGGTTTTCGTAGAGTGGAACATTTAGTCTTTGATATTCATCCGTCAATAGTTAGAGATAATACATTTACCATTTAATCATTAGGCGAAAAGAGGAAAATAGAAAATAATAAGTTATGGAAATTACTATATGTACTTTAGTTCAATTTTTATTTTATTCTGTTGTTTTTAATACATACAATTATGGCAACCATTATCCATTTCTCTCTATCTCTTTCTTTTTTTTCTTCTCTCTCTCTGTCTCTCTTTCTTACTCTCTCTCTCTCTATACATATATATATATATATATATATATATATATATATATATATATATATATATATTCCTCGAAAGTATATTACAGAATTATAAAGATTGAAAAAACATTATCATTATTTCAACCAAATTCTTCACAGATTAAAACAAAATACATCAAAATGCTTGTATAAACAACAACTGTGTATAATTCTTCCACCATTGATTCAAAATACATAGGTGCTGTGTATCTTGCTGAAGACAGACAGAGTTTATGAAAAGAGCAAAAACCGGTTGCGACTACTGGACTGTGGATACCTGGGATTGGTTGGGCTGATGCAGGGTTGTGAGGTGTCTGTACCTACTATCAAGAGATTCTTGGAGCAGGTGTCCATAACAGGTAGACACCATTGAACTGTCCTTACACATTTGTAATTTATCTGATTGGTACAACATCGCAATTTGTTGCAGTGAATAGTATTGTTGTGATTTAGTGTACTATAGAATTATGTTTTCAGCAGTAATACAAAATATTATACAATTTCTTGAAGTATAGATTAATGTCACGTATTTTAGGATTTAATGATATTAATGGTGATGTTACTCTTTGATTGGATTTGTTAACACATTGGTAAAATTCACTTTTTTGATGACAGTTAAACCACATTTTTGCCCTGAGGAAAATCCCCGGATAGCTTCTATTCTACGCATTAGTTCAGGGCTGTTCCAGTACATTATGCTTGGGACAGAAAAAAGCCACTTTCAATGTGGACTATTTACACCTAGTTGTAATTCTGACTCTTTTGTATCATTTTCATGTGAACTTTCTCAATAATCAAAGAAGCCTAACATATTTATTTTTTAAATACAGTCAAACCTGTCTATACCAGCCATCCATGGTAAAATGCAAAAGTGGCTTCTATAGACAGGTGAGCTCAGAAGGCAGGTACAGCTCTCAAACTTGGTTCAAGACCTATTTACATACTATAAACTGAATAGCATTATTTCACATGTATTATTATTAGCAGTAGGTGTATGCTACCAAGATATATGTATTTTGTTTAGTTATATCAAGACAACTACACTGTGATTGTGCATTTATTTATCTCTTTCTCTCTCTCTCTCTTCCTATAAATCTGAGTATATGAGCTCATTCATTGATCTCTCTCATTCACACACACACACAGACACACAACAGCTTTTATTTTATTATCAGTAGAAATGGATGCAAAATAAATTTACAAATTGACAGCTTACCTGTAAATTGTGAAACACATGACTAACTTTTTGTTAGCCATGAAAGGATGTGTTCATTCTTGAAACAGATAATGAATTGAGTGGTTGCTCAAACTCTCTAAAAAGATAGACAGTTGTTGTTAGGAGCACCTGAAATATTAATCTTTAGTTTCCTCTGACCTTTCTCACTCCAATTTTGATATTTGGACATATAGGTTGTGGTGTAGGGTCAGAGTCAATTGACTTTCAGAAAGTAGGAATTCACCACACAAAGCCAGATTCATCAAACAGAAAGCACATATCAGCTGAGTAGTCACATGATACATGATAATCTAGAGTATTCTTCCAACACAGTACTGGTATTTGTGTGTATTCAGCTACCACTGTACTGGTATTCTTGTGTATTCTGCTAACACTGTACTGGTATTCTTGTGTATTCTGCTAACACTGTACTGGTATTCTTGTGTATTCTGCTAACACTACTGGTATTCTTGTGTATTATGCTAACACTACTGATATTCATGTGTATTCTGCTAACACTGTACTGGCATTCTTGTTTTATTCTGCTAACACTGTACTGGTATTCTTGTGTATTCTGCTAACACTGTACTGGTATTCTTGTGTATTCTGCTAACACTGTACTGGTATTCTTGTATATTCTGTTAACACTGTAATGGTATCCTAAATTATTCTCCTTATACATTAATGGCATTCAAGAATATTCTCTGGGGAGTACAAGCTGAATGAGCATTGGTGACTTAACATCCCTCAGGTATGATCATTATAATTAGTTTATGGATAATTTTGTGTACTGCATTGGTGACTTACCGTCCCTCAGGTATGATCATTATAATTAGTTTATGGATAATTTTGTGTACTGCATTGGTGACTTACCGTCCCTCAGGTATGGTCATTATAATTAGTTTATGGATAATTTTGTGTACTGCATTGGTGACTTACCGTCCCTCAGGTATGATCATTATAATTAGTTTATGGATAATTTTGTGTACTGCATTGGTGACTTAACGTCCCTCAGGTATGATCATTATAATTAGTTTATGGATAATTTTGTGTACTGCATTGGTGACTTAACGTCCCTCAGGTATGATCATTATAATTAGTTTATGGATAATTTTGTGTACTGTACTGAGGATTATTTATTTTCCATAAATAGAACTTGATCCAATCTTCAACCATGTTTTACTGATATGGTTACATTACTTTTTTCAGATACAGGTCATAGCTACAATGCAGTGCTGGCAGTTTTACAGTTGATCCAGTCAAGTGGTTTCGATATCAAGTTGGCAGCCAGTCAGCAGGTATTATACATGTATCAAATTGTCAGACGTTAGGCAGGTATTATCCTCATATCAAGTCAGCAACCAGTCAGCAGACATTGTATATATATCAAGTTAGCAGCCATTCAGGAGGCATTGTACATTCATCAGGTTGTTAGGACTTCTCGGATGACCTAAGTGGTTAGAGCATCTGCCTCAGGTGTGATAGGTCCCGGGTTCGAATGCTGGCTGAGTCATGCCAAAGACTTATAAAAACAGTACATGCAGCTTCTTCGCTTGGTACTCATCCTGGTGTCAGGACAATGTGACTAGTTGGAACATCATGCTACATGTCTGCAGCATGATGCCCCAGTGCTAGACATTACTATAAACTGTCACACTACAGACATGGCAGTGATATGACTAAAACTGTTACAGCTACATCAAAAATCCAAATTACACATACTGAAGTTTTGTCAGCCAGTCAGCAGACATTGTACTTGTATCGTTGTCAGTCATTCAGCAGGCATTGTACTTGTATCAGGTTGTCAGCCAGTCAGCAGTCATTGTACATGTATCAAGTTGTCAGTAGTCAGCAGGCATTGTACTTGTTTTAAGTTGTCAACAGGCATTGTACTTGTATCAAGTTGTCAGTCAGTCAGCAGTGATTGCACTTGTATCAAGTTGCCAACCAGTCAGCAAGTATTATACTTTTATTAAATATCTCATAATGAGATACTGAAATATATCATTGGGAGAAAAAAGTATATTGCAACATTAGTGATACGATCTTTCTTGCCAAAGAAGCAATATCAGTTTGGAACTACTTTCTTTTTCCATTTGGAAGTATATCTGCCCTTATATATGTTATTCAAACTCCCTCTCTCCATTCCCTTCTTCTCTCTGTTTTCCCATCAGGATGAATGGATCTTAAAATATGTTGACCCTCTAGCAAATATTTATGTATCTATTGAAAAATGTATCACAACTGTTGACCATCTAGCAAACATTTATGTATTCATTGAGAAATGTGTCACAACTGTTGACCCTCTTGCATATACTTCTGTATTCATTGAAAAATGTATCACAGCTGTTGACCCTCTCACAAATATTTATGTATTCATTGAAAAATGTCACAACTGTTGACAGTCTAGCAAATATTTATGTATTCATTGAAAAATGTATCACAGCTGTTGACCCTCTTGCATATATTTATGTATTCATTGAGAAATGTGTCACAACTGTTGACCCTCTTGGAGATATTTATGTATTCATTGAGAAATGTGTTACAGCTGTTGACCCTCTTGGAGATATTTATGTATTCATTGAGAAATGTGTCACAACTGTTGACCCTCTTGCATATATTTATGTATTCATTGAGAAATGTGTCACAACTGTTGACCCTCTTGGAGGTATTTATGTATTCATTGAGAACGTGCCATTAAGAATGACTGCAAATCAACCTTAAACAACAACAAAAAAGTCTTAATTTATTAGCTTTTTGATAATTAGATTTTCCAATGAATCATGCAATTTGACAGTGACTGAACTCACATGACATATTGCTATTCAGTTTTCTGTGCCACTCATACATAATCATTTACCGTTTACACTCAGCGATAAACAGTACACATTTTTTAAAGAAAAACTCTTGATTCCCAATATGTAATGAAATTTGTGATTTTATCTGTCACCAAATTAATAATATTTGAATACAGTGGAGAAATTGACATTGATTAGCATCAGTTGCAAACTGAAATTAATTGTCATTAAAAATTTGGGTGCAGTGTCTGTTAGTGAAATAGACAAAAGAATTCACATCTGAATACGGCAAAGAAAGAAACCAAAATTCTTGCAGCTATACTCACAATCATTAAACATTTGTTGTATGATGATGTGTTATGACTCTAAGTCTTAAATTATGTAACAGAAAGGAAGGGAAACCAATAATTTAAGTACAATCAACATGTTATTTATTTCTCTAAAATTCAAAGTGAAAATTAAAGAGATGGCTTACATTATTGTGAATTAAATCCCAGATAATCCTCAATGTCCTGTCAATTGTCCAAAAATACAGAATGTTCTGAATTAATTCCAGTAGTCTTGAATGCCCTGGTGTAAAACTGTGTTGCAATCCAGAATATGTTTCAATGAGTTCACAATAGTCCACAGCAGTGTGTATAAATCCAAAAGTGAATGAGCATTTTAGCAATTCTAATGAATGTTTTAAATCAATAATTTCTCACAAATTATATCTGAACACAACTGTAAATTCTGATTAACAGTGGATTCCACTTATCAACCTAAAACAGTAATTGTTTCTTTAACAAATCCCTATTTATACACATTTTCACTTGACCTAGTTGTGAATCATTCCAATGGCAAATTCCAGTCTAATTGTAAACAAGACTGGGCCTAGAATGTTCCAAACTCAAATGCTATGCAAATATTCTATCTAGAACTTACAATCATGAACAAACATTAAGTTCACAATACAGATTACATATAGATAACAGATGCTACATAGTGAAATCTTTTGAACCATTCTCTTATGTTTTAACGTACCTCCACTCCAGCATTATTTGATGTATCAGTCCAAGAAATTTGTTAATGAAAATAAAAATCTTCATATATTTGTATGAAAGCAGTGATTCCTTTGACAAAATACACTATTTGTAGCATTATATGCATAATCTAAATTTGTAGAAAGTCGTGTCCTAAAATTATTGTACAATTTCAGAACTTCTTTTTATTTGATTTATTAATGCAGCCATTAATAACACTGACACAGAATGGTTGAGCACATCCATGCAAATTGAAGGATTGTGCCATAACAAATATATAATAAAAAAGAAAATATACATTTAGTGAGTATATAAGGAAATAATTCACTCATGAAGTGGAATCATTTGTGCTTTAACTCTTGGCTTCATTACTCATGACAATACAAGTTTCATATATTTTCTTGCACATCTATTTTAAAATATATTGATATTCTCTATACATTAAGTTGTCAGTCTGTCATCAGTTATTGTATTTACATGAAGTTGTCAGTCTGTCATCAGGTATTGTACTTACATGAAGTTGTCAGTCTGTCATCAGGTATTGTACTTACATGAAGTTGTCAGTCTGCCATAAGGTATTGTACTTACATGATGTGGGTCTGTCATCAGGTATTATACTTACATGAAGTTGTCATTTTGTCATCAGGTATTGTACTTACATGAAGTTGTCAGTCTGTCATCAGGTATTGTACTTACATGAAGTTGTCAGTCTGTCATCAGGTATTGTACTTACATGAAGTTGTCAGTCTGTCATCAGGTATTGTACTTACATGAAGTTGTCAGTAAGTCATCAGGTATTGTACTTACATGAAGTTGTCAGTCTGCCATAAGGTATTGTACTTACATGATGTGGGTCTGTCATCAGGTATTGTACTTACATGAAGTTGTCAGTCTGTCATTACGTATTGTACTTACATGAAGTTGTCAGTCTGTCATCTGGTATTGTACTTACATGAAGTTGTCATTTTGTCATCAGGTATTGTACTTACATGAAGTTGTCATTTTGTCATCAGGTATTGTACTTACTTGAAGTTGTCAGTAAGTCATCAGGTATTGTACTTACATGAAGTTGTCAGTAAGTCATCAGGTATTGTACTTATATGAAGTTGTCAGTCTGCCATAAGGTATTGTACTTACATGATGTGGGTCTGTCATCAGGTATTGTACTTACATGAAGTTGTCAGTCTGTCATCAGGTATTGTACTTGCATGAAGTTGTCAGTCTGTCATCTGGTATTGCACTTACATGAAGTTGTCATTTTGTCATCAGGTATTGTACTTACATGAAGTTGTCGGTCTGTCATCAGGTATTGTACTTACATGAAGTTGTCCGTCTGTCATCAGTTATTGTATTTACATGAAGTTGTCAGTCTGTCATAAGGTATTGTACTTACATGTAGTTGTCGGTCTGTCATCAGGTATTGTACTTACATGAAGTTGTCATTTTGTCATCAGGTATTGTACTTACTTGAAGTTGTCATTTTGTCATCAGGTATTGTACTTACATGAAGTTGTCAGTAAGTCATCAGGTATTGTACTTATATGAGTTGTCAGTCTGTCATAAGGTATTGTACTTACATGATGTCGGTCTGTCATCAGGTATTGTACTTACATGAAGTCAGTCTGTCATCAGGTATTGTACTTACATGAAGTTGTCATTTTGTCATCAGGTATTGTACTTACATGAAGTTGTCATTTTGTCATCAGGTATTGTACTTACTTGAAGTTGTCAGTAAGTCATCAGGTATTGTACTTACATGAAGTTGTCAGTAAGTCATCAGGTATTGTACTTATATGAGTTGTCAGTCTGTCATAAGGTATTGTACTTACATGATGTTGGTCTGTCATCAGGTATTGTACGTACTTACATGAAGTTGTCAGTCTGTCATCAGGTATTGTACTTACATGAAGTTGTCAGTTTGTCATCAGGTATTGCACTTACATGAAGTTGTCATTTTGTGATCAGGTATTGTACTTACATGAAGTTGTCAGTCTGTCGTCAGGTATTGTACTTACATGAAGTTGTTGGTCTGTCATCAGGTATTGTACTTACATGAAGTTGTCAGTAAGTCATCAGGTATTGTACTTGCATGAAGTTGTCAGTCTGTCATAAGGTATTGTACTTACATGAAGTTGTCGGTCTGTCATCAGGTATTGTACTTACATGAAGTTGTCAGTAAGTCATAAGGTATTGTACTTACATGAAGTTGTCAGCCATCAGGTATTGTACTTATGTTACTTTTAAATTGGATGAAGTTCTTAATATGTATGTGTTTGATTTATTTGACTAAGCAGGCTTGAGCTTGTTTGAAGCCTACAGTTGTATGACATCATCTGTACTCCAACAGTGAAACTGTATGGCATCACCTGTTCACCAAACTATGACATCAGCAGAACTGCAACAGTTGTATTGTTTGACATCAGCTGTAGACCACCATTGGTACCTAATGATAGCAGCAGTTCTTTAACATTGGTGTTGTATGTTATCAGTAGTACTCAATCATTGATATTGTATGTCATCAGTAGTACTCAATCATTGGTATTGTATGTCATCAGTAGTACTCAATCATTGGTATTGTATGTCATCAGTAGTGTATTGTATGTCATCAGTAGTACTCAATCATTGGTATTGTATGTCATCAGTAGTACTCAATCATTGGTATTGTATGTCATCAGTAGTACTCAATCATTGGTATTGTATGTCATCAGTAGTACTCAATCATTGGTATTGTATGTCATCAGTAGTACTCAATCATTGGTATTGTATGTCATCAGTAGTACTCAATCATTGGTATTGTATGTCAACAGTAGTACTCCAACACTGATATCTTATGACACCAGAAGAACTGTAACATTATCTATAGTCCAGCTCTGGAATTATATGTCGTCAGTAGTACACCCATTGTATGACATCAGTAGTCTCCCATTGTATGACATCAGTAGTACTCCCATTGTGTGAAATAAGTAGTACTCCCTCCGATTCGGCCAATGTGGGTATGTGAGAAAGCTTGCCAATAGCTTCTCAAGGGTCAGTGGTTCTTTCAGGGGATTTCCTGGGTTCTTCCTCCACCATTAATACTGGCCGCCATGTATAGCCTACCGTGTGCTGAAAAATGGCAATAAACCCTAAAACAACAAAAACAACAACAGTAGTACTCACACTGTATGACATCAGTAATAATTCCACTGTGTGACATCAGTAGTACTCCCATTGTATGACATCATTAGTAGTCCCATTGTATGACATCAGCAGTACTCCCATTGTATGGCATCAGTAGTACCCCAACATTGGAATTGTGTGACATCATTAGTACCTCAGTATTGGCATTGTGTGATATCAATATTACTCCAGCATTGGTATTGTATGACATTATTAGGACTCTAACATTGGTTTTTTGTGACATCGGTAGTTGTTGTTGTTGTAGAGTTTGATCTCATTTTTTCAAGATAAGATAAGCTATCATGGTGGCCAGTATAAATGGTGGAGGATAAAACCCGGGAAAACCCATGAGAAGTTACTGGCAAGCTTTCTCACATACCCACATTGGTCGAGCCAGAGACTCGAACCCATGCAGAAAGAGGTGAGATTTTAGTGATCCATAACAGTGAGCACTTTAGACCACTTGGCCACTTGGGGCCACAACATCAGTAGTACTCCAAAAACATTGGTATTGTGTGACATCAGTTGTACTCCCAATATATGACATCAGTAGTACTCCAGAATTGGCATTAGGCAACATCAGTAGTACTCCAGCTTTGGGATTTGCTTGCAATCAGTACTATTCCAGCAATGATATTGTGTGACATCATTAATACTCCAGTATTGATATTATCTGACGTCAATAGTAATCCAGCATTACATCAGTAATACTCCAACATTGGTATTATACGACATCAGTAGTACTTCAACATTGGTATTGTTTGAAATTAGTAGTACTCCAACCTTGTTAATGCTCATGCAGTTTTAGTTCAATTTTTGTTAATGTTTTTAAAAACCTTTTGTTGAACATATTTGGCATCTAATTTATATACAATGATCCTTTACAATAGAGCACTAGGTTACAATACAGACCTCATTATAACACAGGTATGATCATTGATCCCATTATTCTGGTTAAATGATATTCTTCCATATCATAAACCCCATTTTAAGGCAGCCTTGCCTGTATCCTTTTGCTCTCGTGCGGCTACCTAGAACTGTATTATAAAGAGGGACAACTGTATCATATAAAATGCACCCTAGGATCAGGCAGCCTCACCTGAATCCTGGTAATCTTGTATGGCTACCTAGGATTGTATTATGATGAGGGACAACTGTTACATATATAATGCACTATAGGCTAAGACAACCTGACCTATATTGTGGTACTCTTGTATGGCTTCCTTGAGCTGTAATACAATGAGGGACAAATATGTATCATGTACCCAGTATAAGGCAACCTG
The DNA here is from genome assembly GCA_028554795.2 of Sinohyriopsis cumingii. Taxonomy (NCBI): domain Eukaryota; kingdom Metazoa; phylum Mollusca; class Bivalvia; order Unionida; family Unionidae; genus Sinohyriopsis; species Sinohyriopsis cumingii. Next base: position 109,933,423 of record CM068833.1, read on the forward strand.
ACCTTTATCGTGATACTCTTGTATGGCTCTCTTGAGCCCTATTACATTCAGGGACAAATATGTATCATATACCCAGTATAAGGCAACCTGACCTTTATCATGGTACTTTTGTATGGCCCCCCTTGAACCCTATTACAGTGAGGGAGAGTATTATATATAATACACTACAGTGCCTTATCACTGTACTCTTGTATGGCTTTCTTGAAAAGCATTGTAGTTAAGGACCAGTTTACAGAGGATAAATTATTCCACTATAAGGCAGTGTTGCATATATCACTTTTACAATATTATGAGTCCCATGAATAACATTACAGTGTTGCATATATCACTTTTACAATATTATGAGTCCCATGAATAATATTACAGTGTGGGACCACTTGGTAATGTATATTTATCCCAGCATAAGGCAGTATTGTGTGTATCATGGTACATTTGTTTGCTTCCTTGAGCATTTTTGTAGTGAGGAACCATGCACATAGTAATTAATCAAGTAAGAATGATAATAATAAACAATATGTTGTAAGAAAATATCTGCTTAAGCAGTCAGGAAAAACTTAAAACACTCAGATTGCATTAATGAAATAAATTAAAATAGAAATGAATTAAAAAGTAAATCAATAAATTTGTTAACAAAAGCATCCCTTTAGCTCAAGTAAGCATTTTGTACCCAGCAAACCTTGTTCAGTCCCTATATTCCGACACATACATTGTGAGCATCTATTCTCAGTTTGCAAATGATTGAACAGAAATGTTATGTTAATAATGAGGTTATTTTGTATTTAAAATAAAACTGTGTTCAGTTTTTTCATACAATATTCCATGTTTTTATGTAATGAGTTATTTATTCACATTTTGGTTGATCATATCATTTGTTTACTTTTACTCAGGTCTTGTCAATACTTGTCTCAAAAACTGGTGCAGCAAAACAGTTTGCCAAGCAACTGGGATGGCAGGAAGCTTTCACCAAACTCTTCATTCTTCATGCCATCTCAAAGGAAACCAGCGACCATGAATCTAGTGATCTTATTGACCTTACAGATGATGCATTTGCTATGAGTACAGATACTCAGATCACCCAAGATCAGGATTGTATTCCTGAAGGTACTGATATTGAAAATAGATTAGACATTCATCTTACACAAAATGAGGATGCTGTGATTGGAAGTACCAGTTCCATTACATTGCACAGTAGTAATTGTTCTCAAAGTGATTCAACAACTATCAGTCAAAACCAGAGACCTGATCATACACAGTTTCATCTCAACCTTGGAAATGTTGACTTGGGTTCTTCACCTCAAATTCCTTTCACACCGTTATTTGAAAAGATGAATCAAGATTTAATGGAGGATGATTTACCCTGTGATATGTCACGCAGTTCAAGTGCTAGTGCAGAAGATTTGAGTGCAATAGGACAAAGAGAATCGCAACAAAGACACCGTTCTGAATGCTTATCGACATCCCTATCTGTGACTGAGGAGTCATTGGAGACATCTTCCCAGGCCAATGAATCTCGCCGTGACTCATTTACACAGGCAGAACACATTCAGAGAGCTCTTGATAGTCTTGGTCTACAGAGGATTTATATTGGCTGTGCCGAAGAGACTTCTGAAGAACTGTGCCAAAACTTACTGATCATCTTGCTTACAGTCATGTGGAAGGGTATAGATGGCTCTGATAAAACAGTATGGATGGTAAGTAGGACAAATGCAGAATGATGTCAGAAAGAGAGGATCTCAGAAAATTTGTCCTTAAAGCATTAAGGCTACCAAAATGCAGAGTTTGTGCTATGATATATTGAATTAAAGTAACACAGTGGGATACTTCATTTCATCATGACTTCTTCTTTGAATTTACTTATATGTTTGGCCCACGAGTTTTTGTAGAAACTAGGGCAACAGTTTTTTTGTGGTACTGGATTTTGTGGAATCTAGGGTCCATTTTTTTATGAGAGGCCAGTTTCTGTGGTTTTGTTTGTAGGTACAAAACACAGATTTTAAGACTAAATGAACAATGATGCAAGTTTGAAGCAGGGGTATGTATTGCTTCTAATTGTGCATCGTTAAACCTATGTCTCAATACTATACGAATCCTGACTCATGGACTGAGCTTATTCTCAGGTAAATAACTTATAATGATGTTCGCTTTCATCATCTCAAGTTAGTACAACCATAGTATTGTCCTTAAAACATTGCACTAAATGCAAAGGGTTTGTCATTATTATAACTAGTATTACTTTAATTTTCTTTTTTGATAGCATGAACTACATGTCATTAAATGTTACCAGAGTATATATTTCCAGAGTTGTCAGTTAAAGAATTTATATTATTATTTCAAGTTTTCATTTTGTAACATGTATATCATGGTACAGTATGATGTATTGGTATGAAAATCAAAATATTCCCTGTATTCGTCATATGTTCCATGATACAGTTCCAAGATACAGTATGATGTATTGGTATGAAAATCAAAATATTCCCTGTATTCATCATGTGTTCCATGATACAGTATAATGTATTGGTATGAAAATCAAAATATTCCCTGTATTCATCATGTGTTCCATGATACAGTATGATGTATTGGTATGGAATTCAAAATATCCCCTGTATTCATCATGTGTTACATGATACAGTATAATGTATTGGTATGAAAATCAAAATATCCCCTGTATTCATCATGTGTTCCATGATACAGTTCCAAGATACAGTGTGATGAATTGGTATGAAAATCAAAATATTCCCTGTATTCATCATGTGTTCCATGATACAGTATGATGTATTGGTATGGAATTCAAAATATCCCCTGTATTCATCATGTGTTACATGATACAGTATAATGTATTGGTATGAAAATCAAAATATCCCCTGTATTCATCATGTGTTCCATGATACAGTTCCAAGATACAGTATGATGTATTGGTATGAAAATCAAAATATTCCCTGTATTCATCATGTGTTCCATGATACAGTTCCAAGATACAGTATGATGTATTGGTATGAAAATCAAAATATTCCCTGTATTCATCATGTGTTACATGATACAGTATAATGTATTGGTATGAAAATCAAAATATTCCCTGTATTCATCATGTGTTCCATGATACAGTTCCAAGATACATATGATGTATTGGTATGAAAATCAAAATATTCCCTGTATTCATCATGTGTTCCATGATACAGTTCCAAGATACAGTATGATGTATTGGTATGAAAATCAAAATATTCCCTGTATTCATCATGTGTTCCATGATACAGTATAATGTATTGGTATGAAAATCAAAATATTCCCTGTATTCATCATGTATTCCATGATACAGTATGATGTATTGGTATGAAAATCAAAATATTCCCTGTATTCATCATGTGTTCCATGATACAGTATGATGTATTGGTATGAAAATCAAAATATTCCCTGTATTCATCATGTGTTCCATGATACAGTTCCAAGATACAGTATGATGTATTGGTATGAAAATCAAAATATTCCCTGTATTCATCATGTGTTCCATGATACAGTATAATGTATTGGTATGAAAATCAAAATATTCCCTGTATTCATCATGTGTTCCATGATACAGTATGATGTATTGGTATGAAAATCAAAATATTCCCTGTATTCATCATGTGTTCCATGATACAGTATAATGTATTGATATGGAATTCAAAATATCCCTATAAGCATGTGTACCATGCGACATTATAATGTATAGATACAAAAATAAAAAATGCCCTGTATTCATCATGTGTACTGTGATACAATATAATGTGTTGGTACGAAAATCAAAATATTCCCTATAGGGGGTTTCACGGTTAGTATCTCCCCTTGAAAACACCAGAGGGCATATTGGTGCAACTCACTTCCGGATAGTTCAGTCAATTAAGATGGCAGATGTAGATCAAGAAAATGTGACTGACTGCTCACATTATGCAAGCAGGATCGATATCTCACTATCTTAAAAAGAAATTCTATCAATATTTGATCAATTGTTTATACATCTTTATTTTTTTCACTAACTTGTGCTGCTCCCAGCTTTCAAATAAATATTATCTGCCCATTTCAGAACTTCACTATCTTTCCATTATTACCTTATGCTCTAGTTTGTATTATTTAATTGTGCAAAAGTGTATCGCTGCGTAAAAAGTTCTTGCAATTTATCTCGCTTGAAGAATAATGAAAATATATTTATTTTGTACAGCTTCAATCATAGCAGTTAATGGAGGTTGAACGACAATGAGAAGAAAAAAATTCTAACTTCTTAAAGTTTTGTATTATTGATTTAGGCTGTTGCTTTTCTATTAATGTTCATTATATTTTTCATGAAATAACTTGAGTTTTTTCAAAATGCACAAATATCAACCACGCCTGAACAGACAGGCACACGTACGAGTCTTCTTGATGATTATTTTAATTTTATTTCCTTGAATGTTAAATTTCAGAGTATAAAATTTGGAGAAATATCGATGTTAGACACACTATGCCATGCATAGGGCATTTGTGGCTCTCACCTATCTGTCTCTCTGTCTGTCTGTATGTATGTCTGTCTTCTTTCATCTGGTACATGGGTATGTATATCCTTGAATGAATGTGTGTTTGCATACGTGTAGTACATAAACATACTTCTGGTTAAAAATAAGTTTAAAATGATGCTAAGTTAGAAAGACTGATATATAAAGACAACAAATCTGAATATTTGTGAGTATCCATTTATTATTGACTTGTAGAGTATGTTTTTACATGCAGTCTCTTTTTTAAATCATTCTGTTTGCAATTTTAAATCTGGTCACGTGGATCAATATTGATTTAAACGGCAAACCAAAGTAATATGACTGAATCTGTGAAATAATTGGATCTTAAAAAATTACATATTTGATGCAAGGAAAGTTAAACAGAAATAAACTAATTTTAAGAAGGCTGAATTTGCTGGTGGCAATCAGCAATGTTGTCTGAAGAGCCCAGCAAATTTGAGAGTTATTACATGTCAGTGTATGCAAAGAAAAATCATGCTGAAAGTTACTGCATGTACCGTCCAATATTTGATGTTTCAAAAGTCAAAAATAAAATGAAACAGAAAGAAAAAAACGTCATTAGGTATGTTATTTAATCTGAATATTGTATGACGTTTACACCCAAATATGAATACATATTCCATCTGCATTAATTACACTCATTTATTGTTATGATAGCTAATGTAATTATTGCTTTGTTAAGTTCTTCTGAATACATTAAAATATTGTGTTCCATTTTATTTTGAAAACAAACGTTTCTGGCTTAAAATATTCAGCTTTACAAATCAGCTGACATATTGAATTCATGTTATAATTTTCTTATCGAACTTGTGTTATAACTTTCTTAACTCGTACTATAAATGAACTATTAGCCTTGCGAAAATAACTGAGAAAGAAGGATATATCAACATATGAAAAATCCAAATTGTTTAGACTGTTTTCGTTAAAGTTATATAACCAAAAATGCAATAAATGTTTAAAATTGGAGAGCAGAGTAAAATGTTCCTACAAATGTTTTTGAAATAATGGATAATGAATGTATATTATTAGTTATGGACAGTGTATTTAATTTAATTATTTGATATCATTTAAGTATGGAAAGTAAATATTATTTAATTATCTGATATAATGTAAGTATAGACACTGAATCTAATTATATGATTTGATGTCTGTAATTATTCTCCTAGTATGAATAAAAGATGTTTGACATATATAATTGATTCATTGGTTTAACCATAATGATCTGTAGTACAGCTAGAGACCTTCCTTTGTTGACTTTATGTTTCGCTAACCAAGTGTAGACGGTAAACTATCTGGAACTGGAAATTTTTTGTGGGCATGCGCATTTGAGCTAAGGGAGGTAATTTTAGGTGCTACGAACAGTAACTCCTTTGTAACCGTGAAACCCCCTATTAGCATCATGTGTACCATGATACAGTATACTGTATTGGTATGAAAATCAAAATATTCCCTATTAGCATGTGTACCATGATACCTTATAATGTATTGGTATGAAAATTTTAAATATTCACTATGTTCATCATTGCATCATGGGTACCATGATAGAATATGTATGGGGCCCCACATGGCCAAGTCTCAGGATTGACCATGTGTATATGTGAGAAAGCTTGCTATTAGCTTCCTGTGGGTCATTGGTTCTTATTTGGGTTTTCCTGGGCTTTTCCATCACCAGTCATTCTGGCTGCCATGTATAGCCTGTCTTGTGCTGCAAATGGCATTAAACCCACAGCAGTAACATCATGTGTACTACGATACGTCAAAATATATTAGCATGAAAATACCAATATTCCCTATATGTATCATAATGCAGTATGATGTATGGGTATGAAAATATCAATATTCACTCTATGTGTCATGTGTACCTTGATTCAGTATGATATATTGGTATGAAGATATCAGTCGAATCTATAAGTATCATTTTATTCTTTATATTAAAGTCTGTGTTAATGTCATCTCATTTATCCTCAAAAGTCATATCAGTTATATAGTTATTATTTTCTGAAAATTCTTTTCAGATTGTTGTCCCCATTATTTTTTTTTTATGGATATCAACTCCTTGTTATCTTGATTAAAGAAAACGTTTGTACCTACTTCAATTTTTGGATTGGGGAAGGAGTCTTTTCATTTGCACAAAAGAAAACGTTTGTACCTGCTTCAATTTTTGGATTGGGGAAGGAGTCATTTCATTTGCACAAAAGAAAACGTTTGTACCTGCTTCAAGTTTTGGATTGGTGAAGGAGTCTTTTCATTTGCACAAAAGAAAACGTTTGTACCTGCTTCAAATTTTGGATTGGTGAAGGAGTCTTTTCATTTGCACAAAAGAAAACGTTTGTACCTGCTTCAATTTTTGGATTGGGGAAGGAGTCTTTTCATTTTGCACAAAAGAAAACGGTTGTACCTGCTTCAATTTTCGGATTGGGGAAGGAGTCTTTTCATTTGTACAAAAGAAAACATTTGTACTGCTTCAATTTTTGGTTTTATGAAGGAGTCTTTTCATTTACACAAAAGAAAATGTTTGTACCTGCTTCAAGTTTTGGTTTTATGAAGGAGTCTTTTCATTTGCACAAAAGGACCAGTATTTAGTAGGTCTTTAAATTCATTGTTTGTAGCAACCACAGAAATTGTTATTCCTTAATGTATAGTCTCTTTACTGTAATCATCTGTAGCCTTATTCAGTTTTTAATTTTGGACTTTGAACATCATGTTGTCATCCACAATCACCACAAGATATTGATGCATTCCTTGATAGCTCTAGCTATGACACGTTTCATGTTCAAGCTATAACATGTTTCATGTTCAAGCTATGACATGTTTCATGTTCAAGCTATAACATGTTTCATGTTCAAGCTATGACATGTTTCATGTTCAAGCTATGACACGTTTCATGTTCAAGCTATGACACGTTTCATGTTCAAGCTATGATGCATTTCATGTTCAAGCTATGACACGTTTCATGTTCAAGCTATGATGCATTTCATGTTCAAGCTATGATGCATTTCATGTTCAAGCTATGACACATTTCATGTTCAAGCTATGACATGTTTCATGTTCAAGCTATGACATGTTTCATGTTCAAGCTATGACATGTTTCATGTTCAGAGATATCTTTTATTGATTGACCTCAGTTTCTTGACAACATGACCATATTTTGATTTGGCAAATAAAGACAAACTATAATATGATAATCATCTATTACTACAGTTGAGACAAAACTAATCTAATTTGACCTGATAATTAAAAACTAAATTAATTTGGCCTGATAAGTAAAAAGAAAAGAAAAGACTGATATAGTTGAACAAAACATTTTTGCAGGAGCGAGGTCAGGTTTTCTCATGGCTGGATTACCTGAGTCAGACCAACGATTTGATCCGTCCAGCAGCAGAGCTGAAAAGACGTCTTTTAGAGATGATGTTACACTCCTGTACATCGGATATGAAGGAACCAGGTCAGGCCCTAGCAGTATTCACCATTTTTGTTTCTAATCTCATGATACAATGTTTCACGAAGCCATTTCATCAATTTTATATTGGTCACATGTAATATGATGGAAAAACACAAGATGCATTGCTTTCATACATGGCAAATATATATCTGCGGCAAAAAAATTTCATTATGCCAGTATAATTTTGGGGCATTTACCTGCATCTAATTAGTTAAAATTGGTGAAATTCATGAAATGAGTGAAATAATTTTGATCAATTTCACTTGAGTTTCCGAAAGTTAGAGAACCCAGAATTGATTTTCTAAATATTATTGCAAATAATCAGCTATGCTATGTCCCGAGTTTGTCAGAAATGTTTAGATGTTTGCAGTGCATGATGTCTTGCAGTGACATATGATTCTTTTGAAACTTTACTGGTTAAAATTTGAATGATATCAGTCATGTTGTCAGAGGCATATAGTACCTGTATACTTCCTACTGTTTGTATTTGTTACACTATTATTGACCAAACTTAATACAACAGAATTTCAAGAACTTTTCAGTGAAATACTTTTTGAAAACAAATTATTGGAGTTTTACAGTTTATTATGCTGGACAAGTCTTTCTCTAGGTATTAAACAAGTCATCATGGGTTGAAAATTAATGATCCAACTCGTTTTCTTGTGAAAAATATATGGCAGTTGAGTTGTGACTGAGACAAATGGACATTGGTGACCAGCATTTCTTTGTAATGAAAAGGTTGTTCTGTGGAGACTATTGCGACCTTTGTTCATTCTAAGGCCATAGTTTCTTCAGGAAGTTTGCTTTCCATTTGTTTTTATCAAGTTCATACAAGCACTTCATTCTCGCACTTCAAAACTATGAAATGCTTAACAGAGGGAGAAGAGACTAATCTCAGTTTGTAATTTCTTATAAATGGTTTCTATGGTAACTAGCTGAGTACAATTTCAGTACTTTGAAATTCCTGATTGGATGGGTTGATTATTAATTATTTTTAACCCTCTGCTCATTGCAGTGATTTTGAGTGATTGATATTGGAGTTATTTTGTTGTGTCTACCTCGGTAGAAAGTTAATGTAATGATTACTTTGGCAATGATATGCCTGTCTCTTTGTCCATCCATGCGCCTGGTTGTATGTCCAGGTTAAGTTCCATGTTAAAGACTTATTTTAAGCTGAGTATTAAAGATTTTAGATTATGCTCAGTACACCACTTCCTCAATAACTCGTGCCCGGATAATTCATGAACCCGCTTATAATGCAAGGTCAGGCATGGATCCCATTTTTTAAAACTAGAAATATTTCAAAAATGGCCTCTTTGTGTTGAACTTAAGGAAAATCTTGATCATAAATGTTAGCTGAAACTTTGAAATATTGTTGGTTTTATCATCGAAAATGGTATATGGAGATGGAAATTTGAATCAACATTATGAAATTGTCAGCATTCAATAAGAAGTCATAAATTTGTTTGCATTTTCTTTCCAAACGACATTCTTCATGCCATAAATAATACCTTAAATAACGATATTCAACGTAATTTGTCCACATGATCCATTTGGACTTTGTATTCATTTGTCAATTCATGTATGACTAGCCAGGTTAGCATAGGCTAGAAATGCACAAAATGAAGTGGATTCAATTCTAAACTTTATGATTATGAAGCGGATTAAATTCTAAACTTTATGATTATTCTGGTATTAAATAATTACTTGTGTACAGGTCAATATACAGCGAGCATGATGGAGAACTCTATAGAACTTGTGCGTATTACAAGAGCTTTTGTTGTGGACAAGACTTGCAGGATGGAGGACAGGTTCAGTGAAAGGGTAAACCAAACATTTTGTTTTACTTTGTATGTATTCCTAGAAATTGCAATTTTTTAGTGTTTGTGTTTAGTATCTATGTTTTTATTTCCCACCATTGCTCTTAAAACTCACTTATTTTGACTGCAAGAACAAACGTAAAGACTTAATAATGTTCCCTACCTTAAATATTTTCAGCATGTTTTTTATGTTTTCTAATTTCATGGTGTTTGTTATTTGTAATAATACCATTATATATGGTTTCTTTTTATATGTCAGGTGTTGTCTAATATTGTAAAGTGCTTAGAGCTTCTTAAGATTAGGTGCTATACAAAGTCCTCAATATTATTATTATTATTATTATTATTATTATATATATATATATATGGAATTCATCATGTGACTTAGTGATCAAGACAATAATTATTTCTATTGGAATGCATCATGTGACTTAGTGATCAAGACATTAATTATATCTGTTGGAATGTATAATATGACTTGGAATGTATAGTATGACTCAGTGAACAAGATAGTAATTATATCTGTTGGAATGTATTGTGTCACTTAGTGACCAAGACTTCAAATTCATTGTGCATTCAATTGTAGGTCTGTTTGAGTGATAGCTCTAAAAAGAATTAGGTACTATCATTTCAAACATGTATGAAACACATGCAACTTGAACCAATGGCATAGTTTGTATTGATCAAATGTGCGATCATACAACATCAATAGTACATACAGCAGGAGCAGAAGCATTTCACAGACAGCTTTGGGCTAAATTCTTAAAATTAAATTGTTTTACATAATTAGATAATTTTATTGCATTCAAAGATGTATAATTGTGGTTTTAATTAATTTGTCTGCATAACATTATCCTGCTTATTTAGAGCTCTAGAATGATGTTATGTTTTCATTCATTTATATGAAATAAGGACTTGCAATTGTTGTTTTATTCCTGCAGTTACTAGAGGACGTGATGTCGCTGTTGGACACTTTGGCAGTGTGGGACGTCAACTTGGGAACACAGTGGCAAGAGATGATACAACTTGGCCTTAGTATTCTTCTGGCATTTGCCCAGCATCCACATATAGAGGTATTTCACAATTAGTCTCCATCATTGGCAGTTGCTCAGCATCCACATGTAGAAGTATTTAGCAGTTACTCTCCATCATTGGCAGTCGCCCAGCATCCACATGTAGAAGTATTTAACAGTTACTCTCCATCATTGGCAGGTGCCCAGCATCTATATGTAGAAATATTTAACAATTACTCTCCATCATTGGTATTAAGTTTGAGGTTCTTATCCACCTGGTATGTAATCAAGAAGGATACACATGTCACTATGTTAGTCTGTTGGTCCATCTGTAAATATTTACATTTTTGGAGCAAAAGTTTCAAATCTTTGGTGAATCAGACTTTGCACACATGTCAGGCAGGTTTCATAGATGTACATTTTGATACAAATAATTTTCTGCATTCGGTATTCTTTTATGTTATCAAGGACACCAAGTGTGTCGTATATAGAGTACTGGCCCATGATATAAATATAGAGTACTGGCCCATGATATAAATATAGAGTACTGGACCATGATATAAATATAGAGTACTGGACCATGATATAAATATAGAGTACTGGACCATGTAATTTTTGACTCACCTGGCCATAAGGTCAAAATAGCTTATGATATGGACCATAAATCATCATGTGACCACTGTGGTGTGGCATGCATCAATTTGAAATATCTTCACATAAAAGTACTTTGACAAATTTCAATAGAATTGTTAGTGTACTGATCATAGACCAGAAAGGCCTGTGAGATGGCCTGTTGTGCATCCATCATCCATCTGTTAGCAATAATTTGTTATTGTTACTTCTAATTATGTACAGCATTGTCATAAAGATGTTTCAAAGTTAAAGTAATAATAATAATGAGGACTTTGTATAGCTCCAAATCTTTAGAAGCTCTAAGCACTTTACAACAGTAGAAAACACCTATAACATAAAAAAACCATATATAATGATATGATTACAAAAAACAAACCATGAAATTCGAAAACATACAAAACGTACTTAAGGTAGGAAACATTATTAGGTCTTTAAGTTCTTTTTGCAGTCGAAATAGGTGGTTTTAAGAGTACTCTTGAATGGGATGACTGTGTCTTTGTTTCTAAGTGCAGTTGGTAATTTGCTCCACATTGCTGGGCCCTGGTATGCAAAAGAATGCTGTCTATATGACTTTCTTGTCATAGTGGGAATAATGAGTATACGATTGTCAGAAGAGGAGTGTAAGTATCTTGCTGGTATGTACACATGAGTGAGGTCGGATAAGTATGTTGGACTGGAGTCCATCAGTGAAACGTAGCACAGAGAACAAATTTTGTGTTTGATTCTGGATTGTATGGATAGCCAGTGTATGGTACAGAGCAGGGGGAGGTGTGCTCTGATCATGGTGATCTAAGGATGATCCGAGCATCTGTGTTTTGAAGTTATGAAGTAGATATTGAGACGAATCAGATAGAATTGAGTTACAATAGTCCAGTCTTGAAAGTACTAATGAACACACAAGTGTTTTAATGTCATCAACTGAAATGGAGCTGATGCATCTCAGCTCAAGATATGCAGCCTTGCATATGTTCATGACATGTTGGTGCAATATGAGATTACTGTCCAGAGTAACAGCTCGGTTTCATATTGACTGTGTGAATTTAATGTTGGTGTTACTGATATTTATTGAGTGAGGTAAAGGATGTGAATGAGAAAGTCTTTATGTTGTGATCAGAATGGCCTCAGTTTTATCATCATTCATCTGCAACTTGTTACATGTCATCCATGATTTCACATCAGAAATGCACCTCTCTACACCTTGGATGGTAGCATCAACTTCATTTGGGTGGCTAGAATTGTATATTTGGGTTTCATCAGCATACAGTTGGTGAGTTGTTGTTGTTGTTGTTCTAGGGTTTAACACCATTTTTCAGCACAAGATAGGCTATACATGGCGGCCAGTATAACTGGTGGAGGAAGAACCCTGGAAAACCCAGGGAAGAACCATCGACCCACGAGAAGCTACTGGCAGGCTTTCCCACGTACCCACGCTAGCCAAGCGTTGGACTCAAAACCACGCAGACAGAGGTTAGATGGCAGTGATCTGGAACGGTGAGTGCTTTAGACCACTCGGCCACTCGAGGCCCCCCAATTGGTGAGACACTGGATGATAATCTATGACACTTGAGAGTGGCTGAGTGTATATAATGAAGAGAACAGGTCCAAGAACAGACCACTGTGGAACACAACAACAAAGATCAAGTAGGCTGTGGTGTATTCCATTTGCAGACACAGTTTGTGTCCTGTTGACCAATTAGGACTTGAACCACGGCAAGGCGGTATCATGAATGCCAAATACATGCTGGAGATGGTGAAGTAATATATCACGGTTTGTTGTGTCAAATCAAAGAGGGTGAGGCCTGTTATAGTTCCGCTGTCCAAATATACCAACATGTTTACCTTGTTTGATGATGAAGATTGTGGTTGTTTTTACTTCAAGGTGAAATATTCTGATTGTATTATAATATTCTGTTTTCCACAAAATAAAGATTTAATGATAGTTTGTTGTGTTGTGATCTTTCCTTTTTAATTGGAACTTCTGAATAATCAGGTTTCACTTTAAGATTCATGTATGCCATAGCTTACATGTAGATTCATGCAAATCATATATAACACAGTGGGCTATAAATCTTCAACTGATACATATTTTATTATCCATACTTCTCACAGTATGTGTCACAAGACACAGGTAATTTCATCTAATAATTTATTTGGTCTTAAATGAAAACTTAGACATCCAATCCATGGCCACAATGGTTGCCATATTGAAAATCTTGTTATCACTATTTCCCATGACTGCAAACTCATACCACCATAAGTTTTCACTGGAAAACTTCTTAATGAGTTCTAGTCACTATCATAAGCTGTCAGAGATATAAAGCATACAAGAAACTGGACTATCAGCATCTTCAAGGGATTATTGTTTATTTATCTAACTAAATAAATATAATACAAGATATTTGTCATATGAGAGATTGAGGCAGACAAAATATAACAGTTATTTGATAATGTCAGTGCAGTGGACATTGATATAAGATATTCCATACAATTTAAATTTCCAGATATGTTCACTAGCAACTGCCCGACTTCACATGTTGATTCAGACCAAGCTGATCTCCAGTTCTGCTGAGGCCGCCTTCCTGATTGGGAATCTCAATGATGTCATAACCAAGGCCGTTGAGGGTAAGAATAGTGTTGTAATGTATTGGATCATGTTTGCAAGAAGGGTGATTATTTTTCTTCCTGTCCTTCTGAAGCAGTAAGATACAGACTATAAAATAAAAAACTTTATCAAATCAGTATTTCATGTTGACTTCATTATATAATACAGTCATTCTGTGTTTCATTTGCACACTGTTTGCATTCCATTAATCTTTTTATTTCAGTTATCCTGTCATCAAATTTTTATCTGTGGCCCCAGAAAGTCATCCTAATTTTTCTTAACCATTCCATTCATCGATTACTTTCATATTAACACCTTCTAATGCTTTATTGTTTTCATGTCTTGTCTTATTACAAATGTGCTTTGATAAAATATTATATCCTTAAAATTCAAGCACATTTACTAATCAGCAATAAATCCTTAATATAGAGTTGTAGAGTATTTGTCAGAAATATTTATTTTCTGTTGCATTTTGTTCAGATACAAATTCTACAAATATGACTATTACTAATGATGTCATCGCATCAAGTGTGGTTTTTGAAAAATGTCAGTGCTTGTAAATAATGCAAGATTGTGTGTTGGTGTAAAGATCCTGATCCCAGATTAAGTTATGTACAAATCATATATTGTCGTGTACCAGGACATTCAGTTGTGATGCCAGATTACTTTGAACACATATTATAATAAAACAGGACATTCAACCATAGAAATATAGCAACAGTCCTGAAATATTGCATTTGCACATTACAGACAATTACATTCATCATTTGTTTCACTTCGTCTGAATTCATTCTGCGTTCTGTTTGTGTTTCAGTTTATTTTCTGTAGTAAAATCCTGTTTCGTGGTATTAGCTCTTTTCAGGGTCTGTTCATCTATAATTTGGTTTCTGTTGTAAAATTACCCGTTACAGTGTTAGTATATCTGTCATTTAGTTTCTATGGTAAAATGACTTTAAGTGTCAGTATATCTATCATTGAGTTTCTATGGTAAAATTACCAGTTTCAGGGTCTGTATATGTATGTATAGATTTCCAATTATGCTGTGATTGTACTTATCAGGATTATTGTCATTTCATGTGGTTCTATTGCTTTGAAGGCATATATCTGAATTTTGAACCTGCACCTTTAGTAATTGATGTTTTCAAGCATTAACTGTTTTTTATTTCCATCTAAAAATTTGAACATCTTTACCTTTTATCTTTTAGGACAACAAGTTTGCTTTTGTTTGGAAGGATTTTTCAGTCTAAAGATTTTGTGATTTTTTACATTAAAAGTTTTGGAAATTAACTTTTAAACAGTACTTTATAGTTAGGATGTGTCATTATTTGTACATACATGGGTGCATGCATGCATACATACATACATGCATGCATACATACATACTTACATACATACATCCATCATACTTCCATCATACATACATACATACATGCATACATTGGGGGGGGGGGGGCTGAGTGGTCTAAAGCGCTCACCGTTACGGATCACTGCCATCTCACCTCTGTCTGCACCGGTTCGAGTCTCGGATTCAGCCAATGTGGGTATGTGAGAAAGCTTGCCAGTAGCTTCACGTGGGTCAGTGGTTCTTCCGGAGTTTTCATGGGTTCCACCTCCATCATTAATACTGGCAGCCATGTATAGCCTATCATGGGCTGAAAAATGGCGTTAAACCCAACAACAACAATAATACATACATACATACATACATACATACATACACGCATGCACGCGCACACACACACACACACAGAGACATACATACATAAATACATACATACTTGCATACATAGATGCTTTAACTTAGATGTTGTTGCTCACATTAAGTTGGATGCTTTTGCAGTTTTAATTTAGATGTTGTCAGTAGCTTTAAGTTGGATGCTGTCACTAGCCTTCAGTTGGGTTCTATCACTAGATTTAAGCTGCATATTTTCACTTGCTTTAAGCTGGATGCTGTTGCTAACTTTAATTTGGATGGTATCACTAGCTTTAAGTTGGGTACTGTCAGTAACTTTATGATGGATACTGTCAAGGGCTTTAAGTTGGATGCTGTCGCTAGATTTAAGTTGTTTACATTGGGTCCTGTTACCAGATGGATGCTCTGCTTGCTAAGACATCTATATCCTTACATTTATTTCAGTCCTTGGTTGCAAGAGAGTATGAAATATTTCACCATGTATTATCTTTTCCATCATTTCAGTTGTTTTATGTGTAACTTTGCATCAAATTTCAGAAAATACAGACAACTACTCATTCCTGATCCCAGTGATGAAAGCATTGATAGACAAAGCCTTTGACCTCATGAACCTTGACCTTAATCTCCCCAACCTCCCGTCCACCTCACTTAGCCCAACTTTCTTCGATGACTTCAAGGTGTACTGCAGGTCCAGGGAGTGGAGGACATTTTTGGAGGTTTATGTAAGTCAGTTCAACCGTTCCTTAAAAGAGTGATCTATTGGAAAGCTAATCAGGGATATCTGCTTTGATACATTCACCAATCACATTAACATTAGGGATATAAGCCTGTTATCTCCCGAATCCAGCTTTGATGAAAGATAAAAATGTGTCTTTAATTTTTTATATGATATAATCAAAGGGCAATAACTTACTCATTCCCTCCCTTTGCCACCACTAGGTGTCACTAGCAGAAATGTGCTCCTTTCCCATTTGAATCATCATGGTTTTCTTATGAATTGGGAACATCTTACCTTCACTTGTCCTAGTGTTTTGTCTACCTGTTTATATGGTTTATAGCCAGTCTCAGTCTTGTAAGCAGGGTATCCCCCGGGGGGAGTAAAATTGAGGGTAAAAAGAAACCCTTGGGGTCAGAACTGGGGGTCAAATAAAAAATGTGGGGGTCAAAAATATACTGACAAATTTTCATCTGACCCATACTTTTTCAGCTTGAAATAGGATATTGCAACTTGTACAATATACTATCTTTCTCAGTAAACATACAAATAAACCAACATGCACAATTAACAAACAGCTGTCTACTGTTCTTCGGTGGTATTAATCTAACCCATTTCGTACTGGGTTTCCAGTGATATCTCACACTGTTACATTGACCACTGGGATAGTGGTTTGCTGCTCCTTTTGTGGACTGGATCAAAGTGGTTCCTTTTGTGAACTGGATTTAAGTGGTTCCTTTTGTGGACTGGATCTAAGTGATTTTTTACTTCTAGCATTTGTTTTCTTTTTTGTCAAACTGTTAGGTAGACCAGCTACCTTTCCTGTTTCATTCTTTGTTTGCATGGTTGCTTTAACAGGTTTTGGAGGTGTCAGGTCTGTAAACTTGGTCTCCTCCTGGTGACTAGGTAATGTCTTTCCAGGTATAAACATATTTTACAGAAGGTCTCTTATATACCTCACCTGTGCTTTTGCATAGGATTTGCTAATCGAACTTTGTGGAGTTTTGAAAGATTAGTGGATCCAATACTTCTATTTACAAATATTATCTTTAATGTTACTGGGGATACACTATAAAAAACTTTGGTGATTCCTAAACTTGTCAAGATACCGTATATACCAAGCCAAAGTTAGTCGTACCATTAGAGAGAGTAAGAGGAAACGTTTGATAGACTATGTCTCAACGTCTTCACTGTTAAGTCAGTGTGGAATATAGTACTATATGTACTTGCTTATCAAACTCTAAACAACAAAGATTCTGATCTACCATAGCATAATGCGCCTACAGATCAGGGTCTATATTGTGTGTTATACTGATTACACATGACAAATTGCACAGACCCTGATTTGCCAGTGCTTAATGCACCAGCTGATCAGTCTGTGCAGTTTTACTTGTCTTACAAGTGATTATACATGTTACAAAAAATTATTGCAAAAATAAAAGCAGCTGCATCAAACACATAAATAAATCTGATGGGGTCATGAACTTACTAAAAATTTCAAACACTTTCCCAGAAAAACTTGAAAAAGTACTTACAAGAGGCATACTCTGAAAACATTGGCCATGTCAACCTGAAAGAAAAAGGTTATTTAAATTTCAGATCTGCTGTCAATGAAGTCTATAATAAACTGTTCACTCTTTGGACTAAGTGCATAAAATTAAATTGTTTTCAGGGCCTTCCATCACGTTTAAAGTTGGAGGGTGAGCTGCTAAAGTAGGTGGTTGGGGTTTGGGGGACTTTCCCCAATTGAGAAAAGCATCCAGGTAAATCACCCAGCAGTTGCTGATAAGGAAACCCCTTGTTTTGCACAATTTGAATTCATATTTGAACATAAAATCCCCAATGCTTATTAGCCAAAATAATTGCAAAATAATACACAAATATACTACTTTTTTAAAATTCTGATATTTTTTAAAATATTTTTTGGAAAATTCTTGTACTCAACCAGTCAGATAGCAGATGATCGCTACGTATGTATCAAAATTAATATACATCATTAAAAATGAATTTGTTCCCCAGGTCACACCACAGAAGGAGCATTTTATTGACAGTGCCTTTCAAGACTCATTGACAACAACTCAGGAGTTCTGGAAGAGTTGTCATGAAGAAATGATGGTGAACCTGCACAAGAAAAACAGGGAGCGTGGAGAGAGCAAGCTCAAGTTCCAGGTTAATAAAGTTTGACAAATTGTTTTCAGTCCATTTACAAAATGTACAGACTACAGAAATATTAGTGGAGCATAACCATTGGTTTACAACAAAGTCAATGCTAACATGAAAGCATCAGACAGTGTATAACTGTATACTGGGTAACATTAATTTTTCACTCTTGAGTTTTTTATTATGTAACAAACAGGGTTAACATTCTAATGCAGCAGCCATTTTTTTATTCCATGATAATGAATAACATGTATAATAATAATAATAATAATAATGAGGACTTTGCATAATGTCTCATCTTTAGAAGCTCTAAGCGCTTTACAACATTAGACAACACCTATAACATAAAAACAATATATAATGATGATTACAAAAAACAAACACCATGAAATTAAAAAACATAAAAAACATGCTGAAAATATTTATGGTAGGAAACATTATTATGTCTTTAAGTTTGTTTTTGCGGTCGAAATAAGTGAGTTTTAAAAGCACTCTTGAATGGTATCACTGTGTCTTTGTGTCTAAGTTCAGTGGGCAATTCATTCCACATTGCAGGGCCCTGGTATACAAAAGAACTTTGTCCATATGACTTCGTTTTCTTCTTGTGAAAAATGAATATATGATTGTTAGAAGAGGAGCGTAAGTATCTTGTTGGTGTGTACACATTGGTGAGGTCGGATATGTATGTTGGACTGTAGTCCATCATTGATACGTAGCACAGAGAACAAATTTGATTGTTGATTCTGGATCAAATGGATTGTTAGTGTATGGTACAGAGCAGCAGGGAGGTGTGCTCTGATCGTGGTACTCTAAGTATGATCCGAGCAGCTGTGTTTTGAACTTTTTTAAGTTTCTGGAGCAGATATTTAGATGAACCAGACAGAATTGAGTTACAGTAGTCCAGTCTTGAAAGTACTAATGAACACACAAGTGTTTTAGTGGCATCAACTGAAAGATATTTGCAAATGGAGCTGCTGCATCTCTGCTCAAGATATGTAGCCTTGCATATGTTCATGACATGTTGGTGCAGTGTGAGAGTACTGTCCGGAGTCTCTTTTAGCAGTACGAAGTTGGCCCCAAACACTGCTATACCATGGAGAACACTTTTGAATTGATACTCTGCACTTGCTGGCTGGGGCATATTTGTCGAGCAGTGAATGCAGGCAATTACCAAGTTGTTCTGCTGTAGGAGGTAAGCACGTTGTTAGGTTTGCTTGGGTTTTAGATGTCCGTCAATATGTACATCAAGCTGTTACCAAGCTTTGTGGATGACATGCACTTTGGGTAAGGAGGAATCCTGTCAATTTTGCAGTCAGGTCATAATCACTGTGACTGCAAGAAAAAAATAGTTTGACATGATGACATTACTTCTCCATTGCAGACCCGCATCAAGCCTGGCAGCTGGCTTGTACTAGGAGTAAGGAAGAGCTCTGTTGCTTTTGAAGTATATTGATTTTTGGCTGGAAAGGTCAGAGGCTATAATCATTTTGACTGAAAGAAGAAAAATGTGTTTATGCATAATATCATGCTTTGATCAGATAATTTGTTTAGGGGTTTTATACTTATGGTATTAAAGAGATCTGTTGATTTCAGAGTCAGATCTGGATCAAGCTTGGTAGCTGGCTTGTACTAGGATTAATTTGTTGAGGGGTTTTGTACTTATGGTATAAAAGAGATCTGTTGATTTCAGAGTCAGATCTGGATCAAGCTTGGTAGCTGGCTTGTACTAGGATTAATTTGTTGAAGGTTTTGTACTTATGATATAAAGGAGATCTGTTGATTTCAGTCAGGCCTTGAAAAAGCTTGGTAGCTGGCTTGTACTAGGATTAATTTGTTTAGGGGTTTTGTACTTATGGTATAAAAGAGATCTGTTGATTTCAGTCGGGCCTTGAAAAAGCTTGGTAGCTGGCTTGTACTAGGATTAATTTGTTGAGGGGTTTTGTACTTATGGTATTAAAGAGATCTGTTGATTTCAGAGTCAGATCTGGATCAAGCTTGGTAGCTGGCTTGTACTAGGATTAATTTGTTGAAGGTTTTGTACTTATGGTATAAAGGAGATCTGTTGATTTCAGTCAGGCCTTGAAAAAGCTTGGTAGCTGGCTTGTACTAGGATTAATTTGTTGAGGGGTTTTGTACTTATGGTATAAAAGAGATCTGTTGATTTCAGAGTCACATCTGAATCAAGCTTGGTAGCTGGCTTGTACTAGGATTAATTTGTTGAGGGCTTTTGTACTTATGGTATAAAAGAGATCTGTTGATTTTAGAGTCAGATTGTCAATGGTGATGGTCTCTTTAGCTCAAAAACAAATGAGTTTTGCAGAATAACTTTACTAATCGTTGGGGATTGCTTGCACTGAAGGTCATGGTAAGTCTATAAATAGACAATAAGTCTAGATGACTATTAAACAAGCAACTAGGTGTATACTTTTAGCTGAAGATTAAATAATCTACAGTATTGTTAGTTTTCAAAATTGTAAAGACCCCATTAGTCTGAAATATTCATGTCTGTCTTTTTGCTGAAGATGTAATCTGTTTGCAGTAGACATCTAGTGAACATTGTTGATGTTTTGTAAGATAAAAAAAAGTAACTGTATTGAACAGACACTTGTAGAGGACTGTCTGCTTATGGGTCATTATTATTTATGTGGTTTGTCAATAACATGATATGGAATGAGACTCTGTCAGTAGGAAACTTAAAGATGATTTGAGGGCAAGTTTTCTACTGACTTGATACCATTCCATACAAAAATACAATACCTCATAATGAATGTACTGCATCAGCAACCAAAACTATTTAGGTTAATTCATGAGGTTCGTTTTCAACCAAGAATGAGAAAAACTCTTCCTACTGACCAGGTTTTTATTCCTTCTTATAAAGATTGGTCTTATACCTCATCATGTAACATGCTTTGACCAATGAAAATGCAAGAAACATCTCATGTAACATGCTTTGACCAATGAAACATCTCATGTAACATGCTTTGAATGAAAATGCAAAAATTTTCTCATCAAACATGCTTTGACCAATGAAAAAGTAAGAAAGTCTCACATGACATGCTTTGACCAATGAAAATACAAAACACTTGTCAGAGGTGGGTTGAAATTTGTAACTAGGTATATAAACTAGCATTGAATGGAAAAAATGAAGTTAGAGATATAAAAATATACATAATTTAATGAATGAATGGTTTAATAATTAATTAACTAAATAATTAATTAATTAATTAATTAAGTTCACAAGTTAATAAATATTTTACATTCAGAGCCTAATACTGGAGGGTTTCAACAAGAAGGTCTCTCAGGAGGAGCGGCGCTTCATGAATGTCGCCATTCAAATGAGGAATCAGCATTCTGCAGCCCTCAGACAATGGCGTGCCACAAAAAGGTTCTTCACAGGGGAAAGAGGAGCCTGGGCAGAGAGGTATAAAGAACTGAAGATGTAATTTTGACATATTATGGGAAGTTCCAACTAATTTGAGGCATATGTTTTTATGTCACCTTGAGGGATGGGAATATAGTAACTGTGTTGCCATTGTCTAACTGTACATACAAACAGCCATCTCTCTTATTTGAATTTGTTTATAAAAACATGTTCTTAAGAGAACATATATCTAGCTTTCATTTTATTCTTATTTGTTTAAACTTTTACATTTGCCATAATTACGCATTATATGGTATTAATTTTTGTTTTAAGCAAAGTTTGGATGAAATAAGCAATTATTCAGTGTCCTCTGTTTATTTTCATTATTTTTTTTCATTATTCATTCATACAGGTCATACATACATTTTAGCTTTTTGGCGGTGAGCGAGTTTATCCTTATAGTGTGTGTATGTGTGTGATTTGGATTTTTAACATAGCTTTAAGAAAATTTCAGTCATATTGATACGATGTCTGCAGTGTGACAGTTTATAGTGATGTCTAGCACTGGGGCATCATGCCACAGACATGTAGCATGATGTCCCACCCAGTCACATTATCCTGACACCAGGCTGACCAGTCCTAACACTAACCTCTTATGCTGAATGCCAAGCGAGGCAGCTGTTAGTACCATTTTTTTGTAAGTCTTTGGTATGACTCGGCTGGGGATCGAACCCCTGACCTTCCGCTTCCGAGGCGGACGCTCTAACCACTAGGCCACCGGAGTGGTCTATCCTTATAGCAGCAACAGCATGTTGTTAATAAAGGTACACCTTTTATGTTTATGTCTGCTTATTTCTTTATTAATTTTTATTTGGCAGATGTCCTGGAGAGATCCACTGGAAGCTTTCAAACCAGGAAAACTTTTCCCGCATGAAGGTCAGGTTAATACAGAATTACAACTTTGATTCTCACACTGAGGCCAGCAGACAGCGAGACAACTTAGGTATTTGTCGATTGAGATTGAAAAGACAATAGTATTTGTTGATGTGAGAAACATAATTATGATTTTGCTTCACATATTCAGGTGTCACCTGTCATTGGTCACAGGTAGACAGTATCTATTGTATTAAAACCTTCAGTTATGTCCTCAAGCTATCAAACACGAGAACCCCTGTAGGTTCAGGAATGTAGAATAAACCAAATGTGCTCTCTTGCAGTTCATGAGAAATGAATATTGGCAGCAAGAGCCATGGTGTCTTGGTTGTAAGCTTACCTGACTTGTGACCAAATTGGTTTATGTTCAGATTCCCCTGTTAGATTAGCCTAGGTCACCTATGGTGGTGTTTTTAAGCAGATTACTTGACTCAATTGCCTTGGTACTAAATAAATAATCTACTTTTTTTTGCTACATTGTAAAACAACAAACTACACCAATTTCAAAACTGTATACCAGCTGTAATTTATTTTCAAGCATTTGATGAGAAAGTACTGAAGAAATGAATGTTGATGATACTATGTTATACAGTGTCGTGGTATAGCACTGATGCCATTGCTTCTTACAGATTATCAGGAATATTACTACTGAAGATTTTGATTTATAGCCAAACAGAAATCACATTGTATTGATATACTATCATACACATTATGCCAAAAATATACAGTTATGTAATTACGTGATTTTATCAGATAGAATTGTGTTTCATTGCCTTCATGACCTCAGAATGGTGGATTAGGACCAGAATCTGAGGGATCAGTCAAACTCGTAATATGTAGTAAAATTAGTAAATATTTGTATCAGTAGTAAACAGAACATTTGCAATTTCTGAGAAAGTAAATAATCCCATTCTCAAAATTAAACCATTTAGAAAATAAATCCTGGAACCAAAACTGTGTTTAATGACAGGCATTGTATGCTACACTACAATACAAATCCTGGAACCAAAACTGTATTTAATGACAGGCATTGTATGTTACACTACAATACAGAACCTAGAAATGTCTTTCATTGATACGGAGTAATGAAATGAATTGAATCTCCTTCATCTGCAAAGGCATTAAATCACAAATAAGGACATAAATTTAATCTTTGCTTGTTTATCAAATATGTGAATTAAACTAAGAAAGACTTTTTACAGACTCAATATTTTGCTTCAGTCAGTTTGTGAAACATATAGTTTTCTAACTTGCTTTAAAAATTTAAAATTTGATGATTTACCAATAGGAGTGCCTGAGATTACTGCTGAGATTCCGCTGGAGAAAATAGCTGTCTCCAAGGAAGCTCTGGTTGCAAAAGACAGCATAGCAGATGATGTCATTGGAGATGAAGAATGGAATGCAATTAGCAACTCTAAGTAAATGGCGAACTGATATGAAACTATAACACTTCTATCTGTCTATCTGTCTGTCTATATGTCTGTCTGTCTGTCTGTTTTGCATCCATTCATTCATCATTATATATATATATATATATATATATATATATATATATATATATGTATACAAACAAGTAATTTTATTTGCATAGACTGTAATGTTTGAATCCCTTGCATTATCAACATGAGAGAAACATTTGAAGGGTGAATATGTCATGCAGCAATGACCATTTTTGTTGAACCCACTTTATTGCAATCTAGATATAGCAGTTACTTTTCGAGCATCATTGTCGTTTTCACCAATTAAGTTTTAGCTATATATTTTGACCTGCTTATTTCTTCTCAACTCCTTAATGGGATTTCATTCCATGCAGGCCCAAGGCTTCTTGTTTAGACATGTAAGGGCCAGCTTTCAAAATCTGGACCAATGAGATCTTCCTGTTTACTTCCTTTATAGCAACTACAATAAAACGAAATTAGTTTTATGTTCAAGTCTCTTATTGCGTACATTTTAAACCATATGTAACCTCTTAACTCCAAAACTTAGGTTTGAGGAATTCCAGTAATTATTTCAGCAAATCAATGGCCTTCATTCTCTTAGAGTAATTAACTTTCCAACACGCATAGGCTGGTTTGTAGCTTGTAAAATAAATAGTTTATGTGATCTAAAATCAAATTTTACTTTCGTAACCTCTTTTCAAAAAAAAAGGCATTTCTCCTTAAAATCTCCTGCAAAAGCATAGTTAGTTTTTTAAGATACCACAGAATCTCCAGTTTCAGTTTGGTAGACTGCTGTAATAGTAAATTTATAAAATTCTTTGCACGAAAGTTTCACATTTTCACTCTCAGAATGGTAGTTACATAAAAAAAACATAAGTATTTTTTTATCCAGTGTTTTTTATATATATATAGTGATGAACAATTCAACAGTATTCAAACAAAATGGTGGTAATCTGGAATTGTTGCATAGGTTTCTAATCAGAATAAACTGATCAAAAGTACAACTCATCCTGGCAAAATTTATGCATTTATACAAAAAGTAACCTCATCACCCTTGCAAAATCTTCTCATTTACATCCTGGGGTAACCTCATCACCCTTGCAAAATCTTCCCATTTACATCCTGGGGTAACCTCATCAGCCTTGCAAAATCTTCCCATTTACATCCTGGGGTAACCTCATCAGCCTTGCAAAATCTTCCCATTTACATCCTGGGGTAACCTCATCAGCCTTGCAAAATCTTCCCATTTACATCCTGGGGTAACCTCATCAGCCTTGCAAAATCTTCCCATTTACATCCTGGGGTAACCTCATCAACCTTGCAAAATCTTCCCATTTACATCCTGGGGTAACCTCATCAGCCTTGCAAAATTTTCCCATTTACATCCTGGGGTAACCTCATCAGCCTTGCAAAATCTTCTCATTTACATCCTGGGGTAACCTCATCAGCCTTGCAAAATCTTCCCATTTACATGCTGGGGTAACCTCATGAGCCTTGCAAAATCTTCCCATTTACATCCTGGGATAACCTCATCAGCCTTGCAAAATCTTCCCATTTACATCCTGGGGTAACCTCATCAGCCTTGCAAAATCTTCCCATTTACATGCTGGGGTAACCTCATCAACCTTGCAAAATCTTCCCATTTACATCCTGGGGTAACCTCATCAGCCTTGCAAAATTTTCCCATTTACATCCTGGGGTAACCTCATCAGCCTTGCAAAATCTTCTCATTTACATCCTGGGGTAACCTCATGAGCCTTGCAAAATCTTCCCATTTACATGCTGGGGTAACCTCATCAGCCTTGCAAAATCTTCCCATTTACATGCTGGGGTAACCTCATCAGCCTTGCAAAATCTTCCCATTTACATCCTGGGGTAACCTCATGAGCCTTGCAAAATCTTCCCATTTACATGCTGGGGTAACGTCATCAGCCTTGCAAAATCTTCCCATTTACATCCTGGGGTAACCTCATGAGCCTTGCAAAATCTTCCCATTTACATGCTGGGGTAACCTCATGAGCCTTGCAAAATCTTCCCATTTCCATGCTGGGGTAACCTCATGAGCCTTGCAAAATCTTCCCATTTACATGCTGGGGTAACCTCATCAGCCTTGCAAAATCTTCTCATTTACATCCTGGGGTAACCTCATGAGCCTTGCAAAATCTTCCCATTTACATGCTGGGGTAACCTCATCAGCCTTGCAAAATCTTCCCATTTACATCCTGGGGTAACCTCATGAGCCTTGCAAAATCTTCCCATTTGCATCCTGGGGTAACCTCATCAGCCTTGCAAAATCTTCCCATTTCCATGCTGGGGTAACCTCATCAGCCTTGCAAAATCTTCCCATTTACATGCTGGGGTAACCTCATCACCCTTGCAAAATCTTCCATTTACATCCTGGGGTAACCTCATGAGCCTTGCAAACTCTTCCCATTTACATGCTGGGGTAACCTCATCAACCTTTCAAAATCTTCTCATTTACATCCTGGGGTAACCTCATGAGCCTTGCAAAATTTTCCCATTTACATCCTGGGGTAACCTCATCAGCCTTGCAAAATCTTCTCATTTACATCCTGGGGTAACCTCATGAGCCTTGCAAAATCTTCCCATTTACATCCTGGGGTAACCTCATGAGCCTTGCAAAATCTTCCCATTTACATGCTGGGGTAACCTCATCAGCCTTGCAAAATCTTTCCATTTACATGCTGGGGTAAAAAATCAGCCTTGCAAAATCTTCCCATTTACATCCTGAGGTAACCTCATCAGCCTTGCAAAATCTTCCCATTTACATCCTGGGGTAACCTCATCAGCCTTGCAAAATCTTCCCATTTACATGCTGGGGTAACCTCATCAGCCTTGCAGAATCTTCCCATTTCCATGCTGGGGTAACCTCATCAGCCTTGCAAAATCTTCCCATTTACATCCTGGGGTAACTTCTTTAATGTTGCAGAATCTCCCCATTTACATCATATGGTAACTGTGCAGTGACGATGATGAAATTAAAATGGTTTTCTAGGTATACTTTTGTGTACATTTTACTTATACATAGCCTTCTTCAAAAGAAACTCCAGTGATGATGTTCAGTAACTCTTTAACCCTTCATTTGCTTAAATATGGTATTTAATATCCTGCCACAAATAGGCTGGCCCCATTGCTCATGAAATAATTTGTTCTATGTACAGTCTTTCTCTCTGTGTCTCTGTCTGTCTGTCTGTCTGTCTGTCTCTCTCTCTCTCTCTCTCTCTCTGTATATATATATAGTCACCTCAATACCAGAAATTAAAGCACTTATTCCTGGATCCAATCCCACATTAATATGTTTCCCTGTATTAATAGATTATCAAAACATTAAAGAATGGTACCTAATAACAATATAGTCAAACAAGTTATAATTTTGTCCAATCATTTAGTATACCACATGCTGCAATCAACCACACCTATCGCCAGACTAGTGAACACCAGCACCTAGATCCACACTGCCGTGCACATGTCCTGCTTTCCTCTCTGACTGCTATATAGATATCAATTTATAATTATAATTTCATGTATGGATCCTGCATTTATAAATATAAATCCAGTATATTTGAGCATATAACTGAGTGGTAAATGCACCTTGCCTAGTGTGATCTAGTGCATGTCAGTTCTTACCCTTGCTCTTGTTCCATCCTTTCTGGGGGATGAGTGCACATCTGTGCAGGTTTTGCTGAGTTAGGTTATACATCCAGTCATATATCCAACCATCTATCTAGTCATGTGCTTTCTGAAATTTTACTTATAATTTAAATGTAACTATCTTTTATGGAAGAAGTGCTGGTAATTCCAGTAAGCAATATTTCTATGACCACCAATGGTTTAATACTTGCATTCAGTGTCATAAGGCAAGATGTGTTCAAGAAGTGTCATTTGTGTCTCCTTTGTGCTATCTTTGTCATGATTTTAGACAGTTTTGACTCATCTTTGCATTTGTTTTACAAAATATCCCTTGGCTCTCTTTTCACCTTCATCATAATTAGTAGGTCTTGGTGACTAAACTTGTTTGCTCCCGTTACAACTTCAGTTTTTCATTAATGCAAAGATGAAACCTGACATTCTTCTGAATTGTCCTTTTACACCTGACATTCTTCTGAATTGTTCTTTTACACCTGACATTCTTCTGAATTGTTCTTTTAAAGTGGCAATGTGGAGGAGTACCAGGACAAAGAGAAGCTGATTCTAGCAGAGGAATGTGAGCTGGTAACATTGATTGCTGTTGTAGAAGGAAGATTGGAAATTACTAATACACATGTCTATTTCTTTGACTGCAGTTCAAACAAGGATGAAGGTTAATAGTATATTCTTGAAAGTTTAAATGAATCGGAATTCTTTGCATATTAACAAAAGTCTTTTTCTTCACTTCAGTATAAATTTGTATTCTTAAATATTTAATATTTCTCCATCAAATACATTACCTGATCACATTATATTAGGATAACATTCTTTGCTACCTATGAATCCAGCCATCCTGTACGTTTTATAAGCATTGCCAGACCTGCCAACGCATATGATTTGGCTGCAAGTCTCATGGAAATGACCCTTAAAATATGGACTTAAGGAATAAAAACACAAATTATGGAAATTCAGTTGTTTGTGGTAAAATATGGATACTTGCTTGTCTGTATTTGATTCAGATCCAGGTTTCAGTGGAGTTAGTCAAGGATCCATGCTAACTTTACACAAGTACCTCAGATGCTTTAAACTGCAAGTATTTTGTGATGCAAATCATCTGCATGAGCAAGCTGCTGCTAATATTTCTAACATTTGCTTCCAACAAGCAATACATTTCCTGGATGAAATGGGCAATAAACCTTTAAAAAGTTTTAATAGTACAGAAGAATAATAAGGAATATTCAGATTCTTGGGGAAAAAAGCAGAAATAGCAGTAGTTACATTTTGTGGACATCATGTGTTCATTTGAGTATGTGTTTTGGTGGGAAAGATGGTCACGCTTGCCACAGCATACACATGAAATTAAATTTTTTTAAGGATTACTTCAGATTGAGAGGCTGCAAGAAGCCATTGAGTTCCATACAGTTTGGAACTGCAGTTTGTGAAACTGTACAGGAGTTAAGTAAAATCCAAGCATAATTTACAATCTTTTCTGTCACTGAATCAGACTTGAATCACACTTTTAAATTCATGTTTTCTAGCTTCAGAATAGCAGTTTATGATATTTTGTTACACCTTACTGAAAATGGTCTAAATTACAGAAGAAAAAAAATAAACTGCCTTACTGAGAAAGTCTAGTTAATGTTGGCAGGTATGCGTTTACTCTAAGTAAAACTCATTTTCATAATGAGGATTATAATGAGGTTGGCATTTATTCAAATTAAAAATGCATTTGTCTATGCACTTGTTTGTTTATTCTTAACTTTATTACAGAGATGAAAATGCAGTGCAACAAATGCAAGCAATTCAAAGTTATGGAAGATGTTATGCCGACTCTGTACCAAGTGCTATTTGTCAAACTCTCGTAAAGTACATGTTGGATGGACAAAAAATACACGGTGTAATATCATTAAGGAACATGTCAAGGTCTGCAAAAAGAGTGCACAATCTATTTCTTCTCAGCGTGAAGTGCTGAGTCTGTGCCCCATTTCAGAATGGATCACAAGTCTCATGGGGGATGCTGAGAAGTGCCCCATTTCAGAATTGATCACAAGTCTGATGGGGGATGCTGAGAAGTGCCCCATTTCAGAATTGATCACAAGTCTGATGGGGAATGCTGAGAAGTGCCCTTCACCAGATATGAATATACAGAAAACAGCACCAGACGTTAATGTAGTTGGAATGAGTGTGAGGTTGTGTGATTTGGATTTTTAACATAGCTTTAACAATTTTTCAGTCATATCGCTACGATGTCTGCATTATGGCAGTTTATAGTGATGTCTAGCACTGGAGTATCATGCCACATATACGTAGCATGATGTCCTATCCAGTCACATTATCCTGACACGAAGCCGACCAGTTCTAACACAAACCTCTTAATGCTGAGTGCCAAGTGAGACAGCTGTTTGTGCCATTTTTTTAAATCTTTGGTATGACTCGGCCAGGGTTCAAACATGCAACTTCCCTCATCTGAGACCAACACTCTAACAACTAGTTCACTGGAATGGTCAGCTGGAATGAGAGATAGTTCCAGCCAGTAGTTGTATTGCTGGATGGACAGACAGCCATCTGGCCACACCGACCAACCGTCATGGCATTTATCATCTGCCATGTGCTGTTCCAGTTGTCAAGTGACCGATACAGCCTTACAAACATGCTATGTATGACAACAGTGGTCTTGAGTTGCTTATCTTGGACTGGTGAGATGGCCAACATATTCTGACAGCTATGATATCTTATGCCAAGCAAACCACACAGTGAAATCAACCAGCCAGACTGAACATTACTATGCCACTTCATAGCAAACCAGTTTTATTAAAAAAGCCATACAGCTGAGCCAAACCAGCAACACAAAACCAGCCCTGTAGTAAACCACCACTTTTAATAATATATCTGAAAATTATGCATGCCGATGATATAGCATCATCATTGCCATATGGAATGCTGTACCCAGGGATCCAAAGTGTACCAGAGGACAATCCCCAGCTTGACAAAGGGGATGAAATGGAAATGCCTGAGTGATCTGATCTGACAGTGGAATGAACGAAATTTAGCTTGAAGGCAGCAGCACAGTCTCCCATATCCAGACATGCTGCTCAGAGATCATTCCAGAAAAGGGACAGTTTTCAGCAGGGATACAACAGAGGTAGTTCCAAATACAACAGAATAGCTGCGACCAGGCCATACACCCCTTCTTCTCACTATCAGGCAGGGATGAGAGAAAGAAAACATTTCTACTCCTCCAAACCTCCCACCACCCATCAGTGACTCCTCTTTAATCAGTTTGTATCAACCTCTTTCCCCAATGTCATTGGGTGATCCAAGTCATGCCAGAATGTCTCATAATCCTGTCTATCAGGCCTCCTCCACTTTTGACATTGCCCTTCATGATGGAAACCCCAAGGTGGACTTACTACACAAGGAGATACATCTTCTGCACATAAAGCGGCAGTGGAAATTGCACAAAAGCCATGCACTCAAGGTTTCTACTCCCGACTGTTTCTGGTGACAAAGTCCAATGGCAGATTGAGACCTGCAATTGACTTAAACTGGATCTGTGAATTTATATTAGCCCTGAAATTTAAGATGAAGACAGCAATGTCTTCCATTTTTCAGTGTGATGTGATGACTACATGATCAGCTTTGACCTATCTTTCACATTACAATCCATACAACATCACATCAGTTTATATTTACTTTGCCCATCAGAGTGGACTCTGCATCCTTCTGCATTCATTCAAGTCTGCACCCTATGGAGATGCCCAAAAATAAATCTTTTCACAACAAGATGGAACAACAAATCTGCCTTTGTCTCACCTTTTCCTGACCTAAAAGCTTGCTCTATCAGTCATCTGGGAGGGAATGAAGGTCTGTAACTTCCCTCTATCAGTCCTGATACTAACATTAGTTCAGAAAATGAGGGATACTAGCTGCCAGATAGTTCTGCTCACCACTCTACAATGAGACAAATCCTAGATTAACAGTCTGATCAGCCTGGTGACAGACATACCAAGGAAATTCAGAGCAACCCGCCACTCTGGTCAAGCAGCCCAAATTGTCACTGTTCCAACCATGTCCAGAGGAACTCCTCTTTCATGCCTGGACCTTGTCAGATACACCTTGGTTGAAAAGGACTTTGGAACTTGAATTGTGGAGAGGACTGCAGCTGCTAGGAGGTCCTCCACTCTGAAGGCATACAAAGGAAAAAAAGGGGGGGGGGGTTAATGACTGTTGTCACATCAGTGATATTACACCATTCTCTGCCTCCATTCCTCACCTGGCCAATTTATATCTCTTTCTCTTTCAAGACATGAAGTCAGCCCTCATCATCATAAAGGGATACCAGTCCATGTTCTTGGACACATTCTGACATCATGGACTCAATGAGGACCTTTCTGACTTGCTGTCCAAATTTGATCTATCCAGACCATGTTTACTCATGTTATTTCCTAATGGAATGGTTGTTGACATGGCTTAGGTCATCCAAGTTCAAGCCCCAGTCATCCACATTCATCAGTCAGCTATCAAGTTGGACCTGCTTTCTGATAGCTCTTACCTCAGATGCAGAGTCAGTAATCTATATGTCCTCACAATGGACCTATACTTCATGCAGTTCTGTCCCAATGGATCATTTGTCCTAATGACATAACCAGGTTTTATTGTGAAAAACAGGTGGCTATCACTAGGCAATGAACAAATAACTATTCCTACTATTCGCCCCGCTCTACTTGGTCAATAGGTTGAGAAAGGCCAAGTTCCAGAAACCTACACATATATGATCTCAAGTATACGGAGAACATCCACGATGGTTGGTCTGGTTTTTTTCTGCTTTTCAAGTCCAGAACCAAGACATAATGCCACAACAACTTGCTGCCTGGTTAAATGTAGTTATAAAATCTGTGTACACTGACCTCTGTCAGGTACATCTTATGAAAACCTTGGATCATTTTCAATTTCCATGAGCCTGGTATTTTAGACATAGTGGAGTAAGTTGGATTCCATTCCCAGACCACATTCACGACCACATTCACTGGCATCTGTCTGCAGGACATGGCCTTGTAGAGGATGTAACTGAACTTCATTGGACCATTGGTAGCACATACCATAACCACTCCCTGTTTATGACAGCACAACCTCTGAACCAGATAGTATTGGCCACTTTTGCTGGATTCACCTGGAAAGCCATAATCAAGTCCAGATTCCCACAGGGATCACCGTCATACTTGTACAACTGAAGCCTGTTTTGATGTTGAACTAACATTAGGAGAATTTTTTCCATTAGTAGAGCAATAATGCTTCTTGATGATATAGACAGAGGCAGGATGTGCAGCATTCTCTCTAACTACATGTTCTTCTGATGTAATGTGATTAGGTAATGTAGGTAGTAAATTGTTTCTCTAATAATACCTGATCACATTGCAAATAATCCTTCCCACCTTTTCAAAAAATGGAAGCATCTTGTAAGGTGTTGCTCAAGTAAAAAACTTGGTTTGAACCAGGTATTGTCCACCGTCTTCTGTATTATCTATTCTTAAGAAAAGGTTGTAGAAATTTATACCATTAAAATCATTTTTATTTATATTTATTCTTCTGCACTATCACTAGCACAAGGATTTAAGTTTTTGATCACTGCCATTTTGTACATAACTTAATAAATGTTAATGTTGTTATTGCCTAACCAGAAGGACTTTTTTTTAGACATTAGATGGTTTGCATTTTTATGAAACTTGACCTATCTGTGGTCATTTCACTTATTTCAGAGGGGATTATTGCACTGCACCAACATTTTAGAGTTATAACCCATGTGTTGCTGCAGTTATTGTTTGCTACTTATTGCCATAGTATGGAATTGTTGATGCTTTGAAAACAATTTATTTACAAAATTATGTCTGCTACATTCATGTAATATACTAAATTGACTATTGGGAAGTATTCTACAGCTTTGTCTGGTGGGTTAAAATACTTGTAACTATGGTTCGGACACTGTACCCCACCAGGCAACACTAGGTGGAGCATTAAGGATTTTTTAGGCTTCATGTACCAAAAGTATTGGAACCCAGTCAAACTTTATTTTAGGGAAAAGGGTTGGTTCATTTCCATTTTCATAGTGTTTCTGGGTTCATGGGTACATGTAATTATAAACTTAGTGGGTTTGGTTCAGGATGGTTTGTCAATACAGATGTGCCAATAAAGATTATCACCACTACAAGCTACATATGTGGCACTAGTCCTTTCAAGAAAACTTGATGTAATTTTCTTTCCAGTCACAGTAATGATCTTAACACTATTTGCTGATTGCACTGCAAACTATATATGAGTTATCTTTTGCCACTGAGGTTAACATTCTTTGTTACTAATGCAGATTTCTAAAAAACTGGCTGGTATTTATTTCATTTTGTGAACAAGCAAAGAAGGAATTCATTCAGCTTTGAGCTTCTGTGTACCATACCAACATGAAACTACTTCATTTTTAAAGGACAATGAAATCATGTGTCAATTTAAACTGGAAGTTGACCATTATGGATGTATTTTTAGTGTTTAGTGGTTAAAAGAATGCATCTCAATTGAGAACAAGTATCAGAGGCATGGATGCATGGCTAAATGTTATCCCTACAACACTGTTGTTAAACAGTTTCCACAGGAGGAACTAGTAACAGAATAAAAGAAATACATAGAGTTAATGTAAACCACTCCAATACTATGTGACAAAGTTTTGATGCAAACCAATCTGATACTATGTGCCAAAGTGATAATGTAAACCACTCTGACACTATGCGACAAAGTTTTGATGCAAACCAATCTGATACTATGTGCCAAAGTGATAATGTAAACCACTCTGATACTATGTGATCAGGTGGTAATTTGAACCACTCTAATATGTGACAAAGTTTTGATGCAAACCACTCTGATACTATGTGACAAAGTTTTGATGTAAACCAGTCTGATACTATGTGACAACATGGTAATGTAAATCACTCTTATACTGTGTGACAAAGTGGTAATGTAAACCACACTGATACTATGTGATCAAGTGGTAATGTAAACCACTCTGATACTATGTAACAAAGTGGTAATGTAAGCGAATCTGATCCTATGTGACAGAGTGGTAATGTAAATCACTCTTATACTATGTGAGAAAGTGGTAATGTAAACCACTCTAATACTGTGTAACAAAGTGGTAATGTAAATCACTCTTATACTATGTGACAGAGTTGTAATGTAAACCACTCTGATAATATGTGACAAAGTGGTAATGTAAACCACTCTAATACCATTCGACAAAGTGTTAAACTTCTCAGTAGGACTATTATGATGGAAGATTGGTGCAGACAATGGCAGAAACCAAAGTTGGAAAATCTGATTGGATTTACTTATTGTCAACAGCTTGTACTGCAATCACTGAACTAACTTTATGTTGTAGGTGGAGAAGATTTCAAATGGAGCTTGTCACAACTGAGAGAAATTCACTTCCGCCGCTACAATCTACGAAGAAGTGCCTTAGAATTGTTTCTCATAGATCAGACCAATTATTTCCTCAATTTCCAGCAAAAGGTGGGTACACATGTAGTCCAAACAGTTTTGTTGCGTTTTTATTGTACAATCATATATTGCTAAAAAAGTATTACATGTGGTCCAAAACGTTTCACCGTGTTTTTAATATACAGTTAACTGATTTGTGTCAAGAAGTAGTACATTTGGTCGAATTAGTTTTACTGGTTATTTAGCATGAAGTCCATTCCTTTATGTCAGAAAGTACTGCATGTGGTTCAGACAGTTTCAACATGTTTTTAGACAGACAGTTATTAGTGGATTAGGGTACGTATCCTATTAAAAGTATGGATGTCCACTACAGTAGTGACTGATGGTAGATGGGATTTGGAGCTAGTCCTCTATCCATGTTGAGATCAGTCTAGTCACTAGTCTCACCAAGCAGACAGTTGTAAGTAAATTTTGTATTGTTTAAACAATCTTGAATAAATGGTAACATGGTGATCATGTTTTGGGCTTGAGGGAGCTAGATTAGCAAGGTAGTTGATGTTGACCTACCATTCTGTTGGTACTATCAGAGAAACATATTTACTCTAAAAATTGGTCTCTTCTTAAAAGTGTTTTTATTAAATCAGGTTTTACTATATATGTTTGTATTTTGGTAACATTTAACATATGTGATATATTGGTTTCCAGGATAGAAACAAGGTGTACAGTCGTATAGTCAGCCTCCGTCCACCAAATCTGATCTCATACCAGTCTCGTTCACCAGCAGAACTCCTTAAGAGCTCAGGGCTTGTACAGGTCAGATTTAGCTCTTTATCATCTTGTATCTGTCAAATGAAATACCTTATAGCAGTTAATTAGGCATGTAAGATCATCATACCAGGATACTGACATTGTATTGCATGATAAATCACTTTGAAATAAGGATGTGAAAAATTACATAAAAAGGTTATATAATAATGTAAATTTGTGCATGTATGTGATAAATAAATATTAAATTCATTTTCATTTTATATCCAATGTATGACACTCATCTAAAACTACTTGTAGCTCTTGTAATATGGTATTAATCTACTCATATCATAAATTGATTGCTCAGGTAAACTACCTGTGATCCATATAGCACATTGCTTGTTACAAGACTTTACAATAAAACCA
Source organism: Sinohyriopsis cumingii (assembly GCA_028554795.2). Lineage (NCBI taxonomy): Eukaryota > Metazoa > Mollusca > Bivalvia > Unionida > Unionidae > Sinohyriopsis > Sinohyriopsis cumingii. The sequence continues at coordinate 109,970,054 of CM068833.1, forward strand.
ACAATATCAAGTTAATCTGTTCAAGAAAAACTTGTGATATCGATGAACAAGATTTGCCTTGAGCTAGACATTTTCTATTTTTTTTTAATTTTTCAATTTCAAGGACCATTTCCTGTGAATTATCATCAGGTACAGGCTAGTTATGTAAATCTAATAGCCAGACTATGTATGTTGTTTATGTCTATTCAATGCAGTAATTGGGAATGTTATTTTAAGCAAATCCCTCAGTATCTCAGTCTTATATCTGATAGTTTTGTTAATATTATATCTGGAATGGGAATGGATTATTGTCTTGCCAAATTTAAGATATATGTACCACTTACTCCACCTTCTTAGGAGCGATATAGGTACCACCGAGACAACATAGCTAAAGGAAGACATAGGTACGACTTACCCCACTGCTGTTCTGACTTAATTGAGAGGAAACATAGGTATCACTTCTGTCACCAATAAGTATTGTGGCACCATCAGCATTCAAAAAGATTCATTCTTTTTTCCTGGAAATATATGTGTGCTCATACTGAATTCTAGGACAAAGACATTTAATTAAATTTTATTGGGAAATTTAAACTCTGGATTATTGTTTGTGAATAACACAGAATTGTAGACATTCCAACACCACAAAGGATACAGTATTCGCCATCACCTTCCATCCTGGATTCTTCGTCAGGACTCGAACTTGAATTCATTAGAATATTTCCTTGTTAAGACTTTAAAACTTTTATTCATGGATTATTCTTGGATTACTTTTCGATTTGGTCCTTAAAACCGTATGTTCTTATTTTTTCTCTAACTTTCACAATATTTTTCCAAGGAAATAAATTTATTTTTTATATTTTTCAAAGCTTGTTTTCACACTTTCTTGTGTTGCTGTTTATTTGAGCCTAAACACATAACATAAGACTTTGGAAAAGGAGCTGGTATTATGTAATTCTTTAAACTTTGTTTATTAACAAGCTAGCCTAGAATGTATTCTGTACAACAACTAAAATTTTTGTCAACAGAAATGGGTTCAGTGTGAGATCTCCAACTTTGAGTACCTGATGCAGTTGAACACAATAGCTGGAAGGACTTACAACGACCTCAGCCAATACCCAGTGGTAAGTGTCCAGTGACTTACGATGACCTGAGGCAGTACCCAGTTGTAAGTGTTCAGTGTCTTAAAGTAACCTCAGGCAGTTCCAACTGGTAAGTGTTAAATGACTTAATTGATCTCAGACAGTACCCAGAGGTAATTGTCCAATGACTTACTGTGACCTCAGCCAGGACCCAGTGGTAAGTGTCCAAGATGAATCAGTGAATTATAATGTTTACATGTAGACACTGACTCAAACCAAAATTTACTAGGATTTGCCTAATTAACAGTTTCTGTTTGTAGCTATTTTAAACAATTATACAGACATTTAAAAAGCCAGTTTGGTGGTGAAGGAGTTCACCCAAGCCCTTGGTCATTTCATGACTTTTAAACAGCATGGTTTTTGTCTTGGTGACAAACATTCCATTTGTTAATATTGTATGAAAATTCTTTTAGATCACTGATTTATACCTCTTGATTAGTGTGGAGATTTTTTAATGAATTGGTGTCTATTCTACAATGTAAGTCCATCTGAAATCCATGTATCCCTGAAATTTTAATGTAAACAGTGCAGTACACTAATGGGAATTTTCAAGGTACACTGATAGGGCAGAAGGTATTTTGGTTTTTAGGGATTGATCTACAGTGTTTGAATTTTCAAGGTATACTGATAGGGCAGAAGGCATTTTGGTTTTTGTGGCTTGGTCTACCCTGTATAGAAATTTTAAACCTGTCTGAAGCAAACAGAAAGAATTTGATGGCAATTCACGCTCTTTTCAGAGTTCTAAGCTTTGTTCTTCATTGATTAAGAAATAAACCTGACTTACTTTCAGATAATAGGCATTTAGTCAGTATTATGATAAGAATTATTTGAAATAAATGTCAGGGTTTCTGTGGTAACTGGCATATCTAGGCTTCTGAGTATTTGTCATGTTACCTTTCTTGACAGACACTACAATGAGTGTGAAACATTGTATACTTTTAAGTTAGTAAGCTATCTTCTTTGACTGTGACCTTCCACTGTGACCTTCCACTGCGACCTTCCACTGTGACCTTTCACTATGACCTTCCCCTGTGTCGCCAAGATACATCAAATGGCACCAAGCAGGAATCACTATAATTTCACCACATAACTCTATACCTATCAAGCCCAACCACTCTGGTGGCCTAGTTGTTAGAGCGTCCACCTCGGATGCGGGAGGTTGCAGGTTCGAACCTTGTCCAAGTCATACCAAAGACTTATAAAAATGGTACTTACAACTACCTTACTAGATGCTCAGCATTAAGAAGTTTGTGTTAGGACTTGTTGGCCTGGTGCCAGGATAATGTGACTGGGTGGGACATTATGCTATGTGTCTGTGGCATGATACCTCAGTGCAAGACACTATGAACTGCCACACTATAGATATCATGGCAATATTACTGAAACTTTTTTAAAGCTTCATTAAAAATCCCAGTCACTCAATCACACACACAAACACACCTGTCAAGCAGTGTTGATGGTCCTAGTTATCAGGGTTAGAACAATCATGAAAAGTGCTTGTGTTCTGGCCGGACCAGACAGTGCAACCTAGTACATATGGACCCACTTGGCGAAGGTGAAAACAAAGACAACTCAGTGTAGAGGCTTGTATTTATTCAAATTCCCAATGGATGTACAGTAGAATGGTAAACTGAAAAATAAGGTAAGGGGCTATTACAATATGATCAAAAAATGAGGGAAAATTATAATTACATGACGAAATATATATGTGACGAAATGTCCAGTTCATACGAAAACGAAAATACAATTCAAAACATTGAAACTACACATCTGACGGTTGTAAACTAATAATTAATACATTGAACAATCCGAAATAATGTTCCTGAGCACAAAGGAATAGATATATAGTCTTACTTGACAGTAGTTTGTCCTGTCCTGTCGATTTAAAATGTGTCGTATGTTGAACGATTTTCAGGAAATCCAGGTGTAAGTAAAATAGCGGAAGCGGAATACGGAGTCAAATCCGGAAACTAATGAAATTTATTTAAATGGTAAAATGGGAGTTCGGGAATTTAATAAACAAGATATTTAATATATTTCCACAACGGATCGAATCGCTAGAGGAGTGAATGAGATCCAGAACAGCTTGAATTTTGTTGGTTACCTTAAAAAAATACTTGAATTTTGTTGGTTACCTTGAAAAGTGCTTAACAATGGGTGGTTACATTGAAAAGTTCTTGAATTTCTAAACAAACATATTTCTTTGGAAAACATTGTTTACTGAAATAAATATGAGATAAAAATTAAGATTAAAGCAAGCCAAATCTTGATCTTCTTAGAATTGTGCTTCTATAATAGTCTTGTATTTTTCATAAGATTTCAATGGTTCACTTGTGCCAGTTTTAATACCCAGCCATGGTTCTGATGTTAGCCACCTCGTGATTTTTAAATGAATTTTTGATGTGTTGACTGGGCTGTTATGGCTGGTAAGTTATGTACTCAGCAGTGTGAAGTTTTTTTCTCCAAAGGTGATGGTCCTAAGTACTGCAGTCCTGCCAACTCTACAATTGGACCCTAAGTCTTACTGAACTGACCCTACAATTGGACCCTAAGTCTTACTGAACTGACCCTACAATTGGACTATAAGTTTTACTGAACTGACCCTACAATTGGACCATAAGTCTTACTGAACTGACCCTACAATTGGATCATAAGTTTTACTGAACTTGACCCTACAATTGGACCATAAGTTTTACTGAACTTGACCCTACAATTGGACCATAAGTTTTACTGAACTTGACCCTACAATTGGACCATAAGTTTTACTGAACTGACCCAACAATTGGACCATAAGTTTTACTGAACTGACCCTACAATTGGACCATAAGTCTTACTGAACTGACCCTACAATTGGACCTTAAGCATAGCTGCCAACCCTCATGAATTTGGTGTGAATTTCACGACTTTTTCAGCGATTCATGGATTCACGCCGCAAGCCAAAAATTCACAAATTCTCCAATCCTCAATTATTTTAAATCTTTAATAAAATAACCAATTTCCCGTTAAGCGCTAGTCGTGATATTCGCAGTTGCCAAAACGGTCTTGTACTGCTGGTCATGATATTAGTAGATCTACAGCCAATTAGTACAGTTGGCCCGGTAGCAAGTATTTCAGCCTATTTTAATCTGTATGTATAAGAGCAGTTTTACAAATGCTTTTGAGAGAAACTGGGGCCTAACCAGAATTTTGCTCTGCGCATGCGTCACCAACACTGATTTGAGTTACTGTTCAGCATCGCATGTAAGATCTTGAAAATTTCTTCACCACCAAGGAAAAAGAAATGTATTGCTCAAAAAGTGAAGTTTAATTTGGAATATATCAAAAATTGGCCATGCATTCTGCCATTAATAATTGATATTCATCATGCTTTTTGCACTCAGTGTGCCATCACAGAGACAATATGAAGAAGCATGTCGGTTGCAAAAAGCACGTAGAAGTTGGGAAAATTAAGAATTCGCAGATTTCAGCTCTGGAATATTTTAAACCATTGGCAGAAGACCTGCAAGCTACCAACACTGAAGCATTATTTGTGAGTTTTCTTGTCGAACATAATCTACCTTTATCAGCTGGAGACCATGCTAAACATTTGTTGTGACAAATGTTCCCAGACTCGAAAATCACTTCCAAATTTTCCCATGGAAGAACCAAAAATGCTGCAGCTCTTATGCATTCCTCACAGCAACAGTGACAGCGAAAAAGTATTTTCTTTAGTGAGGAAAAATAAGACAGTCTTTAGGGCCTCCTTAGCTGCAGAAAATTTGTCAGCAATTTTAGTCCCCAAGATCAACCAGCAGGCAAGAAGTCAGAACTGTTTAGAAAACAAATTTACGATCAAGCAGTTGAGGAAATTCAAGTCTGCCACGGTATCATGTCTTGATAAATAAATATTTCTGCATATATGTAGTGTTTTATTTTTATTTTGCGAACTTGATATAGTGTAGTATTGACGGTCAGAGTGGATGGAGTGGTCAGAGTGGATGGAGTTATTGTCATGGTATTTTTCACGAATTCATGTCCAAATTCAGGACTTTTTATCCCTATTTTCACTAATTGTGAGCCTGGAAGGTTGGCAGCTATGCTTAAGTTTTACTGAACTGACCCTTCAATTGGACCATAAGTCTTACTGAACTGACCCTACAAATGGATCTTAAGTTTAACTGAACTGACTCTACAATTGGACCATAAGTCTTACTGAACTGACCCTACAATTGGACTGTAAGTTTTGCTGAACTGACCCTACAATTGGACCGTAAGTCTTACTGAGCTTGACCCTACAATTGGACCATATGTTTTACTGAACTGACCCTACAATTGGACCATAAGTCTTACTGAACTTGACCCTACAATTGGACCATAAGTTTTACTGAACTTGACCCTACAATTGGACCATATGTTTTACTGAACTGACCCTACAATTGGACCATAAGTCTTACTGAACTTGAACCTACAATTGGACCATAAGTTTTACTGAACTTGACCCTACAATTGGACCATAAGTCTTACTGAACTGACCCTACAATTGGACCATAAGTCTTACTGAACTTGACCCTGCAATTGGACCATAAGTTTTACTGAACTGACCCTACAATTGGACCATAAGTCTTACTGAACTGACCCTACAAATGGATCTTAAGTTTAGCTGAACTGACTCTACAATTGGACCATAAGTCTTACTGAACTGACCCTACAATTGGACCATAAGTCTTACTGAACTTGACCCTGCAATTGGACCATATGTTTTACTGAACTGACCCTACAATTGGACCATAAGTCTTACTGAACTTGACCCTACAATTGGACCATAAGTTTTACTGAACTTGACCCTACAATTGGACCATAAGTCTTACTGAACTTGACCCTGCAATTGGACCATAAGTCTTACTGAACTTGACCCTACAATTGGACCATATGTTTTACTGAACTGACCCTACAATTGGACCATAAGTCTTACTGAACTTGACCCTACAATTGGACCATAAGTTTTACTGAACTTGACCCTACAATTGGACCATAAGTCTTACTGAACTTAACCCTACAATTGGACCATAAGTCTTACTGAACTTGAACCTACAATTGGACCATAAGTTTTACTGAACTTGACCCTACAATTGGACCATAAGTCTTACTGAACTGACCCTACAATTGGACCATAAGTTTTACTGAACTGACCCTACAATTGGACCATAAGTTTTACTGAACTTGAACCTACAATTGGACCATAAGTCTTACTGAACTGACCCTACAATTGGACCATATGTTTTACTGAACTGACCCTACAATTGGACCATAAGTTTTACTGAACTTGAACCTACAATTGGACCATAAGTTTTACTGAACTGACCCTACAAGTGGACCATAAGTTTTACTGAACTGACCCTACAAGTGGACCATAAGTCTTACTGAACTGACCCTACAATTGGACCATAAGTTTTACTGAACTTGAACCTACAATTGGACCATATGTTTTTCTGAACTTGACCCTACAATTGGACCATAAGTTTTACTGAACTGACCCTACAAGTGGACCATAAGTTTTACTGAACTTGAACCTACAATTGGACCATAAGTTTTACTGAACTTGAACCTACAATTGGACCATAAGTTTTACTGAACTGACCCTACAATTGGACCATAAGTTTTACTGAACTTGAACCTACAATTGGACCATATGTTTTACTGAACTTGACCCTACAATTGGACCATAAGTTTTACTGAACTGACCCTACAAGTGGACCATAAGTTTTACTGAACTTGAACATACAATTGGACCATAAGTTTTACTGAACTTGAACCTACAATTGGACCATAAGTTTTACTGAACTGACCCTACAATTGGACCATAAGTTTTACTGAACTTGAACCTACAATTGGACCATATGTTTTACTGAACTTGACCCTACAATTGGACCATAAGTTTTACTGAACTGACCCTACAAGTGGACCATAAGTTTTACTGAACTTGAACCTACAATTGGACCATAAGTTTTACTGAACTTGAACCTACAATTGGACCATAAGTTTTACTGAACTGACCCTACAAGTGGACCATAAGTTTTACTGAACTTGAACCTACAATTGGACCATAAGTTTTACTGAACTGACCCTACAAGTGGACCATAAGTTTTACTGAACTGACCCTACAAGTGGATCATAAGTTTTACTGAACTGACCCTACAATTGGACCATAAGTTTTACTGAACTTGAACCTACAATTGGACCATAAGTTTTACTGAACTGACCCTACAATTGGACCATAAGTTTTACTGAACTTGAACCTACAATTGGACCATATGTTTTACTGAACTTGACCCTACAATTGGACCATAAGTTTTACTGAACTGACCCTACAAGTGGACCATAAGTTTTACTGAACTTGAACCTACAATTGGACCATAAGTTTTACTGAACTTGAACCTACAATTGGACCATAAGTTTTACTGAACTGACCCTACAAGTGGACCATAAGTTTTACTGAACTTGAACCTACAATTGGACCATAAGTTTTACTGAACTGACCCTACAATTGGACCATAAGTTTTACTGAACTGACCCTACAAGTGGATCATAAGTTTTACTGAACTGACCCTACAATTGGACCATAAGTTTTACTGAACTGACCCTACAAGTGGACCATAAGTTTTACTGAACTTGAACCTACAATTGGACCATAAGTTTTACTGAACTGACCCAACAATTGGACCATAAGTTTTACTGAACTGACCCTACAATTGGACCATAAGTTTTACTGAACTTGAACCTACAATTGGACCATAAGTTTTACTGAACTTGAACCTACAGTTGGACCATAAGTTTTACTGAACTGACCCAACAATTGGACCATAAGTTTTACTGAACTGACCCTACAATTGGACCTTAAGTTTTACTGAACTGACCCTACGGTTGGACCATAAGTCTTACTGAACTGACCCTACAAGTGGACCATAAGTTTTACTGAACTGACCCTACAATTGGACCTTAAGTTTTACTGAACTGACCCTACAATTGGACCATAAGTCTTACTGAACTGACCCTACAAGTGGACCATAAGTTTTACTGAACTGGCCCTACAATTGGACCTTAAGTTTTACTGAACTGACCCTACGGTTGGACCATAAGTCTTACTGAACTGACCCTACAATTGGACCTTAAGTTTTACTGAACTGACCCTACAATTGAACCATAAGTCTTACTGAACTTGACCCTGCAAGTGGACCATAAGTTTTACTGAACTGACCCTTAAATTATGAGATAACAGAATAAAAGCAAAATGTACACAAATGTGATCATTGCTGTCAGATCTAGATGTTGGCTTGTCCAGGTTTAGTCCAGATATATGTTTTCATATTAGATCATGTGAAATTGGTCAGGCAATCAGGCCAACTCTACAGGAGCGACTCAGATGTTTTAATCCCTTTTTTATGCATAACATCTACATTATCATGATTTTGCTTACGGCATTATCAACAAATGTCATCCAATAAATAAAATCATGATGTTGATAAGAACATTTAGCTGTTTCAGAGAATACGGATAATCAACACAAAATAGAAGAAAATAGAATATTCAGATTCTTGAATAAAAACAATGAAGGCAACAATTATATTTATTAGTCATCATGTTGATTTCTGTTACTTTTTGCCATAGAGAACATCACTTCCTCTTTATGACTAATTAAAAAGGTTTCACCAGATTGAGAATTCTAGCAAGAAGCCTTTGACCTACATTTGTTTGGAACTGCTTTTCTTAAACTAACTGGAGGTCATTAAGGAGTAAGAGCACTTCACAAACCTTTTAGCTGAACATAATGTTGCCTTTAGTTAATCGAATCAGGCTTCTGAACTTTTCAGATACATCTTTTCCAGTTTGATAGTAACAGTAAATAGTATACATTACACAATACTTAATTTTGGTCCAGCCTATGGAAAATGTTTGATTGCCTCTCTGAAAAGCTCAAGTTAGCAGGTCTGGTACTGTACATGGGTTAGTGGTCTAAGCAGTAAACAAAGAGCTGTGTGTTGCATTTTTTTTAATAAAAAAACAAAGAATGATCTCCCTGTCTCTTTCTCTTTCTCTTTTTCTCTTTGTTATTCATTCATCATAAGGATGCCAAATAAAACTAAATAAACGAATTTTCTCATTTGAACTTAACTAGGATGTTATTGTCACCATGGGAAATGTGAGAATATCGTTGTACAGGATTCTGTCTTTTATCCAGGTTCGCTGTTGACAGTAACTTTATTTATATGACCATGTACTGTATTTAATATTATGCACTTACAATTATTTGTTTGTTTGGCTTGCTTGTCTTACAGGCTAAATATTTTTAGCATTATGTCTGTTTGAATGTCTTAAACATTAAGTCAAACTTAACAGTTTCATAAAAGGATTTGAATTAGTAGTGGTGAGGGAGAATCTTATTAATGTCAGTTAAAATTTACCGTATCTTAATTTCGTTGAGCTCAAATTAGCAGAAAGTGAGAAATCGCAGCACTGTTTTTTACCAGCATTGCTAGCATCAACAGTAAGGTTTTGGGTGCAATTTTTGCTATTTGTTTGATTATCATCATATATGTATAAAATAACAGTGAAGCTAGGACTGTTCATTATGTGGCATGTGATCTTGGCCCCGTCACATTGTGGTCAGGGTTGTGGATATAGAAAATTTGAATTTAGGTTTTCATTTTCTTCTATTTTCTAAAACCTTTGATGGATTTTGGTCGTACTTAGGATGAATCATCATGAAGCTAAGGCAGTTCATTCCTCTACACCCTTTGATCTTTGGATTATGTTAATGAGTTTCATATGCTTGGGTTTACTAAACCATATGGGGAATTTTGTTCATACTTAGAATAAATTGTTTTGAGCTTGGACATGGCATTCTTTAAAATGTATGCTCACCCTTTTGAGCATCAGGCCAATGTCACATGTTGTAAAGCAATACGTCAGTCATGGGCTCATTATACAAATACTGGCATTCTTACTTAAGAAATACCATCCAACAGTATTGTTTTATGACGAATATAACAACAATAATAAACTTTATTCATCTTGAAGCCCAGCTGATACAAATTAATTTTTCCAGTTTCTTAAGTTTTGTAATACCCATGTTAGACTGTATTTATATTGGTTGATTCTACTTACTTGCAGTTTCCATGGATTCTAAGTGACTACACATCGGAAGAACTGGATCTAGAAAATCCTGCAGTGTTCAGAGACCTGTCCAAACCCATTGGGGTTGTGAACCCAAAGAATGAAGAAGAAGTTAGGGAAAAGTCAGTTATATTCTTCAAATATCACTACAAAATAAAGATTCATTACTCTGAAACCTCGATAATAAACAAATCAGGTGAAAATAAATGTACGTGGAAAATCACCCACCTGAACCCTCATGTGTATTTGTAGCAGTAATACAGATAAACCTATCTTTACAGTCAGATGAATGCAGTGATCATCTTAACTAATTTGAGTCTTGCTTGTTTTGCTATCAACTTCATTGCCATGTGATTATTATAACAGTGTATATCATAATTAAAACAAGAATGAATTGTTGATTTAGAGGTGTTTATTGATAATGGAATATAGTTATGTCCTCATATATGAGGATTATCACAACTGTCGGGTAACTGGAAATTGTCTTTTTTCTCTTTGCAAAAGCTACACTTAAAAACTGCCCTGAATAAATACGGTCTTGTACACAGACAAAATTTCTCTCTCTCTTTCACACACATGCTCATGTGCATTAAAACGTTTCTTTATGTTGCTGTAAGAATACAAGTTGTTTCTTGACAATGTGGACTCAGATCATTGTGTAGACCTACAAGTAGGTCTCTTTTGTTTTTTCTTTCTGACAGCAGACCACAAAAAAAAGCAGAGACCTACTTGTTGGTAAAATCACTGAATACAATTTACCAATAAATACACATACATGTTCAGGCCATCTTAATAATTTTGCCAACATTATACAACATTACACAACATTACATAACATTACACAACATAACACAACATTACACAACATAACACAACATTACACAACACGACACAACATTACACAACATGACACAACATAACACAAAATTACACAACATGACAACATTACACAACATGACACAACATTACAGCTGCAAGGAAGTGCAGAGGAGCTTGCACATTGAGATATTATATTCTCTTGCTCTCTCTCTCTCTAAAAACAAAACAAAAATCTTTTTGAGTACTTTTATTTTTAAAGTATTTGGATCATTGTGTTGAGAGCAGAATGAGACAGAAAATATACATTTATTTTTTACATTTGTACCATTGGCTTGTTTGGGTATGATTCTTTCATTTTTCATACACAGTCAATACCACAAAATGATAATTATTTATTTTGCATATAATATTTCATACACTGAAATTAATAATTATTTTTTCATGTACAAAAAATAACACGTTAAGAGGACAGATTGGCCTTTTCCCATAGATGGCTGCTTGTCTAGAATGTTAGTGACTTCAGAGCAACTTCAGTATTATCCAGATTTTACATTATGCATATGTCATGAATTTTAGGGCTAGTTTGAAAATAATTATTTTATTTATCTCTCATTATTTAAGTATATTCTACATATAATGATAAAACTTTAATAGCTCATCTATATAATAAATGTAGATAACTTTTGTTGTTCTTACAACATGTATAGTGTTTACAGTTTAAAAAGACAACTGATATTATATATTGAGATGTTCATCGTCAGAGGCAGATTGACTGTCATCTATAGGCCTTGTTATTTTTGGCGATAACAAAATTAAATTCTTCATGTTTCAGATATGAGCATTTCGAAGACCCATCAGGTGTGGTAGAGAAGTTCCATTATGGGACACATTACTCCAATGCTGCAGGGGTTATGCATTACATGATTAGAATGGAGCCATTCACGACAATGCACATTCATCTGCAGAGTGGAAGGTCAGTTACCTCCTCTTATTCTTGTTGTCTGTCTCTTTTGTATTATGGGACACACTGCTCCAATGAGTTATGCATTGCATGATTAGAATAGAGCCTTTGACAACACTACACATCCAGCTTCAATGTGGAACATCAGCTTTTGAGGGTTCCTCATTTTTCCATCTCTTCTTTTTAAACTAATTTGCTGACTATGCTTGTCTTATCTCTTAATATGTGCCAGCTGTCACGATAGATATCCAGTAGTGGAAACAGTTCAAATATTTAAAAGCTACAACCAATTTTGACAGAAGAAAGTTGTCATGATAGCTATCCAGTAGTGGAAACAGTTCAGATATTTAAAAGCTACAACCAATTTCGACAGAAGAAAGCTGCCTCCAAAACAAATGAACATAATCACTACCAATAGCCCAAATCAGTCAGTTAGTACAGACTTGCGCATCACTTCCAATAGCCCAAATCAGTCAGTCAGTCAGCACAGACTTGCATATCACTTCCAATAGCCCAAAACAGTCATTCAGTCAGCACAGACTTGCACATCACTGCCAATATCCCAAATTATTATGTTAATAAATACTTACACATCACTACCAATAGCCCAAATCAGTCAGTCAGTCAGCACAGACTTGCATATCACTTCCAATAGCCCAAAACAGTCAGTCAGTCAGCACAGACTTGCATATCACTTCCAATAGCCCAAAACAGTCAGTCAGTCAGTACAGGCTTGCACATCACTTACAATAGCCCAAAACAGTCAGTCAGTCAGCACAGACTTGCATATCACTTCCAATAGCCCAAAACAGTCAGTCAGTCAGCACAGACTTGCATATCACTTCCAATAGCCCAAAACAGTCAGTCAGTCAGCACAGATTTGCACATCATTTCCAGTAGCCCAAATCAGTCAGTCAATACATACATGACAGTGGGTATATTTAAACTGCCTCCAAATAATATAATTATTGTGCTGAAAATGGCATGCATATTTTAACAGTAGTGTTGAGTGTAAGTTGAAAGTTATTTCAGCATTTGAAAAGAATATAAGACTTAACTGAAATATTTTTAACTTTCACGTGATAAATAAAAAAAACATTAGATTTATGAATCCTTAAAATTTTGAAAAGATGCCTGTGAAAAGTGAATTATAAAATTGTTCATCCTCACCATGTTCATCCTTACCATGTTCATCTAATATAAAGAAAAGATTGTGTTATATTTTAAGTAAGAAGTTGTATCTGTAAAGTAAAAGCACTTTTTTTGTCTGCACCCCATGTGCCTGATGTCGGACAAAAACATGGAAGAAAATAATTGCTTATTAATATATAGGTGAGTTGCCAAAATTTATTTGTTATTGATTTATAGGTGGGTTGCAAAATGATTGGTTATTGATTTATAGGTGGGTTGCAAAATGATTGATTATTGATTTATAGGTGAGTTGCAAAATAATTGGTTATTGATTTATAGGTGGGTTGCAAAATGATTGGTTATTGATTTATAGGTGGGTTGCAAAATAATTGGTTATTGATTTATAGGTGGGTTGCAAAATGATTGGTTATTGGATCAAACTTAAGACTTGACATAGATGTGCTGACAAAATATTCAAAAACAGGTGCAGTAAGTTCTTGAAAGTTATCTTCTATATTTTTATTTTTGACCAACTGTTGATAATTGCTGAGATTTGGTTTTATGTTACAGTTTCATGTTTCTCCTTACTACAGTAAGGATTCTTGGTGTGTATTTGTCATTATGAACTTGAAGTGCATCATTGACCTTGTAGTGGGATGGTATGTTTGCTGACAGTTACTTAATATTACTAACAGAATTCCTTATAATTGTTGTAAATAACATTAAGAATTACATGTAAGACAAAAAATTATCACATCATTTTTTTCTATTTATAGTCACAGTTTTCACACTAGTTACAGTATACAGAATATTGTGTATATTTTCCTTATATTTTTTTCTTCAAATTTTTATATAAGTACCCATGATTTCTATATTTGTTTCACTCTAATTACCTATCTCTTTATATGTATGTCCATAACTAGCTATTAAACACATGGATATCAGATAGATAGAAAAAATGATATAGACCTATTAAATTGTATTTACTTATTAAAGTGTTTGCATGAAATATTTTAGGATAAAGTTAACCCTACTTTTCACATGTAGATTTGATGTGGCAGACCGACAGTTTCACTCTATCCCCGCCACCTGGAAATCCATATATGACAACCCTAACGATGTGAAGGAGCTGATCCCAGAATTCTTCTATCTCCCAGAATTTCTTGTTAATATGAATAGTAAGTTTGTAATGTATAGTAACAACCATTTTTGAGATCCCACCCCGCTGTCAACAAAATGGTCTCTAAAAGCAGGTGGCCTTTGAAAACAAGTCATATATAGCAAAGTAGTAAAATTAGTTTATGCATTAACATGATAAATAAAAAAGCCTTAGATTTATGAACCCTTAAAATTTAGAAAAGATGCATTATTTTGTTATCAGTGTTCTAAAACTTTCTTCCACAGGCTGACATTTCTAGACACAAATGGAATACATTCAGCTGTATGCAGCTGGAGTACCATATTTACCATATATGTTGGGACAATGTATTTATTGGGACACCAAAAATTAATTTAAAAAGTAATTTTTTGTGCACTGTTTGTTTTGGGACAGATCTTTTTTTGAGTTGTAAGTTGTGGGAAACCTTTTGAATCATTTGAAAATTGCATGTTGGAAAATGCACTCCAAATATTAATCTGTGTACTTGAGATAAAACTCTTTAATTAACTGCAGCATTATCTCATGAACACAACCCTTCTCCTGCACACGTACAGTCCATTCTTTCTGTGTATGAATAATTTTTTTTTGAGTTTCCTCATACCATGAAAAATTTTCGTTAGAGGCAGCACATCACCTGAAGCAGAATCTGCATGGACTAAAGTCAGATTTTTTTCTTTAATCATCTGCTTCTCTTCTGGCCTTCATGAATTCATCAAATGATTTTATTTTCTCCAAATCTTCTGGGCGACACCGAGTCATCAATGTCCATGCACAAAGCACTATATTTTGTGCCACTCTAAAAATTGTTCCATTGTATCCATTTATACCAGTTAGTTTCCACATCTCAACTGTCTTTGTACATTCAAAAATTATTTTTTTTAAAAATTGGCACACTTAAAAGAATCCAAAGCTGGCTTCCGAGGTTGGCTTGCTTTGTAGTAAAAATAACCTTTGTCTTTGATATCCTGTCGGTAAGTTCAAAGAATGAGTTACTGCTCGCTGCCAGTTGTGCTTATTCACCAACTGGCCTTCTATGTGCTTGGCATCTGTAGTTATAATTAATACAAATGTGTATTGATTTCTGCAGGTAAATAGTATAAACAGTAATAACTTGTTTTAATGATACTTTTGTAACCCGTGCTAGCAAAAAGTGTATCACTTGCACTCAAGTGAATGTGTTTTCAAGTAATGATTTTTATTTTTGAGATACTGTCATATAGATGACTTGGATAAATTCAGTCTTGGTTATTTTGCACCTAACATCATGTCATATGTCATTTTCAATTGTGTTCAAAATATTAGTTGATTATTTCGCTCTTGTTTGCAAAATCATCTGCTTTTTTGGCCTTCACAAATTCATCAAATGATTTTATTTTCCTCAGATTTTCTGGGCAACGCTGGGTCATCAATGTCCATGCACAAAGCACTATATTTTGTGCAAGGTTAGCTTGCTTTGCAATAAAATAACCTGTGTATTGATATTCTTTAAAACATTTTTTAAGAATGGCTTCAAAATATCCAAAGTTGGATTCTGAGGTTGGTTTGCTTTGTAATAAAAATAACCTTTGTCTTTGATGTCCTGTTGGTAAGTTCAAAGAATGAGTTTACTGCTCACTGCCAGTTTTGTTTATTCACCACCCGGGCTTCTATGTGCTTGACATCTGTAGTTATAATGAATACAAACAGGCATTGATTTCTGTGGATGAATAATATACACAGCAATAACTTGCTTTAATGATACTTTTGTAACCTGTGCTAGCAGAAAGATTGTCACTTGCATTCAGTTGAATGTGTTTTCAAATAATGATATTTATTTGTGAAATACTGCCATATAGTTGACCTGGATATAATTCAGTCTTGATTATTTTGCACCTAACACCGTGTCATGCATGAATGACAGTTGTCTTCAAAATATCAGTTGATTATTTTCCTTGCATTTGCGATTTGTTGGATCCAGTTTTCAGTTGGATAACATATTCAAACCTTTGAGCACAACCAAACATGATTTGTTTCTCAATGTTCATGTCAGTGAACAATGTGTCATGTGTTATCGGACATTAGCAATATATGCTACAGTATGGAAAACTACGCTACATATATGGAGTTCGTGGATATATTTTATACTTTAATGCTCACGATGACAAAAATTGAATAAATAATAACATTACAAGGTTTATTGTCAATTGAGCATTTTGTTTATCTGTTTTATTGTGGCGTGCAATTGGGCGGGGTATGTGGGCACAAATTCAATACAAATTTATTTCGTTAAGTCTTCGGACATATGACTTGGGTGTAAACAATTTCACCATAAGTTCTGGGACAGGAAAAAAATTATTATTTATTGTGTCCCAATATGTACATTAAATACAGTATTAAATATATTTTTCCAAAATGAATTTGTAAATTAGTGAAGAATGCGTATCAAGACTAACTCATACACAGATAGTAGTATATTTAGTATGACTGTATAACTCAAACACATACATTGGTGTATTTAAAATAACTGTGTACCACAGTCACATACAGTATTGTATTTAATATGACTGTAACACAGACATGTACAATAGTGTATTTAATATGACTGTAGCTCTTTCACATACAGTAGTTTATTTAATATGACTAACACATACAGTAATGTATTTAATATGACTGTGTGTGCAACACAGTCACATACAGTAGTGTATTAAATATACATGTAAGATAAACATGTACAGTTGTGTATTTAATATTATTATATGCTCATTTTTTTCCCCATTAACTTTACATTGTCAGAATCGTACTTACAGTTTTACATCCTGAATTTCCTCAGAATGTTTTATCTTAATTCTGCAAACCGAATTACATGAGCCATGTCATAGGTTTTCAATCTGGATTACACATTTCAAAATTGTGCTGTAATTTCGATGATAAGTGCAGTTGCATCCTCCTTACTGCACTCAAAATGAAATAATCATTAAATTCCACAAGTTCGTGCAGTATTCCATCCGAAAACTCGTTCATATTTTGCCATACAAATGCAGTAACCTATAATGACTGTAGCTCATACACATACAGTTGTGTATTTAATATGACTTAACTCAAATACAATAGTGTATTGAATACAATTGTGTAACTCAAACACCTATTTAATGACTGTACAACTCAAACACACACAATATTGTATTTAATATGACTAACTCAAACACACACAGTATATTTAATATGACTAACTCAAACACACAGAGTAATGTATTTCATATGACTGTAACTCAAACACACAGTGTATTTAATATGACTAACTCAGACACGCACCTTTTTGATAATTGCAATTGAAAGATTTAATATTTTTCCCACGTTATGATTTCAAACATTCACTGACAGAAACAGAAACACATTTGTAGATGTAAACATGCTTCTCCCGCACCACTTCAATCCGATGTATTTCATGTATAATTTGCACAGATGAATCCAGTCCAAAATCACAAACTTTCGTCGAATTGGAACAAAATATCAAAATATATTCATTCCAGATCAAATGGAAAAGTTGTTGCAATGCGCATTCATTCACAATATGACTGCAAATTTCAATTTTAACTAGACACGCCTTTTTCTTTCGAAAGTTATGTCAAGCATGCGACTAAGTTCAAATTTATCTGAGCGGAGTTATGTGTGCATTAATAATGATGTCATTGTGTAATGACAAATCTGCGCTTGTGTATTTAGTTTGGAATACGGCATTCATTCATTTACATTGTTTCTTGTAGTGTATTTTGTTTATATAATTAAACCTTAGGTAGAATAAAAAAATGAGCATATAATAAAAAGGTTACTGCATTTGTATGGGAAAATATGAACTTGTTTTGTCGGAAGGATGTACTGAACTCACAAGTTCGTGCAGTATTCCATGCCAAAACTCGTTCATATTTTCCCATACAAATGCAGTAACCTATAATTATTACATGCTCATTTTTTCCCCGTTAACTTTACATTGTCAGAATCGTTAAATATTCCCCGATACTGAACGCACGCGACAATACACATATATCATTCACGTGAAAAAAGGAACTACTTTCTATTGTAAATAAACATTGACACAGCCACCAGCACTTTTGATTTGCAAACAAATCATATACACTCGCATAAGAGGCTCTTTACGTTGTGGTTATTTAAATTTGTTTCTGAATGAACTAAAACATGTTCGTGCACTGCAAAAAAACCCAGCTGTTTTGGAACATTCCGGGTTGATACAATGTTACGGATTTAGGCTAGCTACATTATATAAAAGACCAAAGATTAGGTCCTTACAAATAACATACAAGTGACAAGGCATATACTGTCTTCTTTATCTGGTGATAAGAATGGCAAAATAAAATATACTTACAGTTTTACATTCTGAATTTCCTCAAAATATTTTTACTTAATTCTGCAAATCCGAATTACATGAGCCATGTCATAGGTTTTCAATCTGGATTACGCATTTCGAAATTGTGCTGTAATTTCGATGATAAGTGCAATTGCATCCTCCTTAATACACTCAAAATGAAATAAACATTAAATTCCATAGCGTCTTTTTGATAATTGCAATTGAAAGGCTTCATATTTTTCCCACGTTATGATTTCAAACATTCAATGACAGAAACAGAAACACATTTGCAGACATAAACACGCTTCTCCCACGCCACTTCAATCCGATGTATTTCATGTATAATTTGTACAGATGAATCCAGTCCAAAATCACAAACTTTCGTCAAATCGAAACAAAATACCAAAATATATTCATTCCAGATCAGATGGAAAAGTTGTTGCAATGTGCATTCATTCACAATATGACTGCAAATTTCAATTTCAACTAGACACGCCTTTTTCTTTTGAAAGTTATGTCGATCGCACGACTAAGTTCAAATTTATCTGGGTGGAGTTATCTGCTCATTAATAATGATGTCATTGCGTAATGTCAAATCTGCGCTTGTGTATTTAGTTTGGAATAGGGCATTCATTCATTTACGTTGTTTCTTGTAGTGTATTTTGTTTATATAATTAAACCTTAGGTAGAATAAAAAAATGAGCATATAATAGAAAGGTTACTGCATTTGTATGGGAAAATATGAACTCGTTTTGTCGGAAGGATGTACTGCACTCACAAGTTCGTGCAGTATTCCATCCGAAAACTCGTTCATATTTTCCCATACAAATGCAGTAACCTATAATGACTGTAGCTCATACACATACAGTTGTGTATTTAATATGACTGAACTCAAATACAATAGTGTATTGAATACAATTGTGTAACTCAAACACCTATTTAATGACTGTACAACTCAAAGACACACAATAGTGTATTTAATATGACTATAACTCAAGATACACAATATATTTAATATGACTAACTCAAACACACAGAGTAATGTATTTCATATGACTGTAACTCAAACACACAGTGTATTTAATATGACTAACTCAGACACGCACAGTAGTGTATTTAATATGACTGTGTAACTTGTACTCATACAGTAGTCTATTTAATATGACTGTATCTCAAACACATACACTAGCATATTTAAATGATTGCAAACAACAGTTACATTAGTGCATTTAATATGACTGTAATTCATATACAAAAGTTATATTATATGAACTGAAATACAATATTGTATTTAATGTGTCTTACTCAAACACATAATAGTAGTGTATTTAATATGACTGTATAATTCAAACACATACACTTATATATGTAAAGGATTGTAATTCAAACACAATCATGTATTTAATATGACTGTGTAACTCAAACACACAGAGTAGTGTATTTAAATGACCGTGTAATTCAAATAATTACATTAGTATATATGACAAAACTGTAACCCAAATACATACAGTGGTATATTTAATGTGACTATTACTCAGTCACACACAACAGTGTATTTTATGTGACTGTATAATTTCTTTGCTTTGTAGACTTTGATCTAGGTAGATTACAGATTAGCAAGGAGCGAGTGAATGATGTACTTTTGCCAAAGTGGGCCAAATCCCCAGAGGACTTCATCCACAAACACAGAAAGGCTTTGGTAAGACAAACAGAATAGACCTTTCTTATGCCAATCTGTCATGTAGGTTATCTTCAAAATATACAATAAATGACCTATTCCATATAATCCAAATAATGTTAGACATGTCCTGTTACTTATCAAAAATAATGCTTCATCTAAATTCATGGATGCCTAATTTGTCGATGACTTTCAGACATATGTATTTAAATTCATAGATGCCTAATTTGCTGATGACTTTCAGTCATAATTATATGTATCTAAATTCATGGATGCCTAATTTGCAGATGACTTTCAGTCATTATTATATGTATCTAAATTCATGGATGCCTAATTTGCAGATGACTTTCAGTCATTATTATATGTACCTAAATTCATGGATGCCTAATTTGCCGATGACTTTCAGTCATAATTATATGTATCTAAATTCATAGATGCCTAATTTGCCGATGACTTTCAGTTATTATTATATGTATCTAAATTCATGGATGCCTAATTTGCAGATGACTTTCAGTCATTATTATATGTACCTAAATTCATGGATGCCTAATTTGCCGATGACTTTCAGTCATAATTATATGTATCTAAATTCATAGATGCCTAATTTGCCGATGACTTTCAGTCATAATTATATGTATCTAAATTCATGGATGCCTAATTTGCAGATGACTTTCAGTCATTATTATATGTATCTAAATTCATGGATGCCTAATTTGCAGATGACTTTCAGTCATTATTATATAAATCTAAATTCATAGATGCCTAATTTGCCGATGACTTTCAGTCATAATTATATGTATCGAAATTCATGGATGCCTAATTTGCAGATGACTTTCAGTCATTATTATATGTACCTAAATTCATGGATGCCTAATTTGCAGATGACTTTCAGACATATGTATCTAAATTCATAGATGCCTAATTTGCCGATGACTTTCAGTCATTATTATATGTATCTAAATTCATGGATGCCTAATTTGCAGATGACTTTCAGTCATTATTATATGTATCTAAATTCATGGATGCCTAATTTGCAGATGACTTTTAGTCATTATTATATGTATATAATTCTGGTCAAATTTCACATTCTTTAGGGCCTTTTTTGTTTATCTTCATGGGCTAAAAATGCCCTTGCGCTATATCTTGGAGTAGGCATATGGTCAAAGGTTGCTTGATATTCACAATTTGCTATGATTACATTAATTTCACAAATCTGTTTGTCCTGCAAACTCTTCACATTCTATGGATGGGTTTAAGTCTCTTTTGCAAAGTTAGTGGGTCACATGTTTGATTTGGAACCTAAACTTTACATTCAATATTGCTTTAGTCTCACTTGTAGTGACTGATGCAAAAGATGGTTCATTCATTTAAAAGTTACAGAGTCTGACCAGCCATTAAGCAAACTATCTTACAAAGGGCAAAAAGAGCTATTCTGCATACGTGTGACAGAACTTGGATTTCAAACAAGTAGATTTACAAATTTTGATCAATACATAGGCTTGTAAACCAGTAGATATTTTTAATTGGCATAAATTTTATGGTTTTTTTTGTAAGTTCTGACCATGAATCAAATTCAGATTCGGATGAAAAATAATAAGTAATCAGTATAATTAAGTATATTGTCAGTTAAGGAAAAAGGAAGAATTGTTTATCTTATAAGTTCACTGAATTCTTTTAATTATATAAAATCGAATAGCACTTTTAGTTCCTTTTACAAGATCACTGCCTGGTAACCACTGATGATATTAAGCTTTCACACTTAACTGGCTCTCAATAGTCTCTAGTCCAGATTTCACTCTGGATACTTTGTATTTTGCAAATAATTGACAGTATTGTCATCATTAGAATGTGGTAATGAATGACATGCCTAGTCTAACTTCACTTTTCCTGTTGCTTGGTTTGTACGGTTGCTGACTCATCAGAACTCTCCAAGCTATGTTCATCATTAGAATGTGGTAATGAATGACATGCCTAGTCTAACTTCAGCGGCACAGCAGATGTTTTAAACTGCACATATTTGTTCATGCGAAGCATCTGCATCATCAAACTGTTGATCTTAGAATTTTTTTTAAATGGTGTCCAGCAAGCGATGCATATTTGAGACAAATGGGGAAATAAGCCTCTTGAAAAGTGTTAATAATCAGCACAGAAAAATAAAAAGGAATATTCAGATTCTTGTGAATATAAGCTGGAAGGGACACAATTGTGTTTATTGAACATCATGTGCCAATTTGAGCATGACTCATGGCGGAAAATATGATTGCCGTCGTCATGTGAAATGGACAAAAGAATTTCCAAGAATTACTTCAAGTTGAGAGATGGCAACAAGCCATTGAGCTCCATAGGGTTTGGAACTAAAATTTATGCAACTAATCTAGTGGTAAATAAAGTCTACACGTACTTTACAAACTTTTCAGTTGAACATAATGTTTATCATCACTGGACGTTCCGAATACTGAACTTTTAATTACATTTTCCAGCTTTTCAATAACAGTTTATGGTGTTTTGTTACATCTTACTGAAAACTGGTCAAACTTACAGAAAAAACCAACTCCCTTACTGAGACAGACTCGTCAGGGTTAGCAGGTTGGATATGGCAGTATATCCTGTTCGCACTAGTCCATTATCCTCAGATCTTGTCACATCTTAATTAGAAAGAAAGGTACACCCTTGTAGATTAATGGTTAGATTAGTCAAAGGTCATGGTCAAATAAGCAGTTGTGTCAGTTTGAGATCTGTTGTCAGTGGGTTGCATCTGGCAGTATTTAATATTACAATGAATAAAAAGTCATCTGGCAGTATTTAATATTACAATGAATAAAAAGTCATCTGACATTATTTAATATTACAATGAATTAAAAGTCATCTGGCATTGCAATAAAGTTTACTGTTAGATATAAAATGTGTCTTGAGATCTGGAGTTTCACATGTCACAGCAAAATGAACTTGTTAATAGTCATAAGAACTGGAATCTGATTTACCATTGTCTATGACACTTTCTTGAGAATTAGAAATCAAAGGGTTGAAAGTCGAGGCCATAGCTTGGATTGTTATCAAAATTTGCAGACAGATTTGACAGAAATCATGAAAATATTGTTGGCAATTAGTTTATTACAAGATAAAGGTTATGGTCACAAAGTTGATTGTAGTGCATTACTAAGAACATATTGACATCATTGCAAGTGAGACAATACATTAATGTATTCTTTTTTTGCATAAATCATTTCATCATGGCAGGCAATCCTATGAATTTGACCTTGAATTTGCTTTTGAGTTTCCTTCAACATCCAATCAAAATGTCATTAGCGCAAACTCAGCCTTAAATTTTAATGTTCATTGGGCCTTCTCCCAAGCAATCAGGTTCTACCACACCACATTAGCCAAGGTTTCAATATGTTACCCTATTTACATCTCGGTAGATTGATCATATATTTCAGTGCTTTGTCCTTGCTACATCTGTTGGATTTCTTGAGTTGCCTCCCTTAGTATTTAATGCCACCTACCCAATAGCATGTAACTGTGTGCATTGTAAATCAGCTAAAAATGATGGTGGCAATTGACTTCGAAAGGATACTTTGTAAATTTATCATTGTCAGTATGACTATATACTATAGAGAAGCCATTGCAGGTGTATTTGAGGGAAACAGATTGGCAGTGGAAGTTGCTTTTTTATTTGTCTATTCCCATTGTGTTTCCCCTTGTTTTGATCATATAGAAACAGTGTTCAGATTTGAACAACTTGATTTTGATTGGATGTGGTGACTTGCAGACCTGAAGAACTGAAATATCTGATCAATCCATCAAGGTGTAGACAGGTAAATATATCAGAATCTTGGCTAGCAATGATGTGTATACCAATGAACTTCTTAAGAACAATTTTATATTTTCTCACTTAGCAACAAAATTTACTACAACGTCATTTGCAGGAAAGTGAATATGTGTCCAAGAATCTACATCACTGGATTGATCTGATCTTTGGTTACAAGCAGAAAGGACCAGCTGCTGTGGAAGCACTCAATGTCTTCTACTACTGTACTTATGAAGGTAGGACCTGTCATAAAAAAGCGACTGGGCAATATTGCATTGTCAAGGTGCATTTATTTATTTTTATATCATACCTCTACATCAGGATTTGCCCAGTGATATAGGCCCATACAAATCCATGTTATTTCCAGAACAAAACTGCAAGACACAGCAAAATTCTGAAGAATTTAGATGTTATCAGGAATTGATTCCTATAATTGATAGATTTCTGAATAGTCCTTTTATCTACATAAAAAACAAAATGAACATACAGATGTAAATAAGGGTGTTGAATCTTCTCTCACCTAACATTTTGGTGGTTGTGTGGATTGAACACCATTTTTCAGCACAGATAGGTACACATGGTGGCCAATATATTTTGTGGAGGAGGAACCTGGGAAGAACCACCAATCAATGGGAAGCTACTGGCCAAGTTTGATATTCAAACTCATAGAGAGGTGGTTTGACAGCAATGGGTAAAGGCCACCCAGTGCCCCTATCTAACATTTTGAGTTGCAATGTATATTGGTCTGTAGATCTGGGTTTTTATGAAAGGATGTTGGCTGATAAGTTGTTGTTATTGTTGTTATGGGTTTAACACCATTTTTCAACAAATAATAGGCTGTACATGGCATGCCAGTATATTTGGTGGAGGAAGAACCAGAGCATACCCAGGGAAGAACCATTATTTCTTGGGAGGCTACTGGCAGTCATTCTTATATATCCACTTTTTCTCAGAGGTGGAAAACAATTGCAGATTTTCCAGAAAACTTGGAAACTATGAGTTTACCTGAGTGATATGGGATTTATTTCCAAAAGTGTGACAAAAACATCCATTCCTAAACAATTGAATATTCCCTCCAATGAAATTACCAGTGAGAGATTTTCACATTGTATATGTATATTGTAGAAAAGACATAATTTTACAGACTTTTGACTACATGGGCTGTCTCATAAACGTATGAGAGAATGAGCAGAAAAATGGATATCCTGTGTCTCAAGGTTGAACTCTTTCAAACACTGTATCAAATATGGTATGACAAATAACTGGCAAAATACACAAATAGCTGTATCAAACATTTAAAGTTATCATCCAATTCAGTGACAAGTTGTTTGAAACTGAAAGCATGTATGAATAATTATGCCCTCCCAACTCAGATATGCAGTTATAGAGACATGTCTTTGTCATCATCCCAGTATCTACACAGCACTTGGCAGTTACAGCATCCCAGCATGTACACAGAACTTGGCAGTTAAAGCATCCCAGTATGTACACAGCACTTGGCAGTTAATGCATCCCAGTATGTACACAGCACTTGGCAGTTAGAGCATCCCATTATGTACACAGCACTTGGCAGTTACAGCATCCCAGCATGTACACAGAACTTGGCAGTTAAAGTATCCCAGTATGTACACAGCACTTGGCAGTTACAGCATCCCAGCATGTACACAGAACTTGGCAGTTAAAGTATCCCAGTATGTACACAGCACTTGGCCATTACAACATACTTCCTGCTATGGGTATTTTCTTACCATTGCCATCATCAAAGAAATCTTTGGAGGAATTAACTGTGGGCAATATAAACCAACAGATTATCATTGAACATTATTTGTGATTTTAACCCACAAGCAAATGGCATTTTTGTTATTAAATCGGTTAGATATTTAAAGTCAGCACCACAAAATTGGCAGAGGTGCATATGACGTTGGATTTCCCTTTCAGCACAAGTTTGTCAGATTTTACAAATTTTACCATGAAACACTGTTAATTATTAAATTCATACACAGAGAATTCAGTTGTCAGAATTATTATTTTTTTAAATTACATGCAGTAAATACACAAAATTGCATACAAATTTCATTCTCATTTGTCAGAAAGAACCAGTTTGATATGGTTTGGGGATTTGTCAAGGTCATAAAGTTTAGACATAACCATAAGCCATATCCATTGAGTTCTTTCCCCTGACTTGGTACAAAGCACGAATGTGCTTTTGCATTTATCACATACCCCTTTTTATGCGATCTAAATATTTTTAGCTTTACTGTATGAATTAAATTCAACGTGTTCTTGGATTTACAAAAATTCAGTTCATGCATCTTTTATGCACGTACGTCAAAGAAGAAACCTAAGTAGTTCCAGTCTGGGTGAGTGACATGGAAATAGAAACTGAATAGCTGTATCATATACCAGATTAAGCATGTGATTGAAAATCTTACTAATCATTTTCCGATAGAATAAATCTCATGATAGATCTTATGAACATGAGCACATACAATAGTAATAATACTACTAATAATAGCAAGCTTGGTAGCTAAATTTGATAATTACAAATAAAAATTAAAACTGGTGCGAGAAAAAATTATCAATAAATACAGTGTGGTTTCATTATTGTTAAATTTATACTTGAGTATTGTTTTAGTGATTTTACTGTTGTTTTGAAATATAATGTAATTTAATTCTGACTGTGAGACCATTCCAGTGCACATTAATTTTCAGGATACATCTGTGGGCCCATGGTAAGACAGTCAGCATTAAGTGGCTGTCAAGAGAAGTGTATGAATGGGTGGGACCAGAAAAAAATAAAAATTTAACATTCAAGTGAAATTTGTCTGTAAGAGTTGTTGTTGTTGTTGTTGTGGGGTTTAACGCCATTTTGCAGCACATGATAGGCTATACATGGCGGCCAGTATTAATGGTGGAGGAAGAACCAGAGAAAACCCCGGAAAGAACCACTGACCCACGAGAAGCTACTGGCAAGCTTTCTCACATACCCACATTGGCTGAATCTTAGACTCGAACCGCCGCAAACAGAGGTGAGATGGCAGTGATCCGTAATGAAGAGCGCTTTAGACCACTCGGCCACTCGGGGCCCCTGTCTGTAAGAGACAACTTTTCATCTTTGCATAGGAGTTACGCTTTGAGAAAAATAAATATTGGAAATTTGGATTAAATGAAGACAAACCCGGTTTAGAAATATGCTTGTACATTGACAACTTACATTTGCATTACATTTGTGTTATGCAATCCTTGATACATGAAGTAGTTAGTGCATGCACATGAAAAATTCACAATTTTGAGTATAGGTCACATATTAGAAATTCCTGTATCAGTCACATACCGTTATAAAATATATACAGTGTATAAACACATATATAAATAAAAATGGTAGCCTTGTTTTATGTACTGTATAAGCCATTGTCAACCAACATGTGTCAGTACACGATTAACTACGATATGCATTGTCACCAGCAGAATGTGGCTGTTTTGTTGTTATATTATTTATTTGTTATATATACTTAAATTGACCCCGATTTTGGGCTGCCTCAGTGCCTGCGACAACCAGTGTAAACTTATTAATGATGCTACTCATAGAGAAATGAAAACCTCTCACCAAATTTTTTATTAATTAAGCATGTGTAAAACATTTACTTTTGTACAACACTCACAAATTTCCGAATAGAGTAATGCATATACTAAAGATTGTCCTGCAGAAAAAGAAACGTGCACAACACATAAATTTTTTCCGATCATCAGCAACAATAATATTTCATTGCTTTTATATAAGTTTGGTGACAACTTCTTTTGAAGAAGGGGTCATTGTTGTTTAAAAACATTGTAGCTGGCTTGTTTAGATGAAGGGTGCACATACTATTGAAGTTGCTGTGAAAACCAACTTCCGAGGATTAAACTGTTCCCATTTGTTAATGCAATGGCAGCAGTGGCAAAATCAAATAATTGTAGAACAAAGTAGAAGTCAGAACTGGCAGCTAATATGAAAACAATGAATTTGTTCAAGATTCTGTTTACATGTACAGTTACATTTTATCTTGATGTCAACATAAGCATGACAATTAAGGTAGTAATAATAGATAACAGGACCAGAACTCCGTACTTTCATTGACATAGGCAGCTTGTGTACATAAGTGATGTCAGTGTAAGTGTGTAGGACTGTACTGTCTATGAGACTATTGCAGTGTACTGTAGTCTTCAGGATACTGAATATGACACCATTGCAGTGTACTGTAATTTTCAGGATACTGAATATGACACCATTGCATTGTACTGTAATTTTCAGGATACTGAATATGACACCATTGCATTGTACTGTAATTTTCAGGATACTGAATATGAGACCATTGCATTGTACTGTAATTTTCAGGATACTGAATATGAGACCATTGCATTGTACTGTAATTTTCAGGATACTTCATATGAGACCATTGCAGTGTACTGTAATTTTCAGGATACTGAATATGAGACCATTGCAGTGTACTGTAATTTTCAGGATACTGCATATGAGACCATTGCAGTGTACTGTAATTTTCAGGATACTGAATATGAGACCATTGCAGTGTACTGTAATTTTCAGGATACTGAATATGAGACCATTGCAGTGTACTGTAATTTTCAGGATACTGAATATGACACAATTGCAGTGTACTGTAATCTTCAGGATACTGAAGCTGTTACATAATGGCACTGTGAGATTTTATGCTCCTTTTTAATTTTATGATTTATTGTAGATGACACAAAACCCCAGAAATATTGCCTTTTAAATTTGCAACATTCTGTCAATCCATTTTGTCACATAATCTGCTAAGTAAATATATGTACCTTATCTGCCACAACTTTTTATATGGATAGCGAGGAATTGCAGACACAGCTCTTGCTTATTTGAAAGCTTTTATTTGAGCTTTTTAAGTACAGTAATGTGTTCTGTATTAAAGAAAAATAAATTGTCTAATATTATATTATACTACATTTGTGAACTGTCTGTGTTTCATTTGTTAACCAGGTACAGTCAAGAATATTAGGTTGTATTAGATACATCTGGTCAGAAGCATTGTAATGGGGGGTGGGGGGTGGGTGGGACAGACGGGGCAGTTGCTTCAGAAACTATAGACCACATATAATTTCTATTAAGAATATAGATATGAATGACTACCCAGTGTTTAAAAAGTGTGTTGTGTTGCCGATGTGTAGATATGTATGACTACCCAGTGTTTAAAAAGTGTGTTGTGTTGCCGATGTGTAGATATGTATGACTACCCAGTGTTTAAAGAGTGTGTTGTGTTCCCGATGTGTAGATATGTATGACTACCCAGTGTTTAAAAAGTGTGTTGTGTTGCCGATGTGTAGATATGTATGACTACCCAGTGTTTAAAAAATGTGTTGTGTTGCCAATGTGTAGATATCTATGACTACCCATTGTTTAAAAAGTGTGTTGTGTTGCCGATGTGTAGATATATATGACTACCCAGTGGTTAAAAAGTGTGTTGTGTTGCCGATGTGTTGATATGTATGACTACCCAGTGTTTAAAAAGTGTGTTGTGTTGCCAATGTGTAGATATGTATGACTACCCAGTGTTTAAAGAGTGTGTTGTGTTGCAGACGTGTAAATTTGTATGACCACCCAGTGTTTAAAAAGTGTGTTGTGTTGCCGATGTGTAGATATGTATGACTACCCAATGTTTAAAAAGTGTGTTGTGTTGCCGATGTGTAGATATGTATGACTACCCAGTGTTTAAAAAGGGTGTTGTGTTGCCGATGTGTAGATATGTATGACTACCCAGTGTTTAAAAAGTGTCTTGTGTTGCAGATATGTAGATATCTGTGACTACCCAGTGTTTAAAAAGTGTGTTGTGTTGCAGATGTGTAAATTTATATGACTACCCAGTGTTTAAAAAGTGTGCTATTTCCTAGGTGCTGTGGATCTGGATGCTATACAGAATCCTGTGGAGAGGAAAGCTCTGGAGGGTATGATCAACAACTTTGGGCAGACTCCATGTAGACTGTTGAAGGTTAGTAACTATTACTGTTACAGACTCCATGTAGACTGTTGAAGGTTAGAAACTATTGCAGACTTCACGTAGACTGTTGAAGGTTAGAAACTATTACAGAGCATGTAGACTGTTGAAGGTTAGAAACTATTACAGACTTCACGTAGACTGTTTAAGGTTAGAAACTATTGTAGACTCCATGTAGACTGTTGAAGGTTAGAAACTATTACAGACTCCATGTAGACTGTAGAAGGTCAGTAACTATTACTGTTACAGACTCCATGTAGACCGTTGAAGGTTAGAAACTATTACAGACTCCATGTAGACTGTTGAAGGTTAGAAACTATTACAGACTTCACGTAGACTGTTGAAGGTTAGAAACTATTACAGACTTCATGTAGACTGTTGAAGGTTAGTAACTGTTACAGACTCCATGTAGACTGTTGAAGGTTAGAAACTATTACAGACTCCATGTAGACTGTTGAAAGTTAGTAACTGTTACAGACTCCATGTAGACTGTTGAAGGTCAGTAACTATTACAGACTTAATGTAGACTGTTGAAGGTTAGAAACTATTACAGACTCCATGTAAACTGTTGAAGGTCAGTAACTATTACAGACTCCATGTGGACTGTTCAAGGTCAGTAACTATTACAGACTCCATGTAGACTGTTGAAGGTTAGAAACTATTACAGACTCCATGTAGACTATTGAAGGTTAGAAACTATTACAGACTCCATGTAAACTGTTGAAGGCCAGTAACTATTACAGACTCAATGTAGACTGTTGAAGGTCAGTAACTATTACAGACTCCATGTAAACTGTTGAAGGTTAGTAACAATTACAGACTCCATGTAGACTGTTGAAGGTTAGTAACAATTACAGACTCCATGTAGACTGTTGAAGGTTAGAAACTATTACAGACTCCATGTAGACTGTTGAAGGTCAGTAACTCTTATAGACTCCATGTAAACTGTTGAAGGTTAGAAACTATTACAGACTCCATGTAAACTGTTGAAGGCCAGTAACTATTACAGACTCAATGTAGACTGTTGAAGGTCAGTAACTATTACAGACTCCATGTAAACTGTTGAAGGTCAGTAACTATTACAGACTCAATGTAGACTGTTGAAGGTTAGTAACTATTACAGACTCCATGTAGACTGTTGAAGGTTAGTAACTATTACAGACTCCATGTAAACTGTTGAAGGCCAGTAACTATTACAGACTCAGTGTAGACTGTTGAAGGTCAGTAACTATTACAGACTCCATGTAAACTGTTGAAGGTCAGTAACTATTACAGACTCCATGTAGACTGTTGAAGGTCAGTAAATATTACAGACTCCATGTAGACTGTTGAAGGTTAGAAACTATTACAGACTCAATGTAGACTGTTGAAGGTTAGAAACTATTACAGACTCCATGTAGACTGTTGAAGGTCAGTAACTATTACAGACTCCATGTAAACTGTTGAAGGTCAGTAAATATTACAGACTCCATGTAGACTGTTGAAGGTTAGAAACTATTACAGACTCCATGTAGACTGTTGACAGTCAGTAACTATTACAGACTCCATGTAAACTGTTGAAGGTCAGTAACTATTACAGACTCCATGTAGACTGTTGAAGGTTAGAAACTATTACAGACTCCATGTAGACTGTTGAAGGTTAGTAACAGTTACAGACTCCATGTAGACTGTTTAAGGTTAGAAACTATTACAGACTTCATGTAGACTGTTGAAGGTCAGTAACGATTACAGACTCCATGTAGACTGTTGAAGGTGAGTAACTGTTACAAACTCCATGTAGACTGTTGACAGTAAATATTACAAACTCCATGTAGACTGTTGAAGGTCAGTAACTATTACAGACTCCATGTAAACTGTTGAAGGTTAGAAACTATCATATGTTACAGATGTTTTACAGCAGTTACTTAAGACACTAGGTAGGAAAAGCATAGATGTATAGATTCTTGGATTTACATGATATTTGTACAACTCAGTCACATATCCAAGTGATTTATGGACTCATGCAAGCTTTGATCACATCAAACACCTTAGGTCTAATTTTAAGTTCAGAAAAAAGAGTAACATAAAAAAAAACACCTTAGGTCTAATGCTGAGTATCCAGATGAAGAATTCAGATGTCAGCTTTAAGTTCTAAAGTATTCTCAGCTAATTGTTACCAGAATTCATCAGCTGTTGTGGCTGGGTTCAGCTGAGCATATGACAGGAACTGTACTCAAACACATGTAAAATTCAGGAACAGCTGTTCAGATAGACACAAGTCAAATGGTATGGAGTCATATGTTTCTTTTGCATTACATTTAACATTTAATTGAACAACAGCAAATTAAAATTGAAATAATGGCATGTCTCCATAAATTCCCTCCACTGTATACCTCACCACATCAATTGAAATCCAGGGTAAATGCTACCTATCCAGGTCATTTTAGATACTGATGAAAGACCCATGCCAGACCAATATTGCATACTATGGCAATTGATTATGGCTATTTATTGTCTATGTTGTCCAAACACATATGGCAGGAAAATTCAAATGCCTTTAATCTTTGCTATGTAAGAATGACATTTTCATTCCATATAGGAGCCCCATCCTCAGAGGCTGAGTTTTGAAGAGGTTGTGACCAAAGCCATGAAAACAGATAGACGCCTAAGTGTTTTCGACTTCTTGGACCAGTTGAAGTTGTACTTTGTTGAGGTTTGTATTTTTAACCTTGTTATAGCCTTACTAACAGAGATGGGAGGGAATACAGCATCTTGCCCTTTGGTTTGTGTGTTCATTTATTTATTCATGTGTTTTTGTTTTTGTCCACTGTTCATTACACCATCAAAATCTTGGATTCGGTATGGTCGACACAGTGTTTATCATATAAATCTTGGATTCAGTATGGTCAACACATTCAGTATGGTCAACGCAGTGTCTATCACATAAATCATGGATTCAGTATGGTCAACACTGTGTTTATCATATAAATCTTGGATTCAGTATGGTCGACACTGTGTTTATCATATAAATCTTGGATTCAATATGGTCGACACTGTGTTTATCATATAAATCTTGGATTTGGTATGGTCGACACTGTGTTTATCATATAAATCTCGGATTCATTATGGCCAACACAGTGTTTATCATATAAATCTTGGATTCAGTATGGTCGACTCTGTGTTTATCATATAAATCTTGGATTCAGTATGGTCGACACTGTGGTTATCATATAAATCTTGGATTTGGTATGGTCGACACAGTGTTTATCATATAAATCTTGGATTCAGTATGGTCGACAAAGTGTTTATCATATAAATCTTGGATTTGGTATGGTCGACACTGTGTTTATCATATAAAACTTGGATTCAGTATGGTCGACACAGTGTTTTTCATATAAATCTTGGATTCAGTATGGTCGACACAGTGTTTATCATATAAAACTTGGATTCAGTATGGTCGACACAGTGTTTTTCATATAAATCTTGGATTCAGTTTGGTCGACACAGTGTTTTTCATATAAATCTTGGATTTGGTATGGTCGACACTGTGTTTATCATATAAATCTTGGATTCAGTATGGTCGACACTGTGTTTATCATATAAATCTTGGATTTGGTATGGTCGACACAGTGTTTATCATATAAATCTTGGATTCAGTATGGTCGACAAAGTGTTTATCATATAAATCTTGGATTTGGTATGGTCGACACTGTGTTTATCATATAAAACTTGGATTCAGTATGGTTGACACAGTGTTTTTCATATAAATCTTGGATTCAGTTTGGTCGACACAGTGTTTTTCATATAAATCTTGGATTCAGTATGGTCGACACTGTGTTTATCATATAAATCTTGGATTCAGTATGGTCGACACAGTGTTTTTCATATAAATCTTGGATTCAGTATGGTCGACACAGTGTTTATCATATAAATCTTGGATTCAGTATGGTCGACACAGTGTTTATCATATAAATCTCTGATTCAGTATGGTCGACACAGTGTTTATCATATAAATCTTGGATTCAGAATGGTCAACACAGTGTTTATGATATAAATCTTGGATTTGGTATGGTCGACACAGTGTTTATCCTATAAATCTTGGATTCAGTATGGTCGACACTGTGTTTATCATATAAATCTTGGATTCAGTATGGTCGACACAGTGTTTATCATATAAATCTTGGATTTGGTATGGTCGACACAGTGTTTATCCTATAAATCTCGGATTCTGTGTGGTCAACACTGTGTTTATCATATAAATCTTGGATTCAGTATGGTCGACACTGTGTTTATCATATAAATCTTGGATTTGGTATGGTCGACACTGTTTATCATATAAATCTTGGATTTGGTATGATCGACACTGTGTTTATCATATAAATCTTGGATTCAGAATGGTCGACACATTGTTTATCATATAAATCTTGGATTCAGTATGGTTGACACAGTGTTTATCACATAAATCTTGGATTCAGTATGGTCAACACTGTGTTTATCATATAAGTCTCGAATTCGGTATGGTCAACACAGTGTTTTTCATATAAATCTTGGATTCAGTATGGTCAACACAGTGTTTATCAAATAAATCTTGGATTCAGTATGGTCGACACAGTGTTTATCATACAAATCTCGGATTCAGTATGGTCAACACAGTGTTTTTCATATAAATCTTGGATTCAATATGGTCGACACAGTGTTTACATATAAATCTCAGATTCAGAATGGTCAACACAGTGTTTATCACATAAATCTTGGATTTGGTATGGTCGACACAGTGTTTATCATATAAATCTTGGATTCAGTATGGTCAACACAGTGTTTTTCATATAAATCTTGGATTCTGTATGGTCAACACAGTATTTGTCACATAAATCTTGATATGACAGCTCTTTCTGAACATATCATTGTATTAAGCACTGAGGTTTTCACAAAAGCCCTTTGTGTCATGTGTAGTTTGTGATATATTAAAATGATGTTGATCTGTCAAAATGTCTCCCATGTTAGTGATCTTTAAATTCTTATGGCTGCTTCTCCAGAATGGATGGTTGTATCGGCATGGTGTTTTTACTAAAGCACTATAACAGCATGTAACAAGTCGAGAATGAAAATGGTGATGATCTGACCTTCACCATGGCAACCCAAGTGACAATCGAAAAATCTTGTAGTCACTAGTCCACTTGCAAGAATGGTGTCTTACGTTTATCGATATTGTTTGTAACTCCTGATACATGGTTTTATCTAATTTTTGTAATTTTGTATCTTTAGTTAGATTTTGCCTATGTGACTTAGGTCAGTTTTATAAATATTAAGAGTGTAAAATTACATAGGATCTATAAATAGATGCTTATGTATGTGCATAAAATTACAAATGACAATCTTAATAATAAGACTTGATGATGACTTTTGAGTTAATTTCTCTTTGGCTGGTGGGGGTTTTAATGGTTCTAGAAGAATTAAGTTATTTCCCATTGGTTGGGCTAGGTCACATGAATGGGCATTTTTGAAATAATTTGAGTAGTATGATCTGTCAAGTGTGGTATGTTGTGATATCTAGTCATAATAGTAGGTGTATTTAAGAAGAGAATTGAGCAGATTTTCAGTTATTGTTATTTCTTTTGTTCATGTCAGCAGCTGTTGTTCTTTGATATTATTCGAGAGGGAAAATATTTGTTTGGACTTATCGCTGGAAGTAGAAAGTGCTCATTATTTGGACTATAATATTATTCTGAAACTATGTTGAATTATTCAGAAGAGTTCTGTACAACACCATCTTGACAGCGTCACAATTCTTAGCAAAGATCTCTGGTCTTAAATTATACAGAACTTTTCATTATTTTGGACTGTCATAGAAATTTATCAAGATTATTTTGGATTCACTTCATAATACTGTAAGTCTCCATCACATTTTCATTTAAAAGTTAGATGATTAAATTATTTGTTAAGTTTTACAAAACTTGTTTTTGCTTCTTTCTGTTATCCTGTTGATGACCACAGGGTGTTTCTAAAACACTCTTGCAGTGTGTAATTGGTCCTTAAAACATGACCTTGCTATTTTGAAAATTGTTTGAAAGCTGACCTGCCTAGGGTTCATGTCAGAGGTCACCATATGCCATTTTTGTATTATGATCAGAAGGTCTTGTAGATATACAAATGAATTTTAACCAGACTTTGTATTTGTTGCTTTTCAGTAACCAAGTTGATAGTCAGAGTCTGACCTTGTTTTCAAAGTCAGAGGTCTTGACTTGTTTTTTTGTTTTTTATCTGTCATGGCTTGTGAACATAATAACGCTTGTCAATTATAAATAAGCAGTACTTTATCGAGGATGGTTAACTTTACTAAAGATTTGGTATGGGATTTATTGTAGATGAGATCTTGATTTCCAGCATTCCATGTCATCAGTTGGAGATGTTATGGCCATTAAATATCCATCTTCACCCATCTTTGATTTCCCAACACAGTTTCAACTCTTTACAATTCTTCTTGGTAAATTGTTGTGAGAGGGGCCTTTTTCAATGCACCCTTTGAATTAGCTCTAGTTTGTCAAATTACCTCTGTTTGTCAGTATCTTCAAAGGTGACTCCCAAGAAACTCATTACAAAAAAATAATTTTGCATAGACAGTGCAAGAGAGGAGACATTCATATGTTAACAGTAATAAACATTTTTATGTACTTAATGCAGGTCTCTACAGAAAAGGATCCATTAGTTTATGTGTCAGTTCCACGGAACCAAGCTCGATCAATCATACAACATGGGATGTCAGATACCATGGTAAGTCAAGAGAGGAAAAAAAAGCCATATGTTTGCTTGTTAGAAAGTTTTAGCATGACCAAGGGCAGGAAACTAACTTTAGTATTAGCAGGTTCTGAGTTCAAGTCTAGTGTTTGCCATTAATTTTGGACCCATATAAAAGGCATTTGACTAGTTGACCCAGCCATAAATGTGTACTATAATTATTTTAGTATTATGTGCAGTCTGGATGGTAAGATTGACATTCCCAAAACATAGAAGCACTTTTAATATTTAAGAAAATCTTGTTAAGTGATAATTCCAGCCTCTTTGCTGCTAATTTACAATGTGCCTCACTCCAGCTTATGATAAGATATATATGGTAGTAAGTAGCATCTCACTGATGAGGAATTTTGTCTTCTGATTTACTTCATGCAACGGAAAGACAATAAAAACAAAGATAAAGCCCAAAATGCTTACAGTCTTTAGAATGCAAGGTCCCATTTTTTTTATATAAACCTTTTTAAAAGGTAATTACCTTCTCAGCAGAAATATCATAATGGAACACATCCCAGGGCAAACTGGCTGCTTTCATTTTCTCATCCACACATATGGAAGGGTGTGTAAGACCTATTCTACATTCCTGAGTGAAAATTGGAATAAACTTTAGCCTGTGATAGTTGGGAACAGTTTTGAAGCCTTATCTAGGAGTGTGGTTGGTAGAGCATCCTGAAACTATAGTGATGAAATTTTCAATTAAGGCATAAGAATAGTAACTGTCTGTTAATTATTGAGAATGTAGCATTCAGGTCACATGATTATAAATGGGTCAAGAACACGTTTAGACATGCACCACTTTTTTTCAACATGTATGAACACAAATTGAGCCATATTGAGGACATTATAAACATTGCACAAGATTTTCACTGCAACTTTAAATCTTGATTGGCATTTTACTTCATCCAAAGGACCAAAAGTTATTACTCGGAAAGTGATAATGATAAATATCTCTGCTTGTTCTATTTTCTTCACTAGGAAGACTTAAGTCTATCCAAGCCATATGGCATTGTGTCCATTCACTTTTACCAAATATAGTCTGTGTTACAATTAAAAGGGACAAACATTATGGTCTTGATAAAATTGGCAACAATGTAAAGATCCAGATGCCCTGCAGATACATTTTGTATGACAAGGGAGGCAAGACAAATCAAATTTAGGTAAATGATTATGCCAAGTAGTAGTTACCTCCCTTGGTTGTTTCTCTGCATTATGAATCACTTGGAGAAAATGCCTTTAATGGAAATCACAACATTAATTTCTCCAGCAATGTTTCAGATGTTAATATAAAAAAAGAAAATTTAGAAAAATATTATAAGCATTATTTTACAGCAGTGTGACTGGAGAGGTATTCTTCTATTTGATTGTATTGAAATTAATATTGCTTGAACCCTCCAAATCATCCTATTCTCAATTTGATTTCAGGTTACAATAACAGAAATGGGGATTATAGGTACACATGGCTGGCTACCCTACGACAAGAACATTTCCAACTATTTCACATTTGATAAGGACCCTTCAACTGCCAACCCCAAGTAAGAATCAGTTCAGTCTGTATTCGCATATGGTGGGTATTTTCCCGTCATGTATTTATAATTACTCTACTTATTAATGTCAAGTATTGTACTTTCATGGACATAAATTTGTGTGATTTTATATATAAAAAAACAGAATTTTGATCACTACTTGAATTTGTGGATTTGGAAAGGTATCCTATCACTTCAGCAGCAGAATCATTGTTCATTTCATTAATAAAAATTTGTGGTTGTATCTACCACAAATTTGTTAATTCATAGCACAGTTTGTACTTTGATTATATTTATCTATTATAACTGAATCTTCATTTTCTTTAAAGTGTGAGGACTGTAGATAAAGATGTCTTCTACTTATATAACTGTGTTCTTATTATTTTACAATCATGTTTATCACATATAGGTACTCTGTACATAAAGTGTGTACAATTTATTATTTTTGAAACATTATCACATTAACTTTCTATGAATTAGATTGGTCTAATTAGGTCCATGATATCCATGTACAATTTTCTCATTAATGATTGGCTTTGACTGTGAGGATTTTTTTGCATCCTACCTGTCCTGGAACCACTTTATTTTACTGTTACTATCAACAGTATGGCAGATGTCATTCAAATTTTAGCCATTTGGACATTATGAAAAATTGGAAACTGTAACAAAAACCCATTTGTAGTTACACATGCTGGAATTTAGCCCATTTACCTCACATAGAATGTTCTGTATGCCAAACTTATACTAGAAAATGAATAAACCTGCTTTGCTTAGTTAAACAGAAAAAGTAAATAGACTAAAAAAATCCATCACTATGTCCAAGATAAGAGACCGTTGTAATGCAAATGGTCCCATTTACCCTGCAGTTGACATGTGGTATGGCTCCTGAAACTCGGCCCAGGACATGCATAATTTATATGTCAGCCTATAGGAGTAAATAAAGTCAAATCTCTTATGAGAAGAATGTTGACAAATGCTGGTTTCCCAGTCGACAGAAATCTATCTATCCACAGCATTCTTCCAAATAAAAAATACAAATATCTGGTCCCATTAAATTTGGGAATCACTAGAGCCATTTGAATGCGAATCAGCACAGCCAAATAAGTTATCCTCAATACTCAGCAATGCCTCAGAAGGATATTTAGTACAATTTCAGCATCTATTAGTCATCCCTTCTCACAAATATCCAACAATTGATATACTGTTTATTTGGCTGTATCCAGTACTGCATCTGTGGTGAATACCCATGGTGGAATTGATACCCATTTCAGTGGAAATATTGTCAACACTCATCAAAATTTCTGATGCACAAGAAGTGCAGGATGTGAGACAGAATTAAATAAAATGACATAACTCATTATGTTCTTCTTTCTGTCTAGACCATTTCCACTAGAATACAATCCATGTGATAAACAAAATCTCAAATGGGTAATGATTTAATGTTGAATTTATTAAACTCATTGAATAATTGCCAGCTTTTGTTTGTCAGGATTCACAAAATAAAGAATCATTCATCTCATTGAATAAATTGAATATTAAATCATTACCTATTTGAAATTGTCTTTATATGTTTCTTAAATACTCAGAAATTTGCAGGTTGAAATAACAATTACACAACTAAATAAGAAACAAATACCATTTATAAATGAACTTATATGAACAAGAAATATTTATAAAATACACAAATTCTGAAAGATGTACATTCCATGCTGATTCAAGTATTGAAATGATCTTTTTAAGAACTATATTTGATGGTGGAAATTTTATAATGAAACATACACCTCTTCCTGTTGTATTGAGTTAGTTTAAAGCACAATAAGCACAATTGTTCATTTGGTGTAATAACTATACATTGTAATTATATGCTCACATATAGTGTAATAACTATGCATTGCAATTATATGCTCACATATAGTGTAATAACTATGCATTGTAATTATATGCTCACATATAGTGTAATAACTATGCATTATAATTATATGCCCACATATAGTGTAATAACTATGCATTGTAATTGTATGCCCACATATAGTGTAATAACTATGCATTATAATTGTATGCCCACATATAGTGTAATAACTATGCATTATAATTATATGCCCACATTTAGTGCAATAACTATGCATTGTAATTATATGCCCACATTTAGTGCAATAACTATGCATTGTAATTATATGCCCACATATAGTGTAATAACTATGCATTGTAATTATATGCCCACATATAGTGTAATAACTATGCATTGTAATTATATGCCCACATATAGTGTAATTATGCATTGTAATTATATGCCAGCATACTGTGTAGTATATGTTAATTAAGTACCCAGAAATTTCCACTTTTAGGAGCAAGAAGAAACTGAGTTGCCCATTTGCCCCAGGCTTGAAAATTGATCCAAAATTGTTTGTGGTATCCCATGATGCCAAGCTCCTATTTAGTGCAGGACACTGGGATAACAGTGTTCAGGTGTTCCATCTAGGCAGGGGCAAAAAAGTTAACCACATAGTCAGGCATATTGGTAAGTAAATTAATATCAACAGTTCTTAAGTGGAATACACAACTATCTTCTCTGTGAATGGTTCTCTGATTAACCTGCCTTTGTGTTGCTTTCTAAAACATTGTCACAAAATCTTAACCTTGGTGATATTTTTCATCAACAGGGTATCTCCTTTTACCACTGTCTCATTATTTACTAATGCATCTCCATTTACTACTGTCTCGTTATTTACTAATGCATCTCAATTTACCACTATTTACTAATGCATCTGTATTTACCAGTGTCTCATTATTTACTAGTGATCTGTATTTGCCACTGTCTCTGTATGTTTCTTCATTTTCCAGTTTCTCCCTATATTCACATGTCTCTCCATTCATCTGTGTGTCTATTTTTATATGTCAGTCTGTATTTACCAATATCTGCATTTACCAGTCTTTCTCTGTTTACCACAGTCTATTTATCTGTTTACTGTCTCTCTGTTTGCCATGTCTCTTCACTTATTTACCAATTTACCAATTCCTCTTTCTGTGTTCATATGTATGTTAAGGGCTGTCTCCCTATACATACCTATATATATCTTTATGCATGTGTATGTTAAGGACTGTCTCCCTATACATACCTATATATATATATCTTTATGCATGTGTATGTTAAGGACTGTCTCCCTATGCATACCTATATATATCTTTATGCATGTGTATGTTAAGGACTGTCTCCCTATGCATACCTATATATATCTTTATGCATGTGTATGTTAAGGACTGTCTCCCTATGCATACCTATATATATCTTTATGCATGTGTATGTTAAGGACTGTCTCCCTATGCATACCTGTATATATCTTTATGCATGTATATGTTAAGGACTGTCTCCCTATGCATACCTATATATATCTTTATGTATGTTTATCATTGCCTCTCTATGTATCTATGTACTCATGTAGATGTGAAGAAGACACCAAAGCTATATCATCTAGGTTTGTTTTAGTTGCCATATAGATTGTATTATCAAAACAAGAGGCTGCCATTAGAAAAATCAAAAAACCCATTAATGACTCCTTACAAAGGAAATGGACCAAATTTGGCTAAAGGCATATTGGCATAAAGGGTTTTCAGATTTAGTCAGCTGATGCCGATGTGCCATTGAATATGACTACTATTGCAAAAAATATAATGAAACCTTAAAATGACTTCTTCACAAATACAGCTGAATTTAATTTTACCAAACTGACAGAAAGCTTCCGGTGTTTTCAGTTTTATGTCATTGATGCCGATCTGTCATCAGATATGGCCATTGTTACAAAAAATAGTAGAACATTTAATTGATATCTTTAAAAAAATATCTGCTTGGCAGAAATTGACCAAATTTGACTCGAAGTATTCTGGCACTAACAGCTTTAATTTTTTTCTAGAATTTATGCTGATTCACTATCAGATATGGCTGCCATTTCTAATGGAAATTGTTTTTGAAAAGAATTCTGCTGAAAACTGCTCAAATGGATTTAGAAAAGGGTGCAGGAAGCATTCTGGCTTGAAGAGCATTTAATTGTGTACAAAAGATGCCCAGTCTCCCATCCAGTGAACCTGCCATTGCTAACATTAGAACAACCTTGAATGACTTTTTCTAAAACAAGCTACTTAATAGACCGATCAGATTTGACAGAAATTTCCTAACCAGAACTATTTCATATTTATATAAATGATGCTCCTCTGCCATTTAATTTAGCTGCCATTACTTAGAGTAGAAGAAAATTTACACAACTGTATCAAACAAAGAACCACTCAACAAACAAATTAAAATGCAAAGTTACCAGACATACGAACCTTTCAAAATTGAACATATTATTTTGGTGTGCTATAAATATGGATAAAGATACAAAACTATGGAAACCTTGAAACAGTTGTTTCCGTAACAAATGTAGTCAACAGCATGAAAAGAAATTTCCACAGAAAGCTTTTTACTGACCCAGATTTCTTTGCCATTGCTCATTCATTTGTCAGATATCCCTTGGACAGAGGGATTGTTATCACATTCCACTATTTGTCAGCTACCACATACTTTCATGCCTGGTCAGAATTCTGACTTATCTGGTCAGCATTGTCTTATTTGGCCTTACAAGTTCCTTACAGTTGTTGCTTTTTTTTTCTTCAGTTTTGATCATTAGTTAGGAGTTTCCTCATCACAAGGATGTTTGCTCCATCTGTTTTCTTTCAGACTGTATCCCTATATTTTACTGTGTCAGCCATAGCCTGTATCTCACTTGAGACTGTATCCCTATCTTTTACTGTGTCAACCATAGCCTGTATCTCACTTGAGACTGTATCTCTATATTTTACTGTGTCAACCATAGCCTGTATCTCACTTGAGACTGTATCCCTATATTTTACTGTGTCAACCATAGCCTGTATCTCACTTGAGACTGTATCTCTATCTTTTACTGTGTCAACCATAGCCTGTATCTCACTTGAGACTGTATCCCTATATTTTACTGTGTCAACCATAGCCTGTATCTCACTTGAGACTGTATCCCTATATTTTACTGTGTCAACCATAGCCTGTATCTCACTTGAGACTGTATCCCTATATTTTACTGTGTCAACCATAGCCTGTATCTCACTTGAGACTCAGAGCTTCTGCACATATATTAGAAAACCACATCCAGGGCCTGATATGGGATAAAGGGATGTAATTCCCACTGTTTTCACCTATTCTCATAAAACATTATGATTGGTTAATGTATTTAAAAAAGAAACCAATTTTAGGAGTAGATAATACTTAGTTGATAGTTTTTCCCTCCCAAGCCTTCCCTGCAGTTACATTCTAAGAAGAGCATACACTTTCACACCAGTAATAACTGATGAACAATGGCATTTTGTACCAATTCTTCTATTGACAGGGAGCCCACACAGGTTTCTGTCTCAGAAAGTTGATAATATTCTAGCCCTTTTATTATTAAAACAAGTCAGAAGAAAAGATGAGTGTATGTTTTTGCTTGGGAGGGCTATGGTTTTTTAAAGACCGTGAATGGTATAATGTAAGATTGGGTTGACATGTTTTACTCAAAAACTTTGGTTTCTCTGAGTGTATATGCTGTTGGATATAATAAAATCTTGCCTAGAATAATTGGAAGTGTTGAGACTGGAAACAATCAGTAAATTCATGGATGCATGCATAATGGTTGTAAGGATAAAGAGGTATGAAATTATAAGTATACATTAATGTGTGCATAAAAATAAAATCATTGGAAAGATTATTCAAAATTCAGATAAAACCATATATTCTGTTAATAAAATTGTCAAAAATAGATGTTCACTTAATCAGTTCTCTTCAAGAGTGTCTTAGTTGGGATGATTTTCTAATCCTTGGATGGTTTCAGATATCAGACGTTTTTGGATGTTTATTGCAACCCTTTTGTTTGGGGAAATTTGTACATAATCAATTTGTATGAGATTATTTAAGAATTAAAATAATTTTAATAGCT
Organism: Sinohyriopsis cumingii; assembly: GCA_028554795.2. NCBI lineage: Eukaryota > Metazoa > Mollusca > Bivalvia > Unionida > Unionidae > Sinohyriopsis > Sinohyriopsis cumingii. Next base: position 110,014,512 of record CM068833.1, read on the forward strand.
TTAAGACATTAAAATATTTGTTTGATAACTTCAAAACACTTTGAGTTCACAGGCTTTGTCTTCGGGTTTGTAATCTTCCCTAGTATTCTGCTCCAAATCTTTGTGTCGTATGTTGCATATGATATGTATATGATTTGAGGTAAATTGTTACTATGCGACTTTGCCGAAAACTCATTAGTGTATTTCTCCTTGAAATTCCAGATATTGTGACATGTCTCTCCCTGGATTACTGTGGCAGTCACCTGATCACAGGCTCCAGAGATACCACCTGTATGATCTGGCAAGTACAACAACAGGTGAGACATTGTTCTTAAAGTATGTATGCATTGACTTTGATATCTGTAAAGCTACATTTTCACTTGAATGGTTCATTGTTGTTGTTGTTGTTGTTGTTGTTATAGGGTTTAATGCCATTTTTCAGCACAAGATAGGCTATACATGGCGGCCAGTATTAATGGTGGAGGAAGAACACGGGAAAACCACAGAAAGAACCACTGACTCATGAGAAGCTGCCGGCAAGCTTTCTCACTTATCCACATTGGCCGAGCTTGAGACTCAAACCCACGCAGACAGAGGTGACATGGCAGTGATCTGTGATGGATAGCACTTTAGACCACTCGGCCACTTGGGGCCCCACTTGAATGGTTCGATGTAGTTATGTATTTTAATCCATATTAACAACAAAAGAAAAAATGTACAACATATTTATTTCTTCAAAGGACTTATTTTTGTAGTTTTTGTTATTGTCAAGATAACTTACATACACTATTTCTTGCTCTGATATGGTGGCACCAGTATTTCCAGCAGCAAAAATGGAAAGGAATTTACTTGAATTCAGACCTTCCCTATCTTCTTCTCTGAAATCTTCAAATGAAATGTTGCATGGCACTGGCACAAATCAAGAAGCATTCAACATAATTTGATTCAGTTTTCTATGGACATTGTCTCATATCCCTAGATATGCCTTTTATGGGTTTTGTCTCATCTATCCATTTTTAACACAATTATGATCCTTGAGAACACACTGTTGGTAACTTGCACAACTCAAGGTCAATTCAACATATTCTGGTGCAGTTAGGTATGAACATTGCCTCATGTGCCATTTCTGGGATTGACTCTTCTACTCAGTTTTAGATATTGTTATGGACAGTTGACATCATATATTCACTTGGCATGTTGCTTGTAACTGACACAGGTCAAGAACTATTGAAAACATTTTGATGCAATTTGGCAATAACATTGTCTTGTAGACCCTGATGTGTCTTTTATGGGTTTAGTCTTTTCTACTTTAATTTGGAGAGAGTTCACCTGGTTTCAAGTAAATTATTGTCTTCACATGGGAACTTGGAATGTTGCTTACAGTTAGCCTAGCTACTCCATTCTGGACAAAGTTCTTGCTATTGTCTTCTCTGCTCCGTTATATACAAGGCTATGACCATTATTGTGCCTACTCCATTTTTTACAAAGATATGAACATTGTCTTCTCTAGTCCATTGTGTACAAAGTTTAGGACATTGTCTTTCTTATTCCATTATGTTCAAAGTTCTGGTCATTGTCTTCTCTACTCCATTATGTACAAAGTCCTGGCTGTTGTCTTGTCTATTCCATTTTGTACAGAGCTATGGTTATTGTCCTCTTTACTCCATTTTGGACAAAGTTCTGGCTCTTTTCTCTACTCCATTTTGTACCAGGTCTTCTCTACTGTATTTCATACAAAGTTATGGCCATTGTCTAATGTACTCCAATTTGTACAAGGTTATGATGATTGCTGATCAGTTTTATACCTTAAAATGGTATGTTACTTGTATCATTGAGACATTGAAGGAGTTGAATTTGAAGCATTGCTCGTCATCACTTACAGGAGCTGTGGTTCCTGAATGCCATCTTCTAACCTTACTTTCCCAAGACAAGTTCCTCATTTTAAGGCCCTAAGGAATAACATATAGTGAGTGAGGCAGTTTTTGATGCACTCAGAATAGCTCCAGCTTTTTATTCAAGATATTTCTTTTGTTTGCAATTATTGCAAGCTGAAGTAATGAATTAAAGATCAGTGCCAAATAAATGATAGTTTCTGGATATTTTTAGGAACCTTCACAATTCATCCCAGTATTTTCCTCACATTAACTGCAGATTTTATTCCTGAACTTTGGACAAAAGGTCTCTCTGCAAATCTGTATGGTCTTTTCCTGCTTCATTCAGAAATCCGTCAATAGATGATTGGTTTCTGGTCCTATTTTTACTACAATTTGTATGGTCAATAGCTTTAATCAAAAATCCATCACTATATATTGGGGTTTTTGTCCTGTTTATACTAAAACTCTTTGTATACCTATGAAATTTGTATGAAATTCATCTGTTGAGGGTGGAATAAAACATGCACTAGTCTGCTCTTTGATGTGTAACCAGTTATTTTTACTTTTGTCAGTACCAATCTAATGACCATTGAAAGCGCATCATATCCAGACCAATTTTACACAGTATATTAAATAGTTTTGTCTTATTCAAGTCTATTATATAGTTGTGTAGTTGTGATTGATATGATTCATTTGTTTTTTTACCAGAATGGGATTAACCAGAATCTGTGTAGTAAACCTGTACAGACTTTATATGGCCATGATGCAGAGGTTACTGCTGTCCACATCTCCATAGAACTTGATATGGCTGTGTCAGCAGCTAAGGTGAGTATTTGCTAAGTCTGCCTTAGAGTTGGGTCAATATGTCAGTGTAGTTTGCATTGTCTTATTACACAGGTAAAGACTACTCAGTTCTCACACAAGGCATTGTGCTTCTGTATTTCTTCCGTCTGAAATATGTAAGAGATGGCTTCATTATAAAAAGATACTTAGGGCTGTTCCACTTGCATGTACATGGTACACATGAAAGGCAGTTTTCTAAACATACAAGTCAGGTTAATTTCACTGTACAGAGTTCATATTGAAATGAATAGAAAATTCTAAATTGCATCTATGGGTTAGTATCCCACATTAAAAGTCCCTTCCCTGGGTCCCAGGTAGGTTTTGCTGGAACAGCCCTTACTACACTTCAAGCTGATAGTAAACTATTTCATGTTTGTAATTATTTACTTCAATACAAGCTAATTGTAAATTATTTCATGTTTGTAATTACATGTATTTACCGTATATACTCACGTATAAGCCAAAAAGTTTAGGATAAAAATAAGGCCTGGAAGAAGGGGGGTCGCTTATCTGCAGGCCAAGGTCCAAGTCTGAAATTTTTAATGCTTTTTTCCCTCGATTTCCAGTATTTATTGTTTCTGTCGATCGCTGAAGATGAGATCACATGCCTAATGATGCCACATGGCTCATAAGATTTGTGCTGTCGTGAAGTGAAACAAATATTTTTTTCTAACTTAAGTGGTAGGATAATGAAGGAAAAACATGTTTTAACGTACTTGGCGTCTATTTGACAGATGTCCATCCACCAGAAAATGCAGCCGTATGTGTTATTTGAGCCACGGTGGTATGTGTATTTTCCAAAAGAACTGCCATATTAGTAATCTCCAGTCAAGTATTTAACCCTCAGCTAATCAGTAATCATTAAACTCTACGGTATCGTACAAATGCTCGCTAGCTTATTTCAGTGTAAATATGAAAAGAATCTACGTAAAAAAATAAAAGACTTATGATACTGAAGGTATATATGACAAACATTTTGATTGAGAGTAGAAATACATGTATGATAGTCTTAAAGGAACAGTAGTGAGAGGCTCCATAGGGGTTTGTTGCACGCACGCTTAGGAAGGGTAAATAACGGGGAATATACGAGTCAGCGTGAATAATTGTAAAACAATATAATTTGTGGGATTTCTTTGACAGGTGTTTTAGAAGTAATCAGCAGCCACAGTTTATATACTGCTGTTGTTTAGTTCTTTGTAAAGCAAAGTGGTTTGTTAGCGGTAGAGTGTTGTACAATAGCTACCATATGCTTAATCTGTGGTAAATGCCTCGGGGATAATAGGTTTGTTTTGTTGCACAATGCCAATGACTTTACTAATACATGCCGACTCTCAGATGTATTGTTTAATGAGATATGGTAGTGGACATGGTTTCTGCTCAAAGTTATAAACTGTCACAATACTTGAATAATGTCCACGCTGAAACCAATCATATTTTGATCAATTGAATCACACTATCGGATGACCATGATGACAATGACAACGTATATGATGAAAGCACGCCCGTAACAGAAGCCGAGTTTTGTGAACTGTTTGGTGAGTCTGATACAGAGCCAGATTTTGAAGGATTCTAAAAGGGATAGAACTTTTATAATTCATGATTTTAGAATGAGGATTAATGAAATTTCCATTAAGACATAACACTTTAGAATTGTTTTTTTATTTCAACATATAAATTTATTTAATAATGTGATTTGCCTAAATAAACGTGTTCAGAACTCACATTGTGCATCTTGTGATGTATTGGTAGTCTAGAAATTATGGGTCGGCTTATACGCGGGTCATGCACTTTATAACACTTTATAACAGTTTTACCAATTCAGTTTGGGGGGGTCGGCTTATACACGAATGGGCTTATACGCGAGTATATACGGTACTAAACTACAAGCTGATAGTAAACTATTTTATCTTCATAATTATTTACTACACTACAAACTAATTGTAAACTATTTCATGTTTGTAATTACATGTATTTACTAAACTACAAGCTGATTGTAAACTATTTTATCTTCATAATTATTTACTACACTACAAGGTGATTGTAAACTATTTTATCTTCATAATTATTTACTACACTACAAGGTGATTGTAAACTATTTTATCTTCATCATTATTTACTACACTACATTGTGATTGTAAACCATTTCATGTTTGTAAGTATTTACTACACTACAAGCTAATTGTAAACTATGTCATCTTCATAACGTTTACTACACTACAAGCTAATTGTAAACTATGTCATCTTCATAATGTTTACTACACTACAAGCTAATTGTAAACTATGTCATCTTCATAACGTTTACTACACTACAAGCTAATTGTAAACTATGTCATCTTCATAACGTTTACTACACTACAAGCTAATTGTAAACTATGTCATCTTCATAACGTTTACTACACTACAAGCTAATTGTAAACTATGTCATCTTCATAACGTTTACTACACTACAAGCTAATTGTAAACTATGTCATCTTCATAACTTTTACTACACTACAAGCTAATTGTAAACTATGTCATCTTCATAACTTTTACTACACTACAAGCTAATTGTAAGCAAATGTATCTTCATAATTATATACTACACTACAAGCAAATTGTAAACTATTTTATCATCATAATTATTTACTACTCTACAAGCTGATTGTAAACTATTTCATGTTCATAATTATTACCAGTTTGCATCACTGTATTAACAGTTAAAGGAGAAATAGACAGATTTGTTTAATTGACAAAGTTATTTCTACAATATTATCAATATCATGAATATACATATGGTTACTTTGAAGTCACTGCATGCATAAGTATGGGCAAAATGAAGGGTTTTAAAGTAAAATGCTGTGTTTGGAATCTCTTTGCCTTTTTTCATGCCTTTAAAGTAAAATGTTGTGTTTGGAATCTCTTTGCCTTTTCTCATGACTTTAAAGTAAAATGCTGTGTTTGGAATGTCTTTGCCTTGTCTCTTGATTTTTAAATTAGTCAACATAGAACTTTATTTGTTGCATCTGGTTACTCTAGATTTTGAGGTCCATTTTCTATTGCTGAGAAAATATAAATCATACTTTGTATTTTGCTTTGTAGGACAAGACTGTAATTATCCATACTGTACATAAATGCCACTAGCTTTTTTTTTATTTATAGGACAAGACAGTGAGTACCCATACTGTACATAAAGACCACATACTTTTTATTTTGCTTTGTAGGACAAGACACTGATTATCCATACTGTACATAAAGGCCACTCACTTTTGTTTTTGCTTTGTAGGACAAGACACTGATTATCCATATTGTACACAAATGCCACTCATTTTTTTATTTATTTGTAGGACAAGACAGTGATTATCCATACTGTACATAAAGGCCACTCGCTTTTTATATTTATTTGTAGGACAGTGATTATCCATACTGTACATAAAGGCCACTCACTTTTTATTTTTATTTGTAGGACAGTGATTATCCAGACTGTACATAAAGGCCACTCACTTTTTTTTATTTATTTGTAGAACAAGACAGTGATTATCCATACTGTACATAAAGGCCACTCACTTTTTATTTTTATTTGTAGGACAGTGATTATCCATACTGTACATAAAGGCCACTCACTTTTTATTTTTATTTGTAGGACAGTGATTATCCATACTGTACATAAAGGCCACTCACTTTTTATTTTTATTTGTAGGACAGTGATTATCCATACTGTACATAAAGGCCACCCACTTTTTATTTTTATTTGTAGGACAGTGATTATCCATACTGTACATAAAGGCCACTCACTTTTTTTTATTTTTATTTGTAGGACAGTGATTATCTATACTGTACATAAAGGCCACTCACTTTTTTTTATTTATTTGTAGAACAAGACAGTGATTATCCATACTGTACATAAAGGCCACTCACTTTTTATTTGTAGAACAAGACAGTGATTATCCATACTGTACATAAAGGCCACTCACTTTTTTTTATTTATTTGTAGAACAAGACAGTGATTATCCATACTGTACATAAAGGCCACTTACTTTTTATTTTTATTTGTAGGACAAGACAGAGATTATCCATACTGTACATAAAGACTACACACACTTTTTATTTTGCTTTGTAGGAAAAGACAGTGATTATCCATTTTGTACATAAAGGCCACTCACCTTTTATTTTTATTTGTAGGACAAGACAGTGATTATCCATACTGTTCGTAAAGGCCACTACATGAGGACACTTCACCCATTCAGTGAGCCAGGCTACATTCTCAACATTCCGCTGCTTGCAGTGGACGATATGGGACGTGTCATTGTGTACTGCCATGAAACTCTGCCCATTGACAACAAGGTAAGTTTGTTTATACAGTTAAACCTGTCAGTGGTGGACACCCAGGAGAGAAGGCAAAACTGGCCTTTGTAAATAGGTGTCCTCTGTAAACAGGTTCATCTTTGAACAATTGATGTTTGATTGATGTAGATCTAGTTCATGTTGTAGTCATAATTACCTGATTAAGTGTGGATGTAAGGGTTTTACTTGATTGATGTAGATCTAGCTCATGTTGTAGTCATAATTACCTAATTAAGTGTGGATGTAAGGGTTTTACTTGATTGGTGTAGATCTAGCTCATGTTGTAGTCATAATTACATAATTATGTGTGTATGTAAGGGTTTTACTTGATTGATGTAGATCTAGCTCATGTTGTAGTCATAATTACCTAATTAAGTGTGGATGTAATGGTTTTACTTGATTGATGTAGATCTAGCTCATGTTGTAGTCGTAATTACATAATTATGTGTGTATGTAAGGGTTTTGCTTGATTGATGTAGATCTAGCTCATGTTGTAGTCATAATTACATAATTAAGTGTGGATGTAAGGGTTTTACTTGATTGATGTAGATCTAGCTCATGTTGTAGTCATAATTACCTAATTAAGTGTGGATGTAAGGGTTTTACTTGATTGATGTAGATCTAGCTCATGTTGTAGTCATAATTACCTAATTAAGTGTGGATGTAAGGGTTTTACTTGATTGATGTAGATCTAGCTCATGTTGTAGTCATAATTACCTAATTAAGTGTGGATGTAAGGATTTTACTTGATTGATGTAGATCTAGCTCATGTTGTAGTCATAATTACCTAATTAAGTGTGGATGTAAGGGTTTTACTTGATTGATGTAGATCTAGCTCATGTTGTAGTCATAATTACCTAATTAAGTGTGGATGTAAGGGTTTTACTTGATTGATGTAGATCTAGCTCATGTTGTAGTCGTAATTACATAATTATGTGTGTATGTAAGGGTTTTACTTGATTGATGTAGATCTAGCTCATGTTGTAGTCATAATTACATAATTTCAGACTTACAAAAGGCAAAATGTCAGTGTGAGCATTGACTGAGACAGTTTGATGGCATGCATGAAGTTATGAACACACTGCTGACAGATGTAACATGAATAGAATACATGCATGTGGATTGTGCATTTTAATTACTATCTTCAATACTGTTTATACTTGCTTATAAGTTCAGCTGCATACACCATAGACCTTTATGTGCAATCACATATTGTGCTAGCAGGTCAAAATCAGTGTTGTTTGTTCTACTGGTTACTCCTAACAAATTGCATAGACCCAGATATCCTGTCCCATTATGTCAGGGCAGACCTAGGTCTACATATAGTTTTAGTTGGATCTGACATATAAGGAAGTACATAGTGTACCTCATAAATGTTCTAAGACTACTATTCAGTATTTAAACATGACATTGTTGATCATGAGACACTACCTTCAAATCTTTCTGTTGACAATGGAATGTTTTGTATTTTTAGGAAATTATGTCCCTCCATGTATACTCCATTAATGGCAAGCACCTGTTTTCTGAGAAACCTTCCCACAGACTTGGTCACATGATTGTCAAGGGAGATTACCTACTAACAGGAGATACGGCAGGTGTCTTAAAAATTTGGGAAATATTCGGGTAAGAATTACCTTTATTATTATTATTGTTGTTGTTGTTAATATTATCTCCATCTCTTGATTCTGCTTCGTTTTGGAAAGAGTTATGTAAGTTTTCTTCATCAGCTCTTTAGTTCACTGGGCCATGAGGCCAAAGAAGCTTGTATGGTCCTGCAACCATAGTGTTATCTTTTGTATGCCTGTCTATCAACTAATGCTTGTTACCACTCTGAAGTCCATAATTCTGATATGATTTTGATGAAACATGGAATAGTGATTTATCATGAAAAGATTTCTGACTACTTCATAATGAGTAAGATCCCATATATTAATGAGATGATCATACACCTGATCGGTTGATCTTGTTACAACTCTGGAAACCATATTTCTGATCCAGTTGTGATCAGGTATGGAATATATGCCTATAGCAATAAGATCTCATTTGAATTAGTTAGGTAGTGAGTGAGATCCATGCATTTTAATGATATGATCTTGCTTCAGCTTGTCATCCCTCAAAAAGCCATATTATTCAGGAAGCCATATTTCTGATCCATTTTTGATCAAAATTGAAATAGGGTTTGATATCTGATATCTTCAAGATCTTGGATGGAATCAGTGATAAGCGAAATCCACACATATAAATGAGATTATCTTGCATCTGATTGGCTGAACTCAATAGTATTCTGGAAGTCATATTTCTGATCAGATTTTGATCAGACATAGAATATATCCTTGATAATGAACATACATGTGACAAAACCAGGACATCAAATCAGAAATTTTAATATGTTGATCAACAGATTGGCTTCTAAAGCAGTGAATTTTTTTATTGTCATAAATTTTACGTCTTTTGAGGGTACTGAAAACAAAATAAGTGAATTGTTTTTCCATGATATGTATTCTCAATCAAGACAATGAACTTCAAACTTCTGAATATATTTTCATTTTCTGCTTCACTGGGGAGCTTGGACCTAAATGACATTGTGTATTGTCTGCTTCACTGGGGAGCTTGGACCTAAATGACATTGTGTATTGTCTTTGTATGCAGGCATGAAAATTTATATGCCATCTGTGAGTCTGGAAACGTAAGTTTAACCAATTTAATTGAATGCTCAGCAAAAAACTATGCAAAGTCTCTGATATAATTTATTCTTCAGTACACTATATTAAAGTCTGCTTTGCATGAAACACATAGTGCAATCCTGAAATACACAGTGCAAATATGAAACACACAGTGCAAACATGAAACACACAGTGCAGTCCTGAAACACACAGTACAAACATAAAACACACAGTGCAGTCCTGAAACACACAGTGCAAATATGAAACAGTGCAAACATTAAACACACAGTACAGTCCTGAAACACACAGTACAAACATGAAACACACAGTGCAATCCTGAAACGCACAGTGCAGATATGAAACACACAGTGCAAACATTAAACACACAGTGCAATCCTGAAACACATGGTACAAATATGAAACACACAGTGCAATCCTAAAACACACAGTGCAATCCTAAAACACTCAGTGCAGTCCTGAAACACACAGTACAAATATGAAACACACAGTGCAATCCTGAAACACACATTGGAAATATGAAACACACAGTGCAATCCTAAAACACACAGTGCAGTCCTGAAACACACAGTACAAATATGAAACACACAGTGCAATCCTGAAACACACAGTGGAAATATGAAACACACTGTGCAAACATTAAACACACAGTGCAATCCTGAAGAACACAGTGCAGTTGTGAGACACACAGTGCAAACCTGAAGCACACAGTGCAATCGTGAGACACAGTGCAAACCTGAAGCACACAGTGCAAACATGAAACACAGTGCAAACATGAAAACACAGTGCAATCCTGAAACACACAGTGCAATCCTGAAACACAGTGCAATCCTGAAACACAGAGTGCAATCCTGAAACACAGTGCAATCCTGAAACACAGTGCAAACATGAAAACACAGTGCAAACCTGATACATGCAGTGCAATCCTGAAACACACAGTGCATTCCTGAAACACAGTGCAAACATGAAAACACAGTGCAAACCTGATACATGCAGTGCAATCCTGAAACACACAGTGCAATCATGAAACACAGTGCAATCCTGAAACACAGTGCAATCCTGAAGCATGCAGTGCAATCCTGAAACACAGTGCAAGCATAAAAACACAGTGCAATCCTGAAACATGCAGTGCAATCCTGAAACACACAGTGCAAACATGAAAACACAGTGCAGACATGAAAACACAGTGCAATCCTGAAGCATGCAGTGCAATCCTGAAACACATATTGCAAACTTGAGACACACAGTGCAAACCTGAAACATGCAGTGCAGTCCTGAAACACAGTGCAAACTTGAGACACACAATGCAAGCTTGAGACCTTTGCTACACACCTGCACATACTAAACTCTAATTTCCAAGTTTTAGTGAACTTTTGTAATATTTCATTGCCAATATATTTTTTTTTACATTTGCAGAAAGTGTTATGTTTCAGCAGTTTGATATAAATTGACAAAAAAGAAGGAAATGATTTTAAATATCATGTTTAAAACAAATTAAAATACATACTCTGGTGTTTAAAACAAGTCAAAATACATAATGTGTTTAAAACAAATCAAAATACATACTATGGTGGGGGCCCCCAAGTGGCCAAGTGGTCCAAAGCGCTCACCATTATGGATCACTGCCATCTCACCTCTGTCTGCGTGGGTTTGAGTCTCAGGCTCTGCCAATGTGGTTATGTGAGAAAGCTTAGCTTCTCGTGGGTCGGTGGTTCTTTCCAGGGTTTTCCCTGGTTCTTCCTCCACCATTAATACTGGCCGCCATGTATATCCTATCTTGTACTGAAAATTGGCGTTAAACCCTATTATAACAACAGCAACAACAACATACTATGGTGTTTAAAACAAATCAAAATACATACTCTTGTGTTTAAAACAAAACAAAATACATACTCTAGTGTTTCTGCAAAAACCATTGATTGGTTGGCCTATGCTTTTTATCTCACCTCCACCAGAAGTTAAACAGTTTTAATTCATAGACTCAGATGGACCACCATTGGTCTTTGTTATATTTATAACACAGAAAACATCGTGTCTTTGGTTTTAAACTCTCCAGATTACAAAAAATGGATAATCAGTGCTAGTTCTGGCTGTTGTCTTTAATCTATAACAGATTTTTAAATTATTTTTGAAGCTTTTTGTTTCAGTTTTGTCATTTTCAGATTGTACATTTAAACTACAAAATAGTATGTGTAGTAAACAGCCTTTAAAATGATATTTATGTCATACCACCAGTAGACAGCCTCAAAAATAGTATTTTGGTCATACCACCAGTAGAATCACATGTATGAATGAATGAATGAGATCCATGTACATTAATGATGTAATCTTGTATCTGTTCACTGAGCTTGTTGCCACTCTGGAAAACAAATTTGTAATCTGATTTTGATCAAACGTGGAATGTGCTTCTATCATCAAGTCCTAGAATCATTGAAATAATGAGTGAAACTGATACATAATAATGAGGTGATCTTGCATCTAATTGACTTGGAATCTTACTACATCTAATTGACTTGACGTCTTACTACATCTAATTGACTTGGCGTCTTACTACATATAATTGACTTGGCATCTTTCTACATCTAATTGACTTGGCATCTTACTACATCAAATTGACTTGGCATCTTACTACATCTAATTGACTTGGCATCTTACTACATCTAATTGACTTGGCATCTTACTACATCAAATTGACTTGGCGTCTTACTGCTTCTAATTGACTTGGTGTCTTACTACATCTAATTGACTTGGCGTCTTACTACATCTAATTGACTTGGCGTCTTACTACATCTAATTGACTTGGCGTCTTACTACATCTAATTGACTTGGCGTCTTACTACATCTAATTGACTTGGTGTCTTACTACATCTAATTGACTTGGCGTCTTACTACATCTAATTGACTTGGCGTCTTTCTACATCTAATTGACTTGGCGTCTTACTACATCTAATTGACTTGGCGTCTTACTACATCTAATTGACTTGGCATCTTACTACATCAAATTGACTTGGCGTCTTACTGCTTCTAATTGACTTGGCGTCTTACTACATCTAATTGACTTGGCGTCTTACTACATTTAATTGACTTGGCGTCTTACTACATCAAATTGACTTGGCATCTTACTACATCAAATTGACTTGGTATCTTACTACATCTAATTGACTTGGCGTCTTACTACATCTAATTGACTTGGCGTCTTACTACATCTAATTGACTTGGCGTCTTACTACATCTAATTGACTTGGCGTCTTACTACATCTAATTGACTTGGTGTCTTACTACATCTAATTGACTTGGCGTCTTACTACATCTAATTGACTTGGCATCTTTCTACATCTAATTGACTTGGCGTCTTACTACATCTAATTGACTTGGCGTCTTACTACATCTAATTGACTTGGCATCTTACTACATCAAATTGACTTGGCGTCTTACTGCTTCTGATTGACTTGGCGTCTTACTACATCTAATTGACTTGGCGTCTTACTACATTTAATTGACTTGGCGTCTTACTACATTTAATTGACTTGGCATCTTACTACATTAAATTGACTTGGTATCTTACTATATCTAATTGACTTGGCGTCTTACTACATCTAATTGACTTGGCGTCTTACTACATCTAATTGACTTGGCGTCTTTCTACATCTAATTGACTTGGCATCTTACTACATCTAATTGACTTGGTATCTTACTACATCTAATTGACTTGGTATCTTACTACATCTAATTGACTTGGTGTCTTACTACGTCTAATTGACTTGGCGTCTTACTACATCTAATTGACTTGGTGTCTTACTACGTCTAATTGACTTGGCGTCTTACTACATCTAATTGACTTGGCATCTTACTACATCTAATTGACTTGGCGTCTTACTACATCTAATTGACTTGGTATCTTACTACATCTAATTGACTTGGCGTCTTACTACATCTAATTGACTTGGCATCTTACTACATCAAATTGACTTGGCGTCGTACTATATATAATTGACTTGGCGTCTTTCTACATCTAATTGACTTGGCGTCTTACTACATCTAATTGACTTGGTGTCTTACTACATCTAATTGACTTGGCGTCTTACTACATCTAATTGACTTGGCGTCTTACTACATCTAATTGACTTAGTGTCTTACTACGTCTAATTGACTTGGCGTCTTACTACATCCAATTGACTTGGCATCTTACTACATCTAATTAACTTGGCGTCTTACTACATCAAATTGACTTGGTATCTTACTACATCTAATTGACTTGGCGTCTTACTACATCTAATTGACTTGGCGTCTTGCTACATCTAATTGACTTGGCGTCTTACTACATCTAATTGACTTGGCATCTTACTACATCAAATTGACTTGGCGTCTTACTGCTTCTAATTGACTTGGCGTCTTACTACATCTAATTGACTTGGCGTCTTACTACATTTAATTGACTTGGCGTCTTACTACATTTAATTGACTTGGCATCTTACTACATCAAATTGACTTGGTATCTTACTATATCTAATTGACTTGGCGTCTTACTACATCTAATTGACTTGGCGTCTTACTACATCTAATTGACTTGGCGTCTTTCTACATCTAATTGACTTGGCATCTTACTACATCTAATTGACTTGGTATCTTACTACATCTAATTGACTTGGTATCTTACTACATCTAATTGACTTGGTGTCTTACTACGTCTAATTGACTTGACGTCTTACTACATCTAATTGACTTGGCATCTTACTACATCTAATTGACTTGGCGTCTTACTACATCTAATTGACTTGGTATCTTACTACATCTAATTGACTTGGCGTCTTACTACATCTAATTGACTTGGCATCTTACTACATCAAATTGACTTGGCGTCGTACTATATATAATTGACTTGGCGTCTTTCTACATCTAATTGACTTGGCGTCTTACTACATCTAATTGACTTGGTGTCTTACTACATCTAATTGACTTGGCGTCTTACTACATCTAATTGACTTGGCGTCTTACTACATCTAATTGACTTAGTGTCTTACTACGTCTAATTGACTTGGCGTCTTACTACATCCAATTGACTTGGCATCTTACTACATCTAATTAACTTGGCGTCTTACTACATCAAATTGACTTGGTATCTTACTACATCTAATTGACTTGGCGTCTTACTACATCTAATTGACTTGGCGTCTTGCTACATCTAATTGACTTGGCATCTTACTACATCAAATTGACTTGGCGTCGTACTATATATAATTGACTTGGCGTCTTTCTACATCTAATTGACTTGGCGTCTTACTACATCTAATTGACTTGGCATCTTACTACATCAAATTGACTTGGCGTCGTACTATATATAATTGACTTGGCATCTTTCTACATCTAATTGACTTGGCGTCTTACTACATCTAATTGACTTGGTGTCTTACTACATCTAATTGACTTGGCGTCTTACTACATCTAATTGACTTGGCGTCTTACTACATCAAATTGACTTGGCGTCTTACTACATCTAATTGACTTGGCGTCTTACTACATCTAATTGACTTGGCGTCTTACTACATCTAATTGACTTGGCGTCTTTCTACATCTAATTGACTTGGCGTCTTACTACATCTAATTGACTTGGCATCTTACTACATCAAATTGACTTGGCGTCTTACTATATATAATTGACTTGGCATCTTTCTACATCTAATTGACCTGGCGTCTTACTACATCTAATTGACTTGGAGTCTTACTATTCTTTAAGTCATATTTTTATCAGTTTGGATTTATTAACTTCAAGATCTTAAATTACTTTAAGTCTTCAGTGTAGAAAGAGGTTTTATCAGGATATTTTAAAATAACATAATATATAGTTTGGGAGATAGTTGACAATAGTTTTTATCAGGATACTTTAAAATAACATGATATATAGTTTGGGAGATAGTTGACAATAGTTTTTATCAGGATGTTTTAAAATTAACATGATATATAGTTTGGGAGATAGTTGCCAATAGTTTTTATCAGGATACTTTAAAATAACATGATATATAGTTTGGGAGATAGTTGACATTAGTTTTTATCAGGATTCTTTACAATAACATGATATATAGTTTGGGAGATAGTTGACAATAGTTTTTATCAGGATAGTTTAAAATAACATGATATACAGTTTGGGAGATAGTTGACAATAGTTTTTATCAGGATGTTTTAAAATTAACATGATATATAGTTTGGGAGATAGTTGACAATAGTTTTTATCAGGATGTTTTAAAATTAACATGATATATAGTTTGGGAGATAGTTGACAATAGTTTTTATCAGGATGTTTTAAAATTAACATGATATATAGTTTGGGAGATAGTTGACAATAGTTTTTATCAGGATGTTTTAAAATTAACATGATACATAGTTTGGGAGATAGTTGACAATAGTTTTTATCAGGATGTTTTAAAATTAACATGATACATAGTTTGTGAGATAGTTGACAATAGTTTTTATCAGGATGTTTTAAATTTAACATGATACATAGTTTGGGAGATAGTTGACAATAGTTTTTATCAGGATGTTTTAAAATTAACATGATACATAGTTTGGGAGATAGTTGACAATAGTTTTTATCAGGATGTTTTAAAATTAACATGATATATAGTTTGGGAGATAGTTGACAATAGTTTTTATCAGGATGTTTTAAATTTAACATGATACATAGTTTGGGAGATAGTTGACAATAGTTTTTATCAGGATGTTTTAAATTTAACATGATATATAGTTTGGGAGATAGTTGACATAGGATATATTGTTACACTACACACATGCTTACTTAATGAAACTATTAATGGTTAAGTTATATAAGCCAAGTAATTTATATCAGGCCCATTTTTGCCTCTTGTTTTGTGTTTTTCTCATGGTATGCCACCCAAGATTTCCTTAGGTAATGCCCTAATACATTTCCGGTACAGATATTGGTAAATATTTCAAGCATAATTATTTAGAGATATCATTCATACTTATTTAGAGATACCATTATTACTTTTTTTTGTATTACTGAGAATAATTGCAATAGGTTTTTGTCTTACCAGTGTAAGCATGGTGAGACATCACTTTTCCATCAGCATTAGAGACATTATTGTCAATATTAAGGGTTAGGGTTAGGGTTAGTCTCATTCAGCCAACTTTCACATGACAGAGAGATATCTATCTCAGTGCTAATCAAATAGTTAGGTAAAGGTCAAGTAAAAAGCCCAGTAAATGTAATGTAAAGAGTCTGGTAAATGTCAGGCTAAGAGTATGGTAAACATCTGGTAAAGGTCAGGCAAAAGAGTTGGGTAGAAGTTTGGAAAGGTCAAGCAGAGAGTCTGGAAAAAGTCAAGCAAAGAGTCTGGTAAAGGTCAAGCAGAGAGTCTGGTAAAATTCTGTGCAGATGATTGTTACTGGTTGGTGTTGTCTATTCATATCACTGTTGCACAGTTTGTAGAATTATGATGCACAAGCAAAAACATGTTCACTCTTTCCTGGTGATTGTTGAGGAAACCATGACAGCTCGAGCAATTGGTACCATGTTGGACATACAATTCAAGGGTAATGGGTTTTATACCCTCCCAGACCAACCTGGGTCAGCTGCATTGGTGTGTCTTTTGGAAAGGCACTTAGCTCCACTTTTTCTTTGGTGTAATATAACCAATAATGTGTATAAATGATATTAAAATACAAATCAAATAATCAAATAATCAGCCAACTAATGTGTCCTTGTTATAAATTTGAAAATAAAACACACTAAAGAAAGAATTCTGCAGGTTTTGATCTGAGTGACCTTACCATTTGACCAGACAACATCTTCGCTAGCCATGGTTTCGATATGATAACCCTATCTACACCTTAGCGGATCAAACAGATATGTTGGTGCTTTGTCCTAGCGATATGTATTGGATTTCATGAGTTGCCTCCCTTAGTATGTAATGCCATCTAGCCAATAGCATGTTGCATTGTACACATGCCAAAAATGGTGGGAGCAATTGATCTTAAAAGCATACTTTGTAAGTTTAACATCGAAAGTATGACTATGTAATGAGGGAAGCCATTACAGGTGTATTTGAGTGAAAGGTGTTTGCGCAAATGTGCAATGGCAGTGGAAAATTGCTTATTTATCAGTCCATTCGAGTTGTGTGCTCCCCATGTCTCGATCATGTAGGAACAGTGTTTAAATTTGAAGAACTTAATTTTGATTGAATGCAGTGGCTTGCCACTGCATCAAATGAAGTTCACATACCCGAAGCACAGAAATACATGTATTTGTTCTGTATGCCAAGGTGTCAAGAGGTTTATCACATCAGAACCTTGGCTAGTGAAGATGACCATTCAGTGGAATATTCATTACACCCACATTACAGCCATGCGCACTCAAAATCATTTTATGAGTGAACTAGGCCCTTATGAACACTAAAATGAAATAAGTCTTTTGAACAATGAGAAACTTTATCAGATTTTTTAAATGTCTCACTTTAAGCATTACAGTCATTTGTGTAGGCCATTGCCAGGTTTTTAAAATGTCTCACTTTAAGCATTACAGTAATTTATGTAGGCCTTTGCCAGATTTTTCAGATGTCTCAGTTTAAGCATTACAGTCATTTGTCTAGACCTTTGCCCAGGTTCTTGTTCAGCCTGAGCTATGTGATAGCATGGTTGAGCCTGGTTGTGTTAAATTTTTTTCTTAAAGTTTCTGTGAGTCACATACAGGGGAGATACATTGTTGTAAAAAACATGGAAGAGACATCATGTTCTTTGGAATGATTGTTTATTTTATCTTCATATAAGTACATTAGTATGGCAATTTTTTAAACCATTAACAGTGATACATGTATACAGTATTAGTATGACTCCTGACTGATATGTGCATACAATATTAATGTGGCTCCCCTTGTGTATATTTACTATGCATTGTTTGATAGCCATTTTTATTCATTATATGCTGTGAGTTATGTAAAATTGTATCTTATAGCTGAGCTTGTACAGAAACAAGTTGCTTGTTTACTGGACCAAAATCATTAAAAAGAATTATTCTGTAAACAACTAATACAAATATTTTCTTTATGATCTTGGGTTAATATTAGGATCATTGTCAACAGAAGTAAACATGTTTATCATTGTCACAGTCAAGGACATTGGGTTTATTCTTTATTATAACTTTAGTAACATGTTTATCATTGTCATAGTCAAGGACATTGGGTTTATTCTTTATTATAACTTTAGTAACATGTTTATCATTGTCACAGTCAAGGACATTGGGTTTATTCTTTATTATAACTTTAGTAACATGTTTATCATTGTCATAGTCAAGGACATTGGGTTTATTCTTTATTATAACTTTAGTAACATGTTTATCATTGTCACAGTCAAGGACATTGGGTTTATTCTTTATTATAACTTTAGTAACATATTTATCATTGTCACAGTCAAGGACATTGGGTTTATTCTTTATTATAACTTTAGTAACATAGACCTTGTCTAATTATTGTTTGGATTGTTCTGGAAATGGACTTTGTCATACATCCTGGCTCTTCATTTGTGTTGTAGTTTATTTTAAACAACCTTGTTTATATAGAAATTATTCATTCATGCTTTAAGATCTTCAGGCTGAATCATTTGTTGTGTTCAGTGTTTTGTTTGGGCTGAACTTATTTAATTCAATTTATTCTTCTCTGGAAATACAAAGTGCTCTATAACATTCTTGGAAAGAGACATTACCGGTAACTGGGAATTAAAGTGAATTCAAGCAAGGAAATCTTAGATTATGTTACTGTGATTCAACAAAGACTGTTGGCACATCATTTTAATTCAGGTACCATGTATGTAAGTACATTAGAGACTACGAACCACTACAGGCACATCAACACCTTCGTCATTGGAAATTATTTGAATACCACAAAAGTTTATTCAGAACTTTATATTCATTAGGACTTGTGTTAGTAATTCTAGGAATATTTAGGATTTAATTTGCAATAACATAATTTCTTTTTACATTTTCACTTCGTATATTTGGGAAATAAATTATTTGTTGAATTTTACAAAACCTTTTGGTTATCGCTCTTTGTTATTACTTATTTTAAGACCATGATACTCCAAATTGCATAACTTTTTAAGACTGAAATAGTTATATTTTTTATTTGTATTTCAGGCTCAAGAATTTGACGTCTGTGGCTTTGTTGGTTCCAATTCACTCATTGGCTGTCACCAATGGCAACAGTCACATCCTTGCTGGACTACAAGATGGGAAGCTTATTATTATTGGGATCAAAAACAGAGAGATTAGATGATAAAGGCATAAACACTAGCCATGATTCCCATTATAACCAAATATACCATATTTCTCTAGCAGTCTTCAAGAGATGGAACAAAAGAGAATGAAGATATTCTAGGTTATTCTGATAAGATGAAAAAACGAACTTCACGGCAGTTTGCATGAACACCTCATGAAATAAAAAATACTGAGAGCAGTTATTGCATTGTGTATTATTATTACTATTATTATTATTATTATTATTATTATTATTATATTATTATTATTATTATTATTATTATACACAGCATTAAAGCCTTAAGACAAAAGGGAAATAAGTAAAATTTTGAAACAGGGATATAACTTGAAGTTTATATAACAACTAATTTTTAGAAAGGTGGACCACAATTTTATGCATTATATGTTCCAGTGCCTATTGTACCCTAGGAGATTTGAAGGCCTTCAATATTCCCATTGCCGTTTGTTTGGGGAAAGTTCATTTTCACATGGGCATGTAAATATCTACATTTACAACAACCATGTGCTTATTTTGTGTGAATGTCATATTTAGGATGAAATAGCAATTGAAACTTTGAATGATATATATAGACACATTGAGATGCTTGGAAAATAAAACTTGTAACAGACAAGTAGAAATGTAAAAATCACTTCCTCATGGGCAAGATAATACATTGTAACATAATTTGAAGCCATTAAGTTTTGTGAATCTGATTTTTACATAGAACAAATCATTTTTTGTCCAATCTTTTTGGTGTCAAAGCATTTTATTTTGTTATTGATGTATTTCCTGTGCAAGAATCAATTTCTTGCACTGTGTACACAAGTATAGAAACAATGCATTGAAAATTTAAAGGCTGTTTATAATGAATGTTCTGTCTGTGGGAGCTGATGTGTTCATTTGTGTATCTAAAGTTTATACATGTTTGCCTTTCAATTGTTGATGATATTTGCTTTCATGTTAACTCAAAATTAAATAGTTTATACAGAACCTGAAGTTTGATATGATGGTCTTAGACTGTTACAAAAAAACACATAACCTGCCGTACAAGATTTTCTCATTATTTATTTTATAACCTGCCATTCAAGATTTTCTCATTATTTAGTAACACCTCTCAAATAGTCCTCAATTAGCCTTGCAGTGCTCATAATCACTAATATTTATTTGATGATAAGCCTACTCACCATCTTATGATAAGCCTACTCACCATCTTATGATAAGCCTACTCATCATCTAATGATAAGCCCACTCCTCATTTGTATCACATTTTTCAGATATTTACTAAGGATATCCCAGTCTGTTAATAAGGCCATGTCGTAATAAATTTATTAGGCTGTCCCTCCCCCCCCCCCCCGGTCTTATTGTGGGAGAAATACTTTAGTTTACTTATGAGATTGGTTTGCTTGAAAGATGGGATTTTCAAAACTAACTAGTACAATAAAAAAATGTGTGAGGCCATGCCATTCAGAAGGTATTTGAGTGAGGCCTGGCCTTGAGGCTATGAAACGTGTGGGCATGTGTTTAAACTCAAAAATCTGTCAACGTATAACTCCATAGGTGCCAGCCATTTTGGATTTTGTGTAAATATTATAAATGTGTAAAGAAAATTCCAGATTTTGATTTATATTTTTAAAAATCTGGAAACAAAACATTTATTGGCTAATTCTTGAATAGTTGTGTTCTTTGTGGACAAGACTGCTCCGGTGGCCTACTGGTAAGACCGTCTGCTTCAGATGCAGGAGGTTGTGGGTTCGATCCCCAACCGAGTCATACCAAAGATTTATACAAAATGGTACTAACAGCTGCCTCACTTGGTGCTCAGCTTTAAGAAGTTAGTGTTAGGACTGGTTGGCCTGGTATCAGGATAATGTAACTGGGTGGGACATCATGCTACATGTCTGCGGCATGATGCCCCAGTGCTAGACATCACTATTAACTGCCACACTGCCGACATCATAGCGATATGACTGATTTTTTTTTAAAGCTACATTAAAAATCCAAATCACACACACCCACACACTTTATGAAGAAAGGTAGGAAGAAAAATCCTTTTGCATCTGTATCATAACACTTAGTTTCTCATTGTCAAGTTCAATGTACTTAACAAGATGCAAGTCATTTGGACTTTATATAGGTGAGAGATGTTGGCAAAGATGGAAAGGAAAGACGGATGCAGATAAAACTTGAGGTTAATTTATATTCTGATAATTTGTGAGGAAAACTGATGTTAATTGTTGTTTAGGACAAACATTCTGAAGAATTTCAAGGTTCTGGAATTGGAGGAATGAATGTCCCATGTATTTTCATTGGATCGCAGTTGTTACAGCTGTACATAGGTCAGTATAGGCGCATGGGAAGATGGAATATAATTGAATAAAAGTTTGTGATTTTTAGCAAACATACTTTGCATTCCAGAGGAGTTGCCTAGATTGTAACAAATTTATGCTCAGATTTCAAATAAGCATAATTAGGGGTTGATGTGTCTGTGTCTTCGATTACTGAGTTACAAGAATGAAATTTATTGCATTATACAGATGCGATATAGTTTCTGCCCGTTTCAGAGAATGTTATGGATTGAAATTCAAAGTTTATGATTTGACATGGAGTCTGAGTTCATACTTATTGAACATGTGGTCAAAACAATCAAAAGAAACACAAAATTGACCCATTAGGTGCCCGTTAGAGGTCTTATTATTGTCACTTACAATCGGGCCAACAGTCAGATTTGACTGTCAAAAGCCTGTTGAGAGGTCTTTTAGTTGTCACTGAAAGTGAGGCCTGTCAAAAATTCAGACACATAACTATCCCATAAGATACCTATATAGAGGTCTTTTCATTGTCACTTGGAGCCAGACCTGTCTCCACATCTGTGCAGTCTTTTTGCAGCTTATCTATAAGGTAGGTTTGCTTTTGAGGCTCATCCTGCAGATTTTTAGGTCTTACAGGTTTGATGATTCAAAACAGGGTTGCCATCTTGCATATTGTTAAAATATGATTACTTTTGTTGAGGCTCCACATGTTCATATATTTTATATCACAGGTACAATCCTTGGGGAAAAAATATAGCAGACTATATATTCTTTTAAGTCAAACCATATGTAATCATTTATAAGTTGTGTCCAACTGCAAGCTACATGAACCAAGATCTACCATCACATAACGCACTAGCAGCTCTTGATCTGTATCGTTTATTAGGACTAAGCAGTAGAACAAGGAACATAGACCCTCCTCTGCAGACACATTATGTGACTATATATTATATTACTAGTATATATTATAGTATAGTGTAGCAGATTATGGTATAGTTTAGCATAATGTGGCATATTATAACATAGTGTAGCATATTATGGCATAGTGTGGCATATTATATCATGGCATGGAATACTATGGCAAAGTGTGGCATATTATAGCATAGTGTAGCATATTGTGGCATACTATGGCAGAGTGTGGCATATTATAGCATAGAGTTGAATATTATGGCATAGTCTCATGCAACCAGATCACTCATGTGGTTTGATTAGATCTTTGCCAGATGAGTCTAGTAAAAAACAAACATTAGTTTTCCTTGTAGTGCCACAACAAAGATTTCCCTAAATCTGGAAAAACGATTTAATTTGCTGATGAGATTAGGTGATTATGTGATGATGAGATGGAAAAATGTAAAACATATAAACACTTACAGTTCCTTTGGCTGATTGAGACTCGTCTTCCTTACCTACATCTTGTTACAAAGTGATATTCAGTGATATCCTTCTATGCTTACAATAGAGTTTTGCCTTCAGTGATCAGGAAGTATTTTATATGCAAATTTGGAGATGGTAATAAATCACTTTGTGGAGATGATTCTAAAAATTTTTAAAACAGAACACTATTTGTAACAGTGATCAGTGAAATATTTTACTAGACACTTGTATGGCAGACATCTTATGAAGTTACTCAAGAATCTAATTTTTGTATTAATATTGTTCAAAGTAAGCAAAATGAAGCATTTTCAGTGAGCAGGTTTTTGTTTACAGTTTGTATACTTGAATGAATTGTACATATATAATGCCTAAATAACCTGATTGTATTATTGAATGAATTGTACATATATGATACCTAAATAACCTGATTGTATACTTGAATGAATTGTACATATATGATACCTAAATAACCTGATTGTATACTTAAATGAATTGTACATATATGATACCTAAATAACCTGATTGTATACTTGAATGAATTGTACATATATGATACCTAAATAACCTGAGTGTATTTGACATTTTGCTCATTGTGTATATGACAGTATCAGTATGGTAAAAAGTGCTTTTTCTAGTTATTTATTAACTGAGATTGTATTGCATTGTCTGGTTTTCATTTATAAAATATTACATTTTGTAATTCCTGATTAATTGGCAGAGTGTGCCTGGTTTAGAAATAACTAGTTAGCATTACCGACTAATTCTCAGTTTTTAGTGACATGCTAGCAGTGGACAGTCTGTCTTAGAAATGCATATTAAGTTAATTGGCACCAGTATTCATCAGCACAGCAGCTTTCTTCTGAAGCTGGATTAGCTTCTAAAGAGACCATTTACATGACTGGGACATTATAATGACAGGCATTAGATACAATCTGGGTTCAGAAAAACCACAATTATCCAAGCTTACCCAATTTCAGACAATCAGTAGGTTATATTATCCTGTATGCATTCTTGAGAAATGTTTAGTGCATATTTTTATGTCCAGACAGGTCTAAAGTTTGGATTACTGAAGTTTGGCATATCCAGGTTCTGATGAATATTGTTCATGTTTGGCTGTAATCCAACTGGCTTTTCATTGGCATTAAAGCAGAGGAATGAAAGTCAGTTGTATTTTGTTTTCCTACTTGTGGAGAAAATGAAATGTACATATGTTACAGGGAAGATTGGTACATATGTTACAGGGAAGACTGGTACATATGTTACAGGGAAGATTGGTACATATGTTACAGGGAAGACTGGTACATATGTTACAGGGAAGATTGGTACATATGTTACAGGGAAGATTGGTATGGTACATATGTTACAGGGAAGATTGGTACATATGTTACAGGGAAGATTGGTACATATGTTACAGGGAAGATTGGTATGGTACATATGTTACAGGGAAGGTTGGTATGGTACATATGTTACAGGGAAGATTGGTATACCTTCTTTACAACTAATGTAGCTTCATCTAAATGCAGATAGACCAGCTTCACACTGATGAAGTTATTTCCATTTGTCGACCATGTTCGAGGCATTGGGAAAGTTTGTGTACACATATCCCACGGTATTTCAAGGTTATAAACTGACATACTTTGCTTGGAAATAACATAGCAACTATGTTAAAGTATGTCACGTGAGAAACATGTTTTTTTTAAAACTCTTCATGACACAGCTGTGTTTATAAAAGCTTGATTCATAATAAGTCTTATTTAGAAGAAAAAAGTCAAGGAAACTTTTCTGATACAGTCATATACCTGTAACATGTAGCCTGGATAAAAGCAAACTGTTTGTGATTTTTTGGTTAATGCTCATGAAATGCTATAACCCCAAGACAGTTTAAACAGTTAATTGTCATTGATGTGGTTAAAAGGTAAAGGTTGTTAGAGATAAACAGTCCATATTACACATATTAACTGACTTGATATTAGCTAGGGTGATTTATGTGTTTCTAGTCTTGCTGCTGGAGAACCCATTAGGCTAATTTACATAGGTAAAGTTCTGGATGTATATCAGTCCATGTCATTAGAAGTGGGTAAATCAGATCTGCATATTGTTGAAACATTGTTTTTCACACTTTGTTGCTTTGCATAAAACAGTTACTGTCATCTTTGATAAAGATTATTATCAAGTCTGTGATCAGTGACAAAGGTTCCTTGAGTCAGATTTTTGTATATGCATTAAGTAATTAGGAAAGAGCAAAGCTTGATTGTTTTTGTAGTTGCGAAGGTAAAAACAGCACAGAAGTGGATTTCTTTTTGAGGGCACAATGATACTGTGCTGAACAGAACAACTGTTGTCTACTGTCAGGAATACCCAGTCCTGACACGTTATCATTTGTTCCTATCTCAAGTTTGACACTCATCTGTTGTCAGAAATATGCAGACATGACATGTTATAAACTGTGTCCATCTCAAGTTTGACAGTCATCTACTGTCAGAAATATCCAGAACTGATATGCTATCAGATGTGTCCATCTCATGTTTGACATTCGTCTTCTGTCAGGAATACCCATACCTGATATGTTATCGAGTGTGCCCATCACATGTTTGACAATTACCCTCAGAAATGCAAATGCAGAGAGATCATTTTCATTACTCAGAAAAGCTCGACTAAACCTTCATTGGAAGGATGAACAGCAGCTAGACTATCATCCAGTCTCTACTTAGTGTGAAGATGAACACAAATAAATTTAAATCACCTTCATATCCTTTATTGAACTAGTATCATTAGCTGAGTCAGCATGAAATCCACTGTCAGACTAGTGAGTAATTGATGATTAATGATAAAAGTGGAAGCTAACTGAAATATGATTTTATTTGACAAGGGATTTTGAAAAACAAACTGGTGTGTTTTTATTCATGACAATTATTTGATACCCAGATTTCCTTGCACATTATGTGACAAATAATCTGGGTCTGTGCAGTTTGCAGTCAGATCTGACTTATAAGAAAGCATCTGTTTTCAATAGGTAAATACCTTTTTCAGTGTTGTGGTTTTTTTTTATAATTTCCATGGATGTGAGTTGAAGGGAATTATATTAAAAATTGCATTATTGAGAAAGATACTTGTCTGTTGAAATATATATTATTATTTCAATTCTGGCATGAAAATTAAGCAACTCCATAAAGTTTTATTACAGTGATTGCATTTTGCTGACCCTCAACATATCTAGCACACAAACATTGGACTAAACTATGTGTATGTGATTACATTCAATTTACCCCTCAGCTTCCACACACGAGCTGAACATGACATGCAGCCTCCAGAAAGTTGTCAATTATTGTGTAAGATAAAAGCATCGTATATTACATGCTGACAAGAGGATTCATTTGAAAAGTGAAAATATGAAATTATGTAGCAAAGTAAGGTTTGGTCCTCCTGCATGCTAGACAAGGGAAACAACTCTTACTAAGTTCATCCTTTATGTACTGAATCAGTAATACTTTGAGCAGCAACATTTTATACATGAAATTGTATCCAAGTCATAGACACCTGAGTTTTAGTTAACTTGTTCATGTAACTGCACCTAAATAATATGTAAACATTTTGGTGTTAGCAAGGGACTTTGTTTATTTAAACATTAACATTTTGACATATCAGGATAAGAAACTTACAGCTCATGAGACCATTTAGTTTTATTTATTGATTATAATTTGTATATAGATGTATATATTTAAATGCTTGTTTAATTTATGTCTTTCAATACTCTTTGCAGTAAGTTAATTCTTGTGCGTGTCCATTGTTATTTATTTTTGTCCTCTGTTTTGCTTATTTGTTATGCCTAATTTGCATTACATGCATTGTGTTATATCAATATGGTGTTATCAGTCTGTGCAATATGTACCTGCTCGATATGGAATCAAATATCAAATGGTTCTAAACATTATGGTTTAAGACCAGGCGTGGGAATGGCTTTTGTAAACTCACTCCACACTTAGTGGTTGTATGATACTATTATATCCCAAATATTGCCACAGAACAAAAATACCTTGTTTTTAATTTGTTTTTTAAGAAAGTCTTTAATCTGATATGTGACATCTCAATGTTTGACAAAATTTCATTATTGATCTTGTAACTTAGATCATTCATTTTCTGACATGTATCAAATTGTTCTGACAAAACTGCACTGTTTTGCTCACCAACACAGTGATAGAACACATGTACTGTTTGAACAGCATTACTAAGATGCCTCTCTTTTGACTTACTTGTACACCTATTAGCATTTTTCATCATGTTTACTGTGCATTTTAGTACATGGGGACCTTTCACCATAATTATGACAAGATCAGCACAAATTAAATATTAGGACAGAAGGGAAACTGTACATCTAAGTAACTATTAGCATGTTTAGACTTTCTGCTTTTTGTTAAGGAAAGAAAATAAAACTTAGCTGGTTGCATGACAGAATTTATTTTACAGATGCATGCACACACATACATTTTCCAGAAGCTGTTCATTCATTAATCTCTTTGGATTATTTTTTGTGGTTTTTTTGCACTCGTCAGTGTGGCTAAATATCATTATATTAATATTATTAAGTGTAATGTATCAAGAACATTGAAAATGGCTATATTTTAACATTGTGATGTGTTTATTTGCTTTAATAATATGCTGAATAATTGCAGATTGTATTATAATTATCATTTAATTATTTGCTATGATCAATATACAGACATTTATTGGAATTTTACTTTACAAGAAAATGAAAGTGAAAAAATGAAGTTACCTGTTAAGGCAGTGGGTTTGCATTGTCACTTTTTTCAAGTTAGCAAGTTGTTTTGTATTATAATTTTTTTCTTCTTCAAGTTAGCACAGATGGAAAGTGATCTAATTTATTTCAGCATGCATATTCAATTACAGAAACTAGTGTCTGCATCTAATTTTAAAGAAATGACATATCCGTTTTAGTTTTGTCTTTCATTTTGCTGATATGGTTCAATCAAAAGCATATGTGGCATCAGGGCAATTATTCTTTGAACTTCTCCAAACCCTCGAATACGATATTTTATGTCACGTCTATCTGTATCATAAAACTTACTATACTGAGTTAAAAATCAAGATTTCACTGGAAGTAATATAACGTATCTAAAATGTTCTTAATGAGCTGAAGTTCCATAGCAGACAGTTTCAAGAATGCCTGCCTGGCATGGAGATCCTAAAACCGAGAGCTTGAGTTTCTATTGTCAGCCAATCAAAACAAGTTCTCAGAAGTGAGTTTTCCTTATCAGCCAATCATTTGTGATTGGTTATAACAGAATCTGAGGCACAAAATGAAGCCCAAGAGTTTTACGATTTCCGTGCCTGACCCATAAGTCATGAAACTCTCTACAAAAAATAATAAATATGTGCTCAAATTTTCAGAATTGTTACTCTGCTAGACTTATGTGAATTTTCAGAGTGTGTTAATATCTAAAAGTGACGGATGCATACAGAATTTCAGCAAAATTGCAAAACTCATGAGTTCAAGTATAAATTTTAGCATTTTGAGTCTGATATAACTTTTGTGCTCAGTTCTCTGACTGAGGTTTTGACTCACATTATTGTCTTTAAAGATTATCACTAACAACAGTATCAAGAATAACAAGAAAAAAAATCAAAAGTCTGCCTCAGTCTGCCATATCTCATGAAATGAGACTTTATCTCATCCTTTCGCAAGATGGTATGTCAGTCCATCACAGGCTAATTCACTCCTCAGTCAAAGCCGATATTTGACTACAGCTGGGGAAACTCCTCAGTCAAAGCCGATATTTGACTACAGCTGGGGAAACTCCTCAGTCAAAGCTGATATTTGACTGCAGCTGGGGAAACTCCTCAGTCAAAGCTGATATTTGACTGCAGCTGGGGAAACTCCTCAGTCAAAGCTGATATTTGACTACAGCTGGGGAAACTCCTCAGTCAAAGCTGATATTTGACTACAGCTGGGGAAACTGAATATACCTGAGCTTCCTCTGCTTTTATATCATTTTTTTGAAAAGTTTATATTGTAGCTATGGTTAAATATATGAAATTTCTGGTTACAATATTGGTATTGAGAAGAATTAATTAAATGTATCTCTGTAGGCTTTTATTTTGTAAGTTGAGTTCTACATACATTGGAATATTTTTGTCTAGCCTATACTTTATGTAATCACTTATAAGCCAAATCTAAACACAAACTGTGCAGACCCAGACCTGCCATCACATAAAACACCAACAGATCTGGGTATATGCAGTTTGTTATCATAATCACTTGAACAAACAACATAGACCCTGATCTGCCTGTGTATTGCGCGTTGTCAGATGAGGGCCGGTGTTGTTTGCGGATGGACCTGCCTTATAAGGGAGTATATATGATATTGAGAATGAGTCTTTTAAGACAATTAGCAGTATGCATACTTATTAAGTCTGAAACTAAGTATTAAATCATTATATATTCACTTGTAAGTCAAGTCCAACTGCACACTACACAGATCAGATCTGCATCACATAATGCTCCTGCAGATCTGGGTCTCTGCAGTTTGTTGTGAGTAATCACCAGAACAAACAACACAGACTCTGGTCTGTTGTCAGATTATGTGATGGTAGATCAGGGTCTGTGTTGTTTCAAGTTGGACTCTACTTATCGCGGTGTGCATACAGTATCTCTGCTTGTCACTTCATGTCTTTGCAGCTGTGATTAAGACATATTGAAAGGAAAACATCAGATACAAAGGAATTGTCTGAATAAATTGGTCAAATGCCAGAACTTATCAGAATCATTCTCTCTCTCTCTCTCTGAAATATTGAAGGTGATTGTCATAAGCAATGCCACCAGAAGTGATCTGGTCCATTGTAATTTATATGTACTGTCTGGTATGCAGTTGTAGAATAGGTGTTTGGAGGTTGGTTTAGAGCTGTTGTAAAAAATTAAAGGGTACTGGTCTAATTTCATATCTAACGTTAGATTTGTGTGATTAGTTGTGAGCTATTTATTTATGTACCAGAATATATTCATATTTATATACAAACCTAAAGGCATTGATTAATTTGTTTGTGCTTCAGAATTTCAGTTAGGTGTCTGGAATTGCTCAGCTGTATTAAATATATGGTACAGATACACACAAATATATTCAATCAAACAGAGGTGTATGATAATGAGATAAAGGACCAATAAATGATGGTGAGTTTAAAGTTAAAGCATACAGATATAACTTGTGTATGTATAGATCAAGAGAGATAGTATGTCCCATGTTTTTATACACAGACTGGTTTATGTTGAAATGGCATGGGGAGACAGGTTGTTTTATATGAATGCCTAATGGTTCTAAGAGTTAAAAGATACATATTTTCAGCAAAACCAAATGAAATAATGTCTCTTGAGCATATCATTTACTAATTACACAGAAAGGGGATTATTATATTAGTGTAGTATGACAATTGCCAACCAGAAAGGGGATTATTATACATGTGTAGTATGACAACTGTCAACCGGAAAGGGGATAATTACATGTGTGTAGTATGACAACTGTCAACCACAAAGGGGATTATTATATGTGTGTAGTATGACAACTGTCAGCCAGAAAGGGGATTATTATATGTGTGTAGTATGACAACCGTCAACCAGAAAGGGGATTATTATATTAGTGTAGTATGACAATTGCCAACCAGAAAGGGGATTATTATACATGTGTAGTATGACAACTGTCAACCGGAAAGGGGATAATTACACGTGTGTAGTATGACAACTGTCAACCACAAAGGGGATTATTACACGTGTGTAGTATGACAACCGTCAGCCAGAAAGGGGATTATTATATTAGTGTAGTATGACAATTTTCAACCAGAAAGGGGATTATTATACATGTGTAGTATGACAACTGTCAACCAGAAAGGGGATTATTATTTGTGTGTAGTTTGACAACTGTCAGTCAGAAAGAGGATTATTACTGGTGTAATGTATGACAAGAGTCAACCTATACTTTTCATAGGACTGCTCAAAATTTGAGATGCAAGTAGTGCCAAACTATTGTATGATTATACATGTGCCAAGTGAGCTTTTGCTTGGGTTAGTACTTTCAACATACTAAGCTTATCAACATTGTTGTTGGTTCATTTGTTGCAATTTTTTAAGGTTTGAGATATGAAATGAGGTAAATAAGTCTGAAATTGAAAAACTACAAATATGTACTTACCAGTATATCTCAACTGACACACCTACCTCTTATTTCATTGCACATTGTATGCTTGATTCATTGTCAAATAATCAAATTCATTAGTTAAAAATTCAGGGTGATCAGGTCATGTAAAAATTACAGGGGTCAGAGTTGATTATGCTAATCTTTCACAAGTGAATCACGTGAATTGATTTGAAATGCACAAACACAAATAGCCTGAGTTGAACAAGCTGTTAAATGTCACACTCTATGAGAAATCAGATTCTTTGAACATGAAGTAGTGAATGCAAGATAAATGTTATTTTTCCAGACTTTTGATTAAGTCTTTGCTATTTAGGTAGATAAACTAGAGCATAATAAAAAGAACAAGAATTTTTTATAAATAAAACTTGGACCATTACCCTTTAGATCAGCCTTAAATTCAGCTTCACCTCATCCTTATGACAGAATAGTGAGCATAATTATCGTGTTCATAAATGCCTCATTGTTCAAAGGATCAATGTTTGAGTTAATCCAATGCTAATCAGAGCATCAATGTTTGAGTTAATCCAACGTTCATCAGCATGTCAGTGTTCAAATCATCAAAGTCTGAGTCAGTCCAGTGCAGATGCAAGAGTGCAAAGCAGCAGCATCCGATGTTTACACTGACTATAATGTAGCATTCCATCATGGCGGCTGATTGCAAGATATGTACTACATATGCCAGGAGATCAGACAGTATGTAGCTCTACTGCACCTTCAAAAATTCCAACTGGGCTTCTACACAAAATGAATTTTTGCCGCAAAGTCCCAGTACCCTTAGTACATATCAGTGAACATCAAGACATGGCATGATCTTCTTTAGTCTGTAGTGGCCATTGTTTCAGATCGTCCATGTTGCATAATGCATTAAAGAGGGGCTATTTTATGGAGTAGAAACAATCTAATTTTGATATCAACAGGCTATAGATTCAGACAGTTGTAAAATTCCTAAATCTGAAAGTCACAAGTGTGTCACAGAAAATATCCTGGTTGCTAAAGAAGAGAGAAGTACGCTTCTTACTGGTGAATATTCAAGAACTTACTCAGAAAGAGTACATAAACTTATAAGCAAACAGCTGATTAAAATATTTACAAATGTGACATGGTGTTTTTTAGCAAAGGTTAGACCAGTGAATTCATGGATTATAATCTTACAGCCGATATGACTGCGCAGCGACATCTCGAAAATCTTGTTGTAACTTCTACTTCAGAGTGAATGATCATATTGACAAGGTGTGTTATTAAAAGTCTTCTAATATTTAGCTGGCTCGAAATGAAAGTGGTAGCAATATTACATCCAATATGGCCTCCACACCAATTTACAAAAGATAATAATCGCTCAAGATTATTATAATGGTTTCAACACTTATCTTGGATTCCTTGAAATTAGTTTCGGTAAGTCAAACGCGTCAAAGAAAATGTTGCCCAGTGGTCTAATAACAGTTACATAAGTGTAACTTCACCGAATTGTTTTCGTTACTAGGATAATAAATAATATATTTAACGCTTCTGCGGAAAACAAGCACGTATTTGTCAAGAGCATGAGGATTTTAGAAGAAGGAAGAAAAAAAAGTCGGTTCTGCTGAGGACTTTTTTTCAATTTTATATTGACTTGTTCTGTATACAGTTATTTGAAGAAGGCAATTGTTTTGTGTTTTTATTGATTTTACTAGAATGTTTGATTTTGTGATTAGTGATCATTTATGCCATCAACATATTAAATAGATTCTTGGGGAAAATATTTCGGATATTATTAAATCTGTAAATTATGCTGTTCTTTCCAGCGTAGTGTATAATAACATGATGGTAATGAACTCTAATGTATCCTAAGATAAAACTTATTTTAGTCAGCTTTAT
This sequence comes from Sinohyriopsis cumingii, assembly GCA_028554795.2. NCBI lineage: Eukaryota > Metazoa > Mollusca > Bivalvia > Unionida > Unionidae > Sinohyriopsis > Sinohyriopsis cumingii. Next base: position 110,048,209 of record CM068833.1, read on the forward strand.
TAAAACTACAATTACACATTATTTCTAGTCAGCTTTCTACATAAACTGTAAAACAGTACAGATATCAAACAAGCATGATTTATTAGAAAAGGAAGGGTATAAGTATGGAATTATAATTTCTGTTACAGCAATGTTATTATTTTTTTAAAATTATTTATTGCTGAGATTGTTTCCAATTTCTAATGACAATTAAACTAAGAATGAAAACAAAAGTTCAAAATGGTAAGTTTTATGACATGTCTCGGACGATACATTCAGCTCGTATGGACATAAATATTTGAACAAGAGACGTGAAAACAAAATGTCATTTGCATATTTGGCTTCTTCTGAAAGGGTAGCAATTTTTGCTGTGTATCTTGTTTGTTTATTTTTTGCTTATTTGCTGTTGCTGTTGTACACAAACGTGCATTCCTAAGATAAAGTTAATATATCTGTATTCAAATATTTGTAAATTTTAACGGTGGCATCTCCACCGCCAACCCAAAGAAGACCGTTGCTGTCAATTGCAACTGATGTTGGACCAATAATTCCGTCGGCCTCCGTTACTAGGTAGCAGAGGAAACGTCCGTGTTTGTCCAGCATGTGAACACTGTGATTGCTATAGTCCGAGACGATGATATGTCCGTACCTATCGCACGTGATTCCACGAGGATCAAATGCGGGTGTTTCGTTAGTTTTTCGTACTCGCTCGATCAGATCCACGTCTGTAGTTTGGAATTCCAACTTCATGGGTGAAATTAACGTGGAAGTACTACCATCTTCAATTTTTTGGGATCTTTCAGAATTCGTATTTTGAGGTGTTGTGGTTTTCGTGCTCGATGATGTAAACGTATCGTCTTCATACTCGTATAGATTCCGTGTATAAACTTCCTTGGAACGCACTCCGGCTTTTCGGCCAGATCCTTTCATGGACTTTCGACTGAAATGTGTCATAGCTGTAGATTTCCGGCTAATAGAACGTGAAGGTGTGCCATCCTCTTCTTCCCTTAGTGCTGTAATGAAGAACTCGCTGGCAGCAGGGAGTGATCTTGCCGAGACAGTGACAGACTTTACAATGGCCACATCATCTTCTTTGGATGTGGGCACGTAAAAATTCTCAATCTTTTGATCTCTTACTATTAACACCTGACGCATGACATTGTCAGATACACACAGATCCCCGTTCGTATTCACGGCCACTCTAATTGGGTATTTGTAAAAATGAAGAGGATTATTAGTTTGTCCTGTCTCCTCTCCATCGGGTCCGAATTTGAGCACGACATTCTCGTGGCTTGGATTATAGTCAAAATAAGTCGGCGAGGTTACAACACATACGACTAGCCTGCAATCTCGCGTGCATGCTATTCCACGTGGATATTTTATTGACATTGTTGCCATTCGACGTTTAAAGTTTTTGTCGAACCGTTTCACACTGTGTTCGTCGCGGCACGAAACATACGCATTGCCGTCAGAATCCATTGCTATGTAATCAACGTCTCTTCCAACACGCCTCGTCTTGAATTTTCGTCCGTGTGCATCGAAAAGGTATATGTCTGGCTTCCATCCACAGGCAAGCCATGCTTTCCCGTCAGTGGTGGTACATATTGAGTTCACAACAGAAGAACTATTTTCCACACGGAATGTTGCAACGTGAACAACTTGGATATAATGAGGCGGCAGTACTTCCATATTTAGTCTTCCAAGCAAATACCTTAAACTCTGTTCCGCGTCGTTCTGGTGAGAAAAGGTAATATCAAGCCGTGCACCGGAAAGGCTCAGAGGTGACGTCTTCTTTAGCTGCATCAAGGTGAGCAGAATATAGTTTCTTAACCTTACAATCTCGATATTAGCGCCACATTCTAATATTTGTGTCGCGGTCGTCAAACGTCTAGACAAACCCTCGAGGTAGGTTTCCATGTCTTTCCGGTCGTTCTCAATCCTGCCTCTCTCCAGTTCAACTTCTGATTTTAGTTTTTTCGACATGTCATCACAAATCCTATCCACCATATCATGAAAGTGCGCTCTCCTGGTTGATACGGTATCGTCTATGACCTTTTCTTTCTTGTCCAGGATCTCCCTATAGCTGTGCATCTCTTCTATTTCGCTAAGGATGGATAATCGAAAATTCTTCCCAGAATCAAGCAAAACCTGCAGCTCCGCGCGTGTTTGATCCGCAAATTCTATCAATTCTTCCGTTGTGTGGTTCTCGTGCGTTGTCAGACGACATCTTATGCAAACTGGTACAAGACACGTGCGGCAAAAAAAGGACAACTCCTCCGCGCGGTGTTTATCGCAATATGCGGTGGTTGTTAGGTGGCGCTGTCCCTCGGGGTCGGTAAGTGAGATAAGTGTGTGATCCTTGGCTAGTTTCAGCTTTAGATGAGATTTGCTGCAGACGGAGCAAAAGTTTTGTTCGCATTCAATGCACCTCTTTTCTGCTTGCAACTTTTCCTCGCAGATTTCACATGGTGGAATTTCTATGAGGGAGGACAAGATTTGACTCCCGACCACATGGGTGTTGGTGGGAAATTCAGACACGCCCCCTTCTGGAATCCGTATCTCACCAGCACATGCTGGACATTTGAATTGTACTGGTGATTTAGATTGTGAAGCAGTCTCCTCAAGGCATGCCAGACATACTGTGTCTAAACAAGGCAAGATCTTGGGATTTACATATTTATTTGCACATGTCGGACAAAACTCCATATTTCTTGTTTAGAAAGTGCTCTTTTTAAAACAAATATGAGCTCATAATGTTTATGGCGCAATACTTTCTATAACTTCTCGATAACTCCATCCTCTTTGAAAAACGTTGTAATTCGTGTATGGTACAGGTATATTTTGCATGTTTCGAGACATTTTGCTTTATAGAAATGGATGCTGGACATTGTCACTGTAGATTTGTTTATATTTTTTTTTCTTTCTTTTTTTCTTAAATGTTTCTGGAGATTTGCCCTAGTGCTGTCTATAGCAAACCATAATTGTCCGGATCATTGATCTGCTGTAAGAAACTGTTCTCATATATGTACATATAGCCCACTGTTGTTTATTCACAACTTACAGCCAATATTCAGAATCACTCGTTTAGCTGGTTCTTCTTTTAATGGAATGTAGATATCCACTGCGAAATTATGTCTCAGCGAATCTTATATATTCAGCAGTATTGCACATTTCTTATTTATTCTCCACGCACTCAAAATCTATTGAATATTTTTTGGCCGAAATAATCCATTTGGCATTTTTGCCCAGTAGTAAATACAATTAAGTATATCATTTATTAATCGTGGAAAGTGTACTAATGACTCTTGCAAGCGTCATTAGTGAATACATATCTTTTCCTTTTCCGTCCGTATCTGAACTAAATTGTTTATATGCAAACACATTCATGATTATTTCCAAAAAAATATTAAATTCTTTACAGATTTCAATTTCATATTGGAGAAAAGTACACATAATATTGCTATCCATGTTATCACAGCTTTTGTTTGGGACGTATCACAAAATATGGAAAATATCACACATACTTATGTTGAATGTTGCCGTCCATTTTTCCTAATTTAATTTACCGAAGAGTGGAAAAATGAACTTTGGTTTATAACATGAAAGTTAATCCTGTTGACACATGGAATTCACAGGTTAATACATTCAGATATTTTATCTCGACCATTTGAATGCCATTTATCCCGACCATTTGAATGCCATTACACTTTGATAACATGACTCTCAGCTGTATTATTTACCTTGCATTCAAATAGGACGAAAGCAAAGTTTAAAGCTTATTTGCTTATTCCAATAATATGATGTTCACCTCCTCTCAACAAAATGCAAGATGGTTTAAATTACAAAATATATTATTCAAAATTATATTTTAGTATTTTGTCGTGCCAAACTGTGAAAGAGTTATGTCGTGAAAGAAAGGTAGCAAGAGATAGTTCCGGTGTATGAATACAGTGCCCACAGTCTCGTTTTACTTGTCTTGACAACTGTCACCAGGATAGCTCTTCGCCATTTCAATCAGCACAGTGAAAGAGGTAACTCTAATTGTGTTAGCCACAATGTACATTACTATCGTTCATGCCCATGGTAATTATTTCACTTGAACGCTCAGTGTAACAATTATAATTATATGGCATGTATAAAAGAATGCGCCACAATCACTTCGCATACTGGCCTGTAAATGAGGATATTTTCTCTTTCTTCACACAAATATATATATATATATATATATATATATATATATATATATATATATATATATATATATATATATATATGCCTGTGTATATATTAGTGATAACCACCAAAAATGTATTTAACAACTAACAGGAAAATATGTTGCTGTTCGGGCATTTCTTGCTGTGATCGTCGGATGGGTCCGAAGAGTCATTCGGGCATTTAGAGGCGAATTAGGGACATAATTTAATTTATCCAATTCCAGCAACGTGTCTTCTCTCTCTCTCTCTCTCTCTCTCTCTCTCTCTCTCTCTCTCTCACACACACACACACACACTCTCACACACGCACGCACACAAAGTATCATAAACTTAAAAATTCAAAGTGTAATCGCATCTATTTTTATTTCATAGTGTGTCAATTTAACAATTTACAGACAGCGAACACTCCATAATACCCTGTTGAGAATAACATACATATACTATTACACGGAAAATTTGAGATTCATTTTTACACTATAATACATGTAATGCGTGCTGTATAGGATACAAACGGTACGTATATTGATACATTTTCATGTAATTATATTAAATATACTAACTGTACCAACATATTGTTTTGAATTTATCAATTTATTCCGCTGCATAGTATGAAAATGTACAGATATTCAAAGAATGAACCTTTAAATTTCTCACCGTCAGTATGTATTCCTATTATCCAATGACTGTACCAAATTTCTATTCCATTATCCAATGACTGTACCAAATTTCTATTCCATTATCAAATGACTGTACCAAATTTCTATTCCATTATCAAATGACTGTACCAAATTTATATTCCATTATCAAATGACTGTACCAAATTTCTATTCCATTATCCAATGACTGTACCAAATTTCTATTCCATTATCCAATGACTGTAGTAAATTTCCATTCCTATTATCGAATAACTACTAAATTTCCAGTCCGATTATCCAATGACTGTACTCAGTTTCCACTCCTATTATCCAATGGCTGTACTAAATTTCCATTCCTAATATGCAATGACTGTACCAAATTTACATTCCTCGTATCCAATGACTGTACTAAATTTCATGCAGACGTGAAAACTTCCAATTTAATCTCACTGAGCATTGTTCATGTCTACGATATGAAATGATTAAATCTAGATGCCATTTATTTTTGTGTAACCTTACAATATATGTATCACACTGATTCCACACCCCACCCAACCACCCCGTGGCAAAGAGAAAAGAACAACAAAACAATAATTAGTAAAACTAAAATATCGTATTAGCAGTCACCTGTCATAGGATACCACGTTTCCAGCTTCCAAGAATTGGATGAATCAGACAGGCTAGACTGTATATCGATTCCAGAAGTCTATATTCTCTATATAAAACATCATAAAAACAACCTTTGTGGTTACGACCATGTACATTTGAAAACCTTTATTGCTGCGTCTCTTCCCCCGACCCAAAGACAATCGTCTGCATCAGTGGCCAAGGCATATGGACCGAACAAACCCTCGCTTTCTGTCAGCAATAGCTGCATGTACTGCCCGTTGTGGTCAAGGAGGTGTATGGCATGATTGGCGCTGTCAGCCGCTAAAATATGTCCCCGAGAGTCACATGCGATCCCACGTGGTTCAAACTCCTTCTCAACCTCCGTGGAGTTCATTCCTTCGTAGATCGACTTTACCGTTCCATCACTCTTCAGAATGAAAACGCATTTCTTCTGGCAATCCGTAACGCACATGTCTCCGTTAACGTTGACGGCGACACGTAATGGGTACATAAATAATTTACCATCGGCCCCGTACTCCTCAACCACTTCCCCTTTATCGTTCAGCTTTATAACTTTGTTCTTGTGTGATGGCTTGTAGTCTTGGAAGGCCAGGGACTGGGTCAAACAAACTAGTATCTCACCAGTTGGTGTTGTTGTGATCCCTCTTGGATGATAGCCAGGGACCATCTTGAATTTCTCTAAGCTGAATCCCGGTCCAGGTCGGCCAATCATTCTCTGGTCACTGCTGGTCATGTACAAGTCCTGGGTCTCGTCTATTGCGATACAGTCGATTGTCTTGTCAAGAACGTGGGTTCGAATCTTCAGACCGTGCCTGTACAGTAGATGAACATCCGTAGTCCAGCCGGAAGCGACCCATGCCTTCCCATCAGGAGTTGGGCAGATACTGCTGACGGCTTTGAATGATTCATCGACCACAAAGGACGAATACTCTTCTATCTGGAATTTTATAAGATCATTTCAGGAACAAATTAAAACTGATTTCATAGGTGTGCTTTCACAAAATATATAATAAAATATTTGCAGAAGCACGCAGGCGCTAAAGTAGGCCTACCAATCACAGGGGGTGGAGAGTGGTCACGTTAAACCTGTTTCTCATCATTTACATTGATTTCCGATAATAACTGTACAGTAGACTACGATAAATAAAAACATACACATGAAAATATTTTTAAGGATGTCATGCTTTTCTACTAATACATTGGAACACTAATAAACATTACAGCTTTAATACAGTTTCGCTTCGTATTTTGGGAATCTACCCCAAATTATTGATTTAGCTGGTTCCATATGCGCACTATGAAACACAGACCATAGTTGTTTGATGTGCCCACTGCTGAGGACAAGCTCTTAAGCATAAACAGCAATATATTCCTTGTACCGATAGCAATGAAATAATTAAACAATTATGACCACTAGCTATTAAATAAATGTGGTGATATAATGAAAGAAAAACATAAATACTTTTTTTCTTTCTTTTGTTTTTTTTTTTTTTTTTTTTGGTTATATAGCTTACTTTTATTTTATTTTTATATATTTTTAATTGAGAGATAAACTCGTCCCTGTTGGGATTGGGGTGGGTAGTAACACATTAGCATCGAAATTGCTAAGCGTTTTCAAAATTCTGGCATCGAAAATACTTAAATTTAAGGTAATACAGATTAGTGTAGATCGACACAAAATAAATAAAAATTGCAGTATGTCCATATATGTGATTATCAGAATATATACCTGGACAGTTTCAGCAGGATATCTGGTCTTGGTTAGAAGACCGAACATTTCTTCAATCGGACCATTCTTCATATCACTGGGCTTGAAGTCGATGTTTAGCTTGGCAAGTTCACGCTCGGGTTTTCTCTTGGCAATCCCCTGTAGCTGCTTGGTTAGGATGTACCTATTTCTCGTGATGTCAGGATCTGACCCGTAAGACACTACCTGTAGGTAAAGTGTATAAATTATATGCCAGGCATGAGGAAAGGTACTGAAAGAGAGAGAGAGAGAGACAGACAGACAGACAGATGAGCACCAAAAGCTGAATAATCGCTTTATGGTCATGCATGTCGAGTTATCTACTAGTATCCATGGAATTTCGAGAATCAATATTAAAGTAAAGTTGAACCGGAGTATTTTATGGCCTTTTGAGCATTATCACACACTGAGATAGACCGGAAGACAAAATGACAACGGTAGAGAGAGAGAGAGAGAGAGAGAGAGAGAGAGAGAGAGAGGAGTAAAGACAGATAACGATGAGAAACGGAAGGTTAGTTGAGACGTAGAAAGAAACTGTTATATAGTGGGGGACTGTCAAACGTGCAGAGACTGAAACCAAATGATAAAAGTGAGGTGCAAGATACATACTTGTGCGGCTGACTGTAGTTGAAGGGAAAGAGACTTTGCTGTCTTTTTGATGATGGAGCGACGGTTTTGCATACGGGCATTTTCAACACTGAATTCGTCTGAAATTTCCTCCAGAATTTTCCTGGAGAGTGCATCCACCGCCTCGTGGAGTTTCTTTGTCTGCTTCTCGATATCGTGTTTGATCTTCGAATGAGTTTTCTCCAATGTTTCCTCATAATGTGACACTTCTTGCAGATAGTTGTGTAAATTTGGCAGCGACGTCTTGGCAGATTGTAATAATTCGTCCAAATCTCGTCTCGTTTCGCTGGCACTGTCGGATAAGTCCTCTGTTGGATGATTTTCGTGTATCGTGACTTTGCATCGCAGGCACACTGGTACGTCACAACGACGACAGTAGAAGGTAAGCTCATCGCTGCTGTGCCTGTCACAGAAGGCTTTACTGACTAAAAATTTCTTCCTCTCTTGCTTTTCGCCGAGAGCTACCAAATGATGATTTGCTGAAGACGTCATCTTGAGATGGGTCTTGCTGCAGTTGTCACACAGGCTCTGGTCGCACTCAATACAACTACTTTCAGCTCGAAATCCTTCTTCGCACGTGTCACATTTTGTATTCGCGACTTTCGAAGCACGGGTTTGGGCTGCTTTTATGTAAAAATTGGTCTGAAGATCACCTACTCCCGTTGGTGGCAGACTGCATTCCATCAAACATAGAGGGCAAGGGAACTTTTCGTTTCTTACATGCTTTTCGGCGTAGATGTCGAGGCATCTTCTACAGAAACTATGAAAGCATGGCAAAATTTTGGGCTCGATAAATTTCTTGAAACACAAGGTGCAGTTGTCTGTTTCTTCCTCATAAGTGTGCGAGGGATCGTTCCTTGGTTTGTCCGCCATATTCATTTTGTCTAGCACATCCACTTGGAGTATTTTTCTATGCAAAAGTGGATTAGATTTCAAGTATACACGATACATACCCAGTAGATATTGAAAGCGTTTGTGTATCTTCACCAGCCATAACAACGGTTGAAATTCAGATACGAAATTTTCCAATGTAAATTTGTATGTAGAAAATGTCGAAGATGAATAAATTTCTTAACAATTTTGTTACTTTAAATATTCAAAATTCGTATTGTATTGAAAAGTTTTACCTTCGTTTGCAAAGAATATTAATAGCTCGTATCGATTGTGATATGTTCTGAAAGATTTTGAAGAAAACAAAAGAAAATCATTTAAGCGTAGGATATCGGATCGTAGGAAATGCCTTGTTCTTTTCAAATCTACCCTTCCATGCAGAAGCTATGATTACTATATTGGTTATTGTTCTTAAGAATAAGATTTGCTTGCGAATACAAAATATGTAGTTCTGGACTATTAAATAGTCGCAGGATAGTGACAAGTCTCTTTACAGTGTAAGACAGTATGTATGTATGTATGTATGTATGTATGTATGTATGTATGTATGTATGTATGTGTTTGTGTATGTATGTATGTATGTATGTATGTATGTATATATATGTATGTATGTATGTATGTGTGTGTATATATGTATGTATGCATGATGTATGTATGTATGTATGTGTGTGTGTGTGTGTGTGTGTGTACAGATGGATTAGAGTAGGGTAAATATATAGCCAGTACACAGACTGATAGAAACCTTATGTCGCTTGAATTGTTTGATCTTCGACTGACTTGAAAATCTATACTTTCTGATTCTGAGTGTATCTTTTTCAATGTTATCAAGAAAAGTTGGGACGTTGCATTTCTCATTAAAGATATGGCTTCTTCACTCCAACGTATCCAAAGCAAATAAGCCTGCTATGTATTCCAGTGAGCTTAGATTGCGAAATTTACTTTAAAACTTATCAAACTTTACACATGCAAATCCTTGATTGTGTATTTAAAAATAAAAGTAGGAAGGATCCACTTGCAGATTTTTAAAATCTGTGTGGTCCTACTACAGTCTATCCGACTCTGAATGTGAGGAGAGTTAACTCCCTTATAGCAGTTTAACATCTCAAGGAGTGATTCCCAAACCTTTCGAGTACGAGGACATATCCTTTTAAACTTCCTAAACTTTCGCGGCGCCCACATGCTAATAGATGTACTTTAGGCTCCCATGGAATAACCCTCGGCCCACATATTGGGAACCACTAATATAAAGTATTCATCGTTTTATTTTATTTTTCTTTTGTTTTGTTTTGCTGTTTCTTAATATTTTAGTATGTATTGCTTTTTCATTTTTTTAAAATTTTGTTTCAGGATGCATACCAAAGGCAGAAAATACAAATATCTGTCAAAATAATGTTAGTGTATATGCCTCATTATTGGGAAGAATAGTATAGTTTCAACACACACACACACACACACCACGTGCGTCTCCAAGAGTATTTCAATGTAGACCTGAATTTTATTTAACAGATTCCAATCGTAACCTAGGAATTAAGAATGAAAGTTTGATAATGTATTGATAAATATCTATGAAAACTGAGTTGAACATTTTGATGATATGAATAATAATGTGGGAATATAATGATTTCTGAAGAGCGAGACACTCGACCGCCATTTCGATACTCATATGTATTCATCTATTGCTGAGGTCGTCCGTCTTCAGCATTTATTCTTATACGTCTGTCTGTCTCTCCAAGGATATTCTGTAAATTGCGTTTTCAGTTGGCCATTACTAAATAATAAAATAGATGAATTTTGGATATTTTGTTTGTATGATGTTGAGACGAAGCACACTCACTCGTTTGGCCTTCTAATTTAATCCTTTTTTTCGCCAATTGTTCCCCCACCCTTTTTGATAAAGAAATTGCTTATTGATGGTGCTCTTTTTGTACTGTTAAGACAGCAAAGACACTCCTACTGCTATATCCTCCAACGACACAACTTCTCCCTTACACAATCAGAAAACACTAAGCAAAAGCTTCACATATGTAAACGGTATAAGAATGGCGATTCGCAATATGACGTTACATGGATTCGACTTACAGAAACTACCGAAGTTGTACATGGCCGGGGTGGTGTGATATTTTGACATATACATTTAAACTTAAATATCTCGATAAAATTTGATCGCATTGAACCGAACTTTTTTTAGATATTGCATAAATCTTCATACTAAATAATCTAGAGGCAAGAGATATGTGGTCTCAGTTTTTCTTTTTATACAAGTTTGTCCACTGTACTGTTTGACTCTTTTTTTTTACTTCCTTCAAAACAGCATTGGTTTGAACATGACTACATATTCGTATTGTTGACGTCTTTCCAGGAAGACGCTTTGCTCTTGACAATAAAAATAACATCATGCGTCCACACGCTTGCATTTCGAACTTTAGAGAATCAAACATTTAGACTTGATAATAAAACAAAATCTCACATTTTCCAGTAGTATGGACACAAACTGTTCAATAAGGGAAAATATTTTAAAATATTTGACATATTGATTGGTTGAAAAGGTTTATGTCACTGTTCGCTCGGAAGTTGTGGGTTCCGATGAAAACAAGAGTGTATTCTATCCTATTTAGAAGTTTGGCCTTCTTCAATGTCGTCGCTAAGGTTCCGCTCTGCAGTTTCGTACTTTGCTGAGGAGTTTGATTTCAAAGAAAACCAATTTCCCACGTTTACCTCACAGGTTATCTTTTGTCGTTTAAAACATACCTTGTATATATTATGTACTTTTGAAATAAGTTTTAAATCTCTGTAATTTGGTGTATGACTGACGGGTGTCATTTGGATTAAAGTGTTTAAAGCTTGACCTTACATGTACTTCAAATGTGCGCCTCTGCAATAATTGCTAGCTCGTCTTGGTAATTTTCACTTCATGGACTTCAAAAGTAAATCGCAGAATAAAAACTTGTCGATAACTGTTTTTATTTTGATACGCCTTATAACTCATTCACTGTACTTTCAGAAGATGATATTGTCTAGCAAAACTTGTTTTCCCTATTTTAATAACTCCTAAAGTAATTTTAATTTGGAAATGTTCATGCACGTGGTAGCAGCCATTTCATCAGCTGTGTGCTCTAGATGGTGCCTTGTTCCATAATTACCACTTGTAAAGAAATTTCAGTCATATTACATAAAAGCAGCATAGAGGTATGCCATCATTTTCTTCAATGCGCATGTTGCCAGTGCAAAAACTTCAATTTCTACCGATCCTTCTCTCAGAACACAATGACTGTAAAGCGCTACCAAAAATAAATGCCTTTGCCCTGTGACAATTCACCGTACACTTTTATCCCTACGCCTACCAGCTTATTTATGACAAGAGTCTAACAAAATAATTCCACTCACTTAACCCCATTACTTTTTTCTTGCGATGCCTTGCCTAAAGTAAGCTTAATATAAGTCTTCATTGTAATTTGAAGTAAAATTCTTCTTAAACGTGTATGTTTCGGATGTCTATCGTATATTATTTTATAATATAATTTATATCTATGTCATTTAGCTTAATGACATGTTTTTAATTAATTAATTATGTAGCTGTGGTGAATTACAAAAAGTCTACATGTAGGTACTTTCTCCATTCACAAATCAAGGTTATTGTCAAGTTCATGTCAACAACTAATTCAGTCAAATTAAGCCATGAAATAGATGAATGGATGTCATTTCAACATCGTGAGATCCTTGGAGGATATCTGTACTCTAGAAATGTCATGCATGCCCTAGTTGCTTATTGGTCCAATAATAAAAAGTCAGATAATGACTGTTAAAGATATTTCGTACTACATAATAATTCCTAGTGATTCAGAGTTGTTGATATGATGAGTGTACAGTGTAAAGGAATTAAAGACGTAACAATTTATTATTCAGTGACATTTCAGTGTTTTATGAGAGGATTCAGATTTATGTATTTACTGAGCGTTGAAATTGTAAAGCGGAAAACCATTTATTCTAAATATACAGTACCTTGCTAGATCATTTTAAAAATGAATTATTTCATGGAAATACCGTGAACACTAGAAGGATATTTGCCAAAATCTATTTTCATATGATGTATCTTGAAGTAAAACTTTTTGATATTAGAATAGTTATTATTTGTGATATCAGAAAATAAGCACATTAGAACCTTCATTCTGAATACTTTTTGGATAGTTTCCTGATTACTGTGAAATCGGTAGTACATTTAAGAAATATTATAGGTATACATACCATGTCGTATGTTATTTTTAATTCATTAACGCTGACTGTTTTATATTTTAGGGAAATGAATTTATATTATGGAAATTTGAACGCTCGTTGGGTTTTACCTTTTCTTGTTACATGGTTTAAGCTTCTAGGATATAACAGTGTGCTGTATGTATTATTGCACGACGTAAAATCCACTATGATCATTAGAGCACTTTTGTTGTCAAATCTTCGAAATCGGAGATGAGTAGTTTTCGCACGTTCTCAAACGGTTCATTTTCACGAAGTTCGCAATCCCATAATGCATAAATGGTGAAACTTTTAAATTTACGTAGTTTTAGATTGGTCCCCTGTTTAACTTATTCATATTAGTACATATGGGCGTTAGCTACATAATGGCTGGGAACCAGGCCAGCTAAGATCACCAGTGCGATATTTCGTTTTGATTTTTTCCCAGAGATCTTCAGCCTCAGTGTGATTGACAGTTGTTAGTTTCTTGTTGTTGTTCTTGTTTGTTTGTTATTTCTGTGAAAAAAGCTTACTTCCTTAGAGGTGCACCAGTTGAGTAGCATTATGTATGCATCAATTGATAAAATGGTTTATTATTAATTATTTTTCTTCGCCTTTTCTTCAGTTAGAACTCTTTGTCATGATGGCAGCGCAAGACGTATGACTAAAACCTGAAAGAGCAAGAAACACCTGATATTATATGGTATTTCAATATCCTATAGGGCCTTGCTGCTTCCAGTCTGCTTCCGCATTCGTTGACCTTGCTGTGAAAAGCTTTATTTTGTTTTGAATTTTCTTAAAGTGTTAATTTAACATTTATGTCAGCATGGTTGAGATAACATTATAACTCTTTATCAAACTGTACTTTGGTTAACCATATTCCATATGACAAATACGGCCATCCAGAAAGTATGTACTACCAAATATGGCCATTCTTGGAACATTCCTCAGCATCATCCCTTACGTAAATGGGTTGGGAAACGGAACTTGACTCATATAAAAGACAGGATTTTTTGGGTGTGTGTGTCTTTTTACAAAAGCTAATACTTGCTCTGTAAATAATCATTTAAGATAGAAATAAACTCACGATCTGTTTTAAGGTATACTTTGAATAGCATTTATTTACTAAATGTACCAGCATCTGAAGTTGACAATTCGAACATATATGCAATGTCGTAAGAGAAAATTATGAATGCTGAAGATATGCATCAAATTCGAAGTTTTAAACTTGCTTTTTTCATTTAAAATATATATCGTGTCTCCAAGTCTACACGTTGTTGTTATGAAAAAGTTCTGTTAAAAAGGTGCCACAAGGTGTCCGGAAAATGAAGAATATTCGTAACCATCCAACTGTTCTATAGTGGAGAATTGCCCCTCGTCTTGAGCCCACACCTGTTCGCCATTGTGGAGCGTTACCATGGTAGCTATTGTTGACGTCTGCCACCCACTAGTAGGTGTGCCGTGTGCAAGAACACTGGCCAGAGGGTTTCCATTCTTAGCAAGTACCAGGGATGCAGAATATTGTTGAATATTGGTGACGGTCAAGTAGAAGGCGTAAACGCCACTGACCGGAGCGGTGAAAGTACCAGTGGATGAGTCATAGGCAGATCCCTCATTAGTGAGCACGTGGTCAAACTTGATGTGCTGATGTAGCTGCAGATTTGGGATGGTGTTTGTCAGTGTGGCCGTAAATGCGACCGCTTTCGTCTTATTAGAAGTTGCTTTGGCTAAAAAGACAATAGATTGTGAATGAAACTGACCTCTATTGGAGTAAAAAATATATTTTAGTCAAATGCAGACCACAAGATCTTATTGTCTCCGGCATAGGTATCATACACATAACTTCCAAGCTCAGACAATTGCCGGGTATGGATGGCTGGATGAGGGATGGGTGGCGTTTACTCGTACTCGTACTCGTTTAATTGTGGCTTAATAGTGCCAATTCAAAGTTATGTTCTAAAAATGTATAGGAACAAGTTGTTAAAACAATTGGAAGATGAATTGTTCCAAACAAACTTAAAGATACAATCCTAGGCAATAACAGAAATGTTACGAATTTTAAAACGGATTTTAAGATAAATAATATGAAAGATAAAACCTTGAATTTTTAGGTCACTTTATGATTGTTTTTAATTATTTGTTTTTTAAAAAATCGCATTCATTTAGAAAGCCAGAGTCTTTTTCCATGGAGGTACAACATCAAATAGCTTTTTAGTTAAGGCCACATAAAAAATATACGAGAATATTGTCTGCTGTTTGGACGAGTTTCGCCGTTCAGGAAGTATGCACGAATCTGGCATGCTTGTCCTATAGTTGTATGTAAATATATAGATAAAACTGAATCTGTCTTGTAAAAGGGCTACCTTTGTTACCTGATTATTTTAATTTGATTTAAGACAGCTTAAGGAATGTTTACTCTGTACCTATTTATTTTTTATGTTCTCTCTGTTTTGCTCTATTTTTCTTTTCGATGTAACATCACGAAATTCTGACTTAATGCAAGGAAACATACCCCATATTCGGTCTGACCTTCTGCAAAGAAACATACCCCATATTCGGTCTGACCTTCTGAAAAGAAACATACCCCATATTCGGTCTGACCTTCTGAAAAGAAACATACCCCATATTCGGTCTGACCTTCTGCAAAGAAACATACCCCATATTCGGTCTGACCTTCTGAAAAGAAACATACCCCATATTCGGTCTGACCTTCTGCAAAGAAACATACCCCATATTCGGTCTGACCTTCTGAAAAGAAACATACCCCATATTCGGTCTGACCTTCTGCAAAGAAACATACCCCATATTCGGTCTGACCTTCTGAAAAGAAACATACCCCATATTCGGTCTGACCTTCTGCAAAGAAACATACCCCATATTCGGTCTGACCTTCTGAAAAGAAACATACCCCATATTCGGTATGACCTTCTGCAAAGAAACATACCCCATATTCGGTCTGACCTTCTGCAAAGAAACATACCCCATATTCGGTCTGACCTTCTGAAAAGAAACATACCCCATATTCGGTATGACCTTCTGAAAAGAAACATACCCCATATTCGGTCTGACCTTCTGCAAAGAAACATACCCCATATTCGGTCTGACCTTCTGAAAAGAAACATACCCCATATTCGGTCTGACCTTCTGAAAAGAAACATACCCCATATTCGGTCTGACCTTCTGAAAAGAAACATATCCCATATTCGGTCTGACCTTCTGAAAAGAAACATACCCCATATTCGGTCTGACCTTCTGAAAAGAAACATACCCCATATTCGGTCTGACCTTCTGAAAAGAAACACACCCAAAGTCTTGTGAAGATAAATACTAATATCTCTCGTGGATTCAAAGTACGAACTCTATAGATAAACACCGTTTCTCGTGGCTTAATTGTATAAACGCAATTCATAAATACCATTTCAAGGGGCTTACATGGGAAAAATAACAAAAACATTTTTAATTAAATTCTATTTCTCATGGCCTAAATGTATAAACTCTATTGCTAAATATTGTGTCACATGGCTTAAATGTAAAATGTGAACACTTTATAGAGAATAATTTTACTGACATGCTTTTACGCTACGCTAGTATATATAAAATAATATTGTGAACTGGTTTGCTATATGTGTCAAGGGTACAGTAAATACTGGATGGAAACACTCATGAATCACTAGTGATCTTCACTTATGTGACTCTGAAATATAGATAGCAACAAAAAACTATTCTTGTAATGTTTATTTTCAAGCTCTTACTGTTAAAAGGTATACTCAGTCGGTTGTCACGAACATAGTGAAGACCATTATAATTTGGATGTAACTAAATTAACATGAACATAGCTATAAATATTTATTAGTATGCATGGCATGCAATTGTACATACAATGCCCCACGTTCTAATTAAATTTGATGGTAGATTCACCTAATTGAAGAATTTACTTTGTCAAGGGAATAATGTTGCTTTTTCTGGCTGGCTTTTGTATAATCTAGACATAAGTGTAGTTTTGAGGTTACTGTCTGGCTGCCATGCATCAGCTAACATATTTAGATTAATTAATTTTCCAAACGTGACTATGTATATGTAGAGAAGGAATTTAAATTCATCAAATGAGACCTTACTATACAGCGAGGAATGTTCTCACGTATCAATTTCTTGAATAAAAACATCAATTTCTTTCTTTCTGTAAACATCGATGTTCGTGAAAACAGTTAATTATAAAATCAACAACATTGAAAACAATTCAAAGATAATGCAGTTTTTGATAAATCCAGATAGTTGTATACCGTCAATGAATTAAAGAATTATCTTACAGACTCTTGATGCTAGAGAGGACACTGCTTGCTCTAACAAAGCCACTTTCTGCTGAAGATCCTGGATCTGCAACTCTGTGCTGCCGACCCCAGTGCTGTCCAGCAATATAGCATCACTTCCGGTCAAGAGAAAGCCGCATATTGCCACAAAAAGGACCATATATGAGGTTACCATATCCATCAGTATCAAACAATTTAACCTGAAATTTTAAGACGTACTGGGCTAATGCGGTGCTCGAAGTATGAAGTATGCCTTATCATTGGGAACGTATATCCGAAGGAAAAGAGTTCGGTATAAACACTTTGCATGTCACGTAATTGTTCCATCAAAGTAAACTATAACTTTATAGAATAATTTGTTTGTTTAAAAAATTGCAGTTGTATTTCATCTACTTATGTAAAGGCATTCTAGAATTATTTATGGTTGGAATCCTTTATTTCTTGTGCATTACTGCTAGAGTGGGGTTTGTGCCAAAATAATCTGGCACTCAGGTTTGTTAGGCATGGTATACATGGAAGACTGATAAGAATCTGGTTTGTACTGACTTCGTAGCTCTATTGAATTGTTTATGTCCCATGTTTAAAATACTTCATCCAAACTGCTTAGCAGAACATTGTTACAGTAATGGATGTCATCGCGATAATTTTGGTTGCGATATTCTTGGAGTACGGAGGCGACCACTGGGGTGAGGCGTTTGTAATGGATGGCCAAGAAATAGATGTGGATCATGAAATTCAGACTTTACAACAGAAATTGACGTCACTACAGACACAGCTGGCGACACTGAATCAAAAATTAGGTAATGCCTCAATGTACCCGTGGTTGATGTTACATATGCCATAAAAATAACTTTTATATTATTTCAGTAACGTATAACCCAGATTTTTCTAATCTTTGCAACATGTCACGACCAGTTTATCCACATAATAAATAACAAAATATATATGAAATTTCTCTGAAAGGCACGATTTGTTGCTCATTTCAAGTAATAAACGTTTGGTTTAACTTAATACAGCGTTATCACTTTATTTTCAGATTGTCTAAATGTGTTTTTCATGAAAGTACTTTTCAAAACTGATTCCAGTATTTTCAGGATTTGATTACTATTTACTGTGTAAACAAGGTCAGTGCATTTCCGGCTAGAATGATATTTAGCACACTCAAAAGTTCACGTTACAGCTGGTGCGCATATTCAACTGTATGATATATTTTTGGTTTCAGACTATGGTATAACAATTATTGTATCATGTTTCAAGGAGGGATACAATTACCACTTCCGTCTATGAACCTATTAGTCTTAAAGATGTCTGTGCCAACTTTTCCGTGTTAATACTTAATTTTTGAAACAGATAATGTGACAGTAGCCAGGACACAGGCGGTCGCATTCACGGCGCTCCTAACAAACACCATCGCCACTATGGGAGACCATCAGCAAGTTGTGTTTGACAATGTCCTTACCAACGAAGGAAACGGATACAGTTCCCGACACGGATTCTTTAGCGCACCAGTATCTGGGGTGTACGCCTTCTACCTAACCGTTACTAACGTTCCAGGGGTGTCTGCATCATTGGTTTTGATGAAAAACGGACAGACTCTAGCGCCAGTCCTTGCACACGGCACTGATCAGAACGGCTGGCAGACGTCCACGATAGCTACGATGGTGAAGCTTAACGCCGGAGACGATGTCTGGGTCCAAAATGAAGGTCATTTCTCCAATGTTGAGCAACTGGATGGTTATGGTTACTCTTCATTCTCTGGTCATTTGGTTGCTCCATATTAAACGAACTTTCTTGATTAAAAAAAGCACTAAGACTAAAATCATTAATATTATATTGCACTTGAGCTGTTGTTATTTTATACTGACTATAATCTATATGAACACTTCGTTCTTTGTATGCGATCCCCGGCCGAGTCTTACCAAAGACTTACAAAAATGGTACTAACAGCTGCCTCGCTTGGCGCTCAGCATTACGAGGTCATTGGTAGGACTTGTCGGCCTGGTATCAGGATAATGTGACTGGATGAGACATCATGCTACATGTATGCAGCATGATGCCCCAGTGCTAGACATCACTATAAAACTGTCACACCGCAGGCATCGTAGCGATATGACTGAAATTTTTTTAAAGCTACGTTAAAAATTCAAATCACACACACACACACACACACACACACACAAACTTTCTTTGTATGCTTGTTTGTTTCATTCTATAGTCTAAAGATTTCCTCCTGCTCCTCCTCCCTTACTCAACCCTTTTTCTCAACTTCCTTTTCTTATTCTTCTTAAGATCGATTGAAGACCAGTTAAGAACACCTGAACCTGTTTATAATATACATTATATTAAACCTTCCGTTTTATTGCATTTACACATCTGAGCTTCCTTTCTCAAATGGCTGAAAACCTTGCACCTTACGAATTGTCTTTTATTGGTTTGTTTTATTATGACTAGTCTAGGAAATCGAGTGATTTGTCTCTCATTGGTTTGTTTTATTATGACTAGTCTAGGAAATCGAGTGATTTGTCTTTTATTGGTTTGTTTTATTATGACTAGTCTAGGAAATCGAGTGATTTGTCTTTTATTGGTTTGTTTTATTTTGAGTGGTCTATAAAATCGAATAAATTTTATTCGTTATTTTATTATGAGTGGTCCTGGAAATGAGTGATTTTGTTTTTTATTCGTTTGTGGTATTATGTGTGGTCTCTGATTCGATATTTCGAAACCTTACGAAAATGACAGGGCGGGACTTTCTGGATATTGCTCGATATATTTCAGTTACGAGTGGTAGAAAGCCTAGATCCCTTCCACCAATCGTACAATTTAAAATTTGTTCAATGTGTCAACTTTGTCATTTCATGACTACTAATGATAAAACGTGTATGTTTGCACATCTGTACCGGTACATCATCATATTCCTGTCTATATAGTGTTGAGTAAAAGAAAGGGTTACATATATTGAAATTAAAAGAGAATTATTAAAATCTACTGGAAGATAAACCCTATTCCAAAAAAAAAGGGTTCAAACAAATAAAACGATCTTAATTAATTCCTAAGTTTGGAAAAATCTTCCGATTCTTACATTGTGTTTATGAAGCTGCCATCTCTTGCTGGTCAACGCAAATATATTGTGTAATTAAAAAGTTACATATATGTGTCTCGGGGTGAGGGGTACATCTGTCTGAAGTCTGACTGCAACTTACAAATGGAGTTTGATTTTATGAATGACACAGAGTTGTCAATGCTGTATAAATATTGACACGTGACGAGTGAACTTAAAACCCCGCAGCCGAGGCAGATCACAAACACAGCGATTGGATCTCAGTCACAAGCAGACGTGGACAAGTAGTAGTTAGGTTTCTTACCCCAAGAAAACGTAAGTGTTTTTAATACTATTTACTGTTTATTTGTCTGTACTGTGCATGTCTGTATAATAAGGACGAATTCTCATTCTTTATTTTTTTTTTACAAATACATGCATGATATATAAATCCATTTGAAAGTGTGAGTGTTTTATGAGTAATGAGTAATTTTTTGAGTCATTGAAACTTTTTGTTCTTTGCTGTATGAACAGGAAATTAATGATTACACCAAAACTTTTGATTTAATCAGTCCAATTTAGTGTTTTATACCAGCATCACACATATTGGTATATTGTCATGCATTACATTTGTGCCTTAGGTCATTACGTGTACAGGAAGAACATAATAGTCGTCTGCTTCTCCATATTTCTTGAGGATAAACCTTTAAAGATAGCATTCCGTTTAAATCTCACTTCTTTCATGTGCCCATATGATTGTCGCATATTTCATTTATCATGCATTATGTATTCATAACTTCCCTTGACTTTCAACGGTCGGCCGTAATATTAGATTACAAACAAAAGTTGATGCAGCCAACATCGCGGCAGTGTATATTAATCCCTGCATTCACTCAGATGTAATTTTGCCGAGTAAAACATTATGCTGAAAAGAACAGAACAAATCTTTATTGAATAAACCCTATTCAGACCATACATATATAGCATGAGTCAATTACATTTAATTTTCTATTACATAAAAACTAACCATTGTGTAATGTAATCTAATTAAGAGGGAGGAGAGAGAAAGCACAGACAGAACATGAAAAAGAAAGAAAGAAAGAAAGAAAGAAAGAAAGGGAGAACGTGGGTTATCTACATAATACGATTCAAATGAATATCTAACGAAATGTGAACTATGAACGACTTAAATAAAAAAACTTAAAAGGATAGTTATTATTTTTAAAATATATTAATGCCAAACTGGGTCAAGTTAGGTACAGCTCAGAAAAATTTGTAAACAGAATTTGCACTTTTAATACAATCCCAAGAATAATAAAAAAATTTTTTAAAAGCATGTTAGATTCTATGGCATATACCCCTTTACTTGGCAAATTTAATACGAATAATTTTGACTGTGCTAATTTAAAAGATATAAGATGTTTAGAAAGAAAACTTTTTTATTTTTTTCTTTAATACATATAAAGTGATATACTGAAATTTCAGCCTTTGCAATGGGTACTGATTTAAATGGTTTTAGTACTTAATCAAGACGATTTCTCACTTTTACTCCTATCTCTATTTGAAAGTCATTGGATACTTTAAAATTTTAAATCATATCTAAAAATCGTAAAAGCAAGATGGTTTCAAATCATACAGTGAACGTATTGTGAAAAAGGCTTTGGGATGCTTAATGTATGATATGGTTTTTGAAAACTTATTTACAAAACAGGAGGATGGATCTCTGGATTGTGCTGCGTTAAACGGCATGATTTTGAAAAGTGTTTAAGTTATTTTAAATTATTACAAACAATCAGGTACCCGTATTTATACAACGAATGTCTTCAATTTACATCTCTTTACTCATGTTACATCTTGACCGAAGTAAGACTGGATGACTGGAGGTTACATTCATGTGTGAAAATTGCACTTCACCGGAGGCAGCCACGGATTTCTTGATGTCCGCTTGTTTCAACTCTCTGTGTAATTTACATGCCCGAATCTAATCTTATCACGTTCACCTTTTAGTGATTTAAATAAATGAACTTGTGACCCTGTGACAAGCCTTTCTCGCTGCTACACTTTGAATAATGTCTGTTCACTTCGAACAGTGACATCCCGTAAAGTTTACAACTCAGAGTTTTACAAAGTTGAAGTGAGTATTTTGTCCCTAGATCGTTACCCTTATCCGATTTTATCGGAGCAACGTTCTTCAGCATTTATACAATAAAGGGCTTGAACTTTCTTTACCCTTGTGCGGCATGGACTGATCACCTATGGTAATTATGCTGCTTGAATAATTTTCTCATTTGACACGACCTTCACTCCACCCATCTCTCTGCCACACCAACTGGCGAATTGCATGTCAGCAGTGACTGCTAATAAAACTTAATTCACTACACACACCCGAAACACTTAGACAACTGACATATAGTAACTCTGAACATCTGTCTCTAAAACAATTGAGGACATAATTACATGAAATTGATACGTGAAGCTCAATGTAAGCAAACTATCCTACTTGTAATGGACAAATTGTAACAAATATACAAATGAATATGAGAATGAACTAGAATTAAATCATGGTCTTTTGCGGTAATGTCAACATACATGCCATTAGTAATTAAAGTCCGTATTTGACGGCCAGAAAGAAAAAGGAAGAAAGTAAACAAACTGATTTTGGGGGCTTAAATCCAAATCTACAACTGGAGAAAACCAATAGCCTAATTGGCTGTGCTAGAGCATGGCCATCCCCTATCCCCAATTAATAAATGCAGTCATGTCCAAAAGTAACTTTTAATTCATGTACCTATGAAATGTAGTAGTCCAAAATTCAGTTATCACTATATTTAACTTATATCAAGAAATGCTTCCTAATGTCTATTTATATGTCGTAATATTTTCTGCATTGTAAATTCAGGTGTGACCTGGTAGTATTATAAAATGAGGAACCATATCAGCAAGCAGCAAAAGCTATGGATTCAATCACCTACCTGGATTCTGTTTAAAATACAACACTAAATGCAAGGCCAAGCTTTAATAAAAGTCCACCCAATTGGGAAGCACATCATTAGATACCAGTTTAAAAAACGTTACCCCAGCCTCCCACCCAACCAAATAATCCCAGGTATTATTCCAGCAGCGCAGGTACGTACGTATCTTCGCCTTTTAATGCGGTTCATAGGAGATCGAATCATGTTATAAGGACTGTAGTCTTATAATGAAGATCGTCCTGACAAGTACCTGCTGTCATAATAGTCCATACAAACATAAAATAGGATACTGAATGACGTGGCATCAAAAATTAAAACTGGTTTTTTTAGCCATGTACTACAATTAAGGGAAATACACGCCTTATAAAAAGTGTGGTGTAATACTGAGATACATATAGTGAGGGACTATTGTAAAGGTCTTACAGTACTTATGTACTCGCTAGGAGGAAGAAGAGTATGGAGGGAAAGTATTTATGCTGCAATAAAGTTCTAATTTATCGAGATAAAGCTTGATTCAATACCAGCGAATTTTAAAATTTGCCTAAGGCGCACAAAGTTCCAAATAGTACGAAACAGTCAAATTATTAACTTTAAATGCAAACTGCATCGAGCAATTGTAACGTTTCATATTTTTGTTTTACCAATGCATCGATCTGAAACAATTTTTTATTCTCGCATTCAACCAAGAAATTAAAAAAAATATCAGGGTCGCATTGACTTTTCTACATGTCTGAAAATGTCACACCTGCCATCCTTCAACGACCAAGAACCAGCACGTTCAAACGTTGAAGCATTAAAAAATATATAAAATAAAATCAGACAAGTCAGTAATGTCGTAACTATGACGTCTTAATATAATCTATTTCCGGAAGCTTTCAACGGAATTTTTCATATGACCACCGCATCTAGCTAATTTTGTTCGAAAGGTTACTAATATAAAAATATAATAAGTTAACATTTTAGCTGCGAGTTCACAGGTGTATGCGGGAGGTCGTGAGTTGGATCCCCGGCCGAGTCATATCAAAGACTTATAAAAGTGGTACTAACAGCTGCCTTGCTTGGCGCTCAGCATTAAGAGGTTAGTGTTAGGACTGGTCGGCCTGGTGTCAGGATAATGTGACTGGGTGGGACATCATGATACATGTCTGCGGCATGATGCCCCAGTGCTAGACATTACTATACACTGCCACACTGCAGATATCGTAGCGATATGATCGAAAAATTGTTAAAGCTACGTTAAACATCCAAATCACACACACACACACACACACACACAGAGATGTGTCTGAAACATTTTGTCAAAACTCAAGACAGTGGGTTGAAACTTAGCTTGTTCAACTTAGATTGCTGTATTATCGTTCATCCAGATTTAAAAGTATAACTTAAGACTTTGCCTGTAGGTTATAAAAAAAAAAAAAAAACAAAAAAACAAAAAAAAAAAACATTTGTGTTCTTTAACAAAGTTGTCATTGGAGCAAACCGTTGTGGCTCAGTGGTTAGCTGACTCGACTTATGACCAGAACGATTGGATTCCGATTGTACCCTGTCAACGCCAGGTCGGCAACTGTGGTGTGCCCTGGACAAATAACCTTGCTCCCATTGCTTTAATCACGATATAAACTTTTATATGCTAATGTGCCATTAAATATCAACAAGTCAGTCGTCTTATTGGTC
Source organism: Sinohyriopsis cumingii (assembly GCA_028554795.2). Classification (NCBI taxonomy): domain Eukaryota; kingdom Metazoa; phylum Mollusca; class Bivalvia; order Unionida; family Unionidae; genus Sinohyriopsis; species Sinohyriopsis cumingii. The sequence continues at coordinate 110,073,149 of CM068833.1, forward strand.
AGAAATTAGCCAATTAAAAGGCAGAATTCTGATGACTGTGAATTGCTCTTAATAGGATTACTGTAATATTTCCGTAATTTCCAGGTCTGTCTTTATTTCTCCAGTATTACTTCCCTGGCGAATGAGCAGAAAAATGTAAACATGTGAAGCTAAGGATGTAACGATCGGGGAAGTGGGAAGTGAAGGAGGTTATTATGTTTTAAGGCTTGAGCCCTACTCAATTGCCTTTTATTTGTATGTGCGTTTGTTTATGTGTATTGGGTGGGGGGAGTTATTTCACATGTACTAAGAACTACGCATGAAATAAAGACAAACTGGCTAAGACCTTCATATGTTTATCAAAACGTAGATCTGACGCACTCAAATAAGAGTCGGAGTGCTCTAGCCCTTTCGATGCAAACCAATCAAATTACAACTTTTATTTAAAGTAAAAATGGACAAGCGGGATATATCGTTACTAGCGATAACTCTTCTTAACAAGATATGTTAAGGTTTTAACCGATATTCTTTTACAAATACGTAAGTTGGGAATTCCAAAAGTCATACAAGCACATGTCGGATCTCCTTTATGTAAGAGATCTCGATTTTAATCAGATTTGGAAAATATATTTATTACACATTCTCGATTTATCCAAGGCATACTTTTGTTGCTTTTGTCCTTTAAATTTTGTTAAGTCTATCCTACTATGATCTGACTTAATCCATGTCTTTATGACACTTAGTATTTGTTACGAGTCTTTTTGTTACGAGTCTATTTGTTACGTGCCTATTTGTTACGTGTCTATTTGTTACGAGTCTATTTGTTACGAGTCTATTTGTTACGTGTCTATTTGTTACGAGTCTATTTGTTACGTGTCTATTTGTTACGTGTCTATTTGTTACGAGTCTTTTTGTTACGAGTCTATTTGTTACGTGTCTATTTGTTACGAGTCTATTTGTTACAAGTCTATTTGTTACGTGTCTATTTGTTACGTGTCTATTTGCTACGTGTCTATGCTCTTAAAATAAGTAACAGAAAAGAGCGATTAGCAACAAGCTTTGTAAAATACAACAAATAATTTATTTCCCTAGAATACAAAGTGAAAATGTAATAAAAAGGAACTTACGGTATTGCGAATTAAATCCCAAAATAATCATAGAATCACAGACACAAGTCCTAATAATTGGAAGTCCTGAATAAAATTCAGATGAAGTCCAAAATAAATCCCAAGCTAAATGGGTCGATAAACCCGTATATGGCTGATGTGTCAACAGTCGTTTGTTCAATCACAGTAATACAATTCTAGGTTTTAATTCACTATAAATTCCAGTGAATGTCTCTATCCAAGAATTTTATCCGAACACTTTTGGATTGTCAGAGAAAATAATCACTTGAATTCAAATATTGGAAGAAATAGATTCCAACCCAAAATTACTGGTCACAACATATAATACAACTTGATTGTGCTAGAACTTAAAACACGAATAAAATATCTCAGTTACAAGAATATATATTTCTCTACATGACCTCAGGTCACAATTAGCATTTGCTAAAAATAAAACTCCTAATTGACAATAACCTTTTAGAATAACACTGATGTCTACAAAATAAATATATCAGTTATTATCAGAAACCACAACCTGGACTATGTCAAATACACTAATTAAATTCCAAAGCCTAGACCTAGACCCAAATAAACATTTATACTTCTTTTTAATAATAAATCTGATCTTAAACCCAGACACATATATAATAATTTAGCTATGTATTAGTTGTTTACAGAATAAAATAAAAACGTAAATTCAGGTCAATCAGAAATGAACTCAATTTTGGTTAAGGTCAATTCCAACATACAATGTTACATTACAATAACATGTAATGAAAAATGAAAATTAAAAAACAATAACTAACATGCTATGCAAATTCAATATACATAACAACAATATAACGTTAATGACTGACGTTGACTAAAGTTTTAGCGCTACTGCTTTGGGCGGCAAAAGCAACTGAACTGTGAGAGGCAGCCGTGAATTTAAAAAACAAACTTAAAATAATTTTTAAAAAAACAATCAAGTTTTCACGTGCTTCTTGTCATTTTGTCGAAAGATACTATTTTAGCACTATTCTGCTATTAGAGCACGTGACATTTTAATTGGTTTTGATAAATTTAGTATCTGCGTTAATTCTTCCACCCAGGGTCGGATTCGAATGGCGAGTCACATGTCCATCTCACGAAGTGTGTGGAAGGGATAGTAGCTTGTCCTAGTTTGGGTTTGCTACTGTGAAATTTTTGTCAGTCTTCTCAAAGTATCATTGCATTTTATTTGCGTTAAGGCTGTCATTCCTTGCTTCAACATTATGTGCGTTGAAAAGATACAGTTGCAAGACTACCAACATATTGTCAATTCATTACATATGTGTGGCATTTGCACAAGGTTCGCAAACTTCAAATGTTTGCTTGACTACTTCAGATAAAAGCATGAGCCTGAGAGATGACACGAATGTATAATCGCGATTCTAACAAAATTTAATACATAGTAGATAAATCATTTATCAGTAAAACGCAAAACATCCTTCTATAATTTTACAATGATGCTGAAATATTTTTAAAAAGTGTTGTTGTTGTTGTTGTTTGGTTTAACGCCATTTTTCAGCACATGGCGGCCAGTATTAATGGTGGAGGAAGAACCTGGGAAAACCTCAGAAAGAAGCACCGACCCACGAGAAGCTACTGGCAAGCTTTCTAACATACCCACTTTGGCCGAATCCGAGATTCGAACCCACGCAGACAGAGGCGAGATGGCGGTGATCCGTAATGGAGAGCGCTTTAGACCAATGGGCCACTTGGGGACCCCTTTAAAAAGTGTATCCATCCAATGCCTATTGATGAGAGTGGTTGAATTTTGTGAGTACGCGTATCCTGATTGATCAGTATTTTCGTTGTCCTTATATTCTGATGTGGCTCTTTTCTTTAGTAATTGCGAGTAGTGATGTATATTTAATTTGTATTGTGTGTTTAATTATTTGTTGATTATAGATTGTTAGTACTGACCTGACTAGTGTGATTTATTTTGTTAATAACATAATATTAGCTAATATTTATCTATCATTGCAGCTTGTGTATTAAGGTTATTACTAATTGCAAATATGTTTACTAAGTTTGCGTTCTTGATACAGAATTGATTATGGCCTTGTTATTTTCTAGAAACAAAGTTCTATTATTATTATTGCTGTGTTCAGTTGTAATTTGAGAGTATTTATTTCTTTATATTATTCACTAGAATTACAGAGCGCTTTTTGATTTTTGGATCAAGCGACTATGTTGTGATTATTGTGAATTTGTTTGAGAACCTTTTCGATTATATCAATGTAATATATCAAGCACATTCGAGACTATTGGCACATCGGCGCATTCAAAATTGGAATTCATTCGGAACCACTTAGTTTCGTTCGGAATACTTTATACTTTTGGACTAAAGATATAACTATTAGGATTATTTGGGATTTAACTCACAATACTTTAAGTTATATTTAAACTTTCATTTTGTAATCTACGGAAAAGTATTATTTCTTAATTGTACAAAACATAGTGTATATTACTTGATTTAAGAGCAGTCGTAATACAATATATATTCGAAGCTTCGTGCTGAAATAAAATTACTTTATAGCAGTAAAGAAAAATGGAAGAGTTTACGGCATGTCCTATTTTATTGTCTGTTCAGTGTTAGGCATATTAAGAATCAGTACCTGTAAGCAGTACCTTCATGGCGGACGCGGGTAGTGACACATAGCTGATAGGTGGGGGTAGGGGCGGGTAAATATGAAGAACTGGAAAGATCAAGATTTTATACCACCAATATTGTCCAAGAAAATTGAATTTGCATAGAACATTGATAGCGTTTGTCTGGATTTGCTTAATGTTTTGTGACAACACATAGGTGTTACACAATGCCGAGGCAACTTGAGTAAACCTCCTTGTCCAGGGATACCGGCTAACCAATGGTAGGATTCGAATAAGCACCCTTCTTCTCGCTACTCTGGTACCAATAATTCACTTATTTATTTATTGTCGCAATCTTGTTCTTCATGCCAGGATTATAACGTCATTAAAGATAATTAATTAATTAAAATATTTTCTACTTCAGAGTCTAACTATACTAGCTGGGATTTTTACTTATTATATAGGACCCGATGTGATGTCGGCGCCTGACGAGTTTGTTCCGTTATGGGTGAACATAATGGTACCCATTGTTATGTTGGCTCTATTTGTGGCGACCATAGTGACCACCTACTTTTGTAAATACGAAGTGCCCATCGAAAAGCTGCCCAGGATAAGTTGCAGGGTATGTTGGAGATCACTTTGACTTTGTCTTCACTGGCCAATGTCCAGAGCTAGTTATCACATTTCCGGCGGGGACGGTGTCCTCGTTGGTACTACGATCTAAATTTAGCATTTTCTTGAAATGAGCGTAACAAATCTTTGCAGATAAATTTTTTATCCTGATTTGACATTTTTGATACATTTTCATAGGTGCTAATGGTTTCTTGCGTGAAAATCATTTTATAATGAGTGTGTTTGGAATTTGCTTAACTTTAATTCAAATGATTTCGTCGCGATTATTCTATGACATTTCTAGACTGGCTATCTGCCTCAAAACCGTTTACTGCGAGCAAATATTTAATACGCTTAACTTTGAGATACTCTAAAACAAGTTAATTTGAACAAATTTTGAAATAAAAGCAATACGTTGGTACTTTAGAAAAGTATCCAGAGATGATGCGAGTTAAATTCCAAGAAATCAGTCTAAATATAAGACTTTACTTTCATGCTTAAAGTTTATACGAATCTGCAGGTCTCTTGTTAAGAAAATTTCAAATGATTCGCAAGTACAGAATCTCCAAAACGTGAACATAACCACATTAGCAAGAATAGCTATAAATGCAAACAAAATATACATGCTTTAATTGCTAACCTAAGTGATAAAGGCGAATGCACATGTCGAGTTTCGTTCTCATGCATGCAACAGTGTTAGGAAATGGAACAAAATGTACATGCCAGAAATTAAAACTTTAAATTAGCGCATGAAAAGTACACGTATGCCACTTCTATTCTTCCTTCGGTCTGTGATGACTTAATATTTAAGGCAAAAATCAAATTTCATGACTGTATATACAACAGTGTCGGTGCTCAGTAAGTCACTGTAATATACTTTGACAAGAGCTAGTAATACTCTTCAGGTAGAAGGTACCATTTCAAGATAACTAAATAGAACTGGTCAGCACATCCGAGACAAGTCAACCCGATACATCCTCGCACACACGAGTTTCTGTAGTTCTTTACAAGAGTAATTATGATGGCTGAATAAAACTGACTACGGTAAGTTTGAAAAACCTCGTATTGACCCAGACTATAGCCGCTTACATTCACAATGACAATATAAACAAATCTTTGTTTGAGTTTATTCCTGTCAGCTGTATACTGCAGGCACTATACCATAAATATCTCCCTTGAGGGATGGTTATGTAGCATATATTTTTATTTTTTAGATGAGGAATTTTGTTTTGAAATAGTTGTCAGTGGTGGAATGATGTGAGATCCCCACTCGTTGTGGAGTTTTGGTTATCGTTATCTAGTAAATGATCTACCAGTGTGTTAATGAGTAAACAACAAAATAAAAAATCAAATTAATGGATGGAATAACATAGATATGAGCATAAGGTATATAATACAACACGAGCCCCAGTATGTAAAATATGACAATTTAATCAATTACAGAGACAAAATGAAATTGAATATGACATTTGAATGATTCACGTTCTCTAAGAAACTGAGGTATGTGAAATTCAATTAGCCGTTATGTTAAAGCGATAACAAATTTCATCACATAATCGAGTGAGTGATCGACTTCAAATTGCCGGCATGTCAGCATCACATGGAAGCTTCTGGTCTTTTCAAACTCACTATTGGTGATAAGTCGGCCTTGCTGTGTTTCTTCTTCTTCTTCTTCTTCTTCTTCTTCTCTCCCTCTCTCTCTCTCTCTCTCTCGCCTCTTCGGGTCATCAACCATCTTGGTTGTAGACTGCGCTCTTTTCCAGTGTGCACTAAAGGTATGGAGCTGTTTCTTTAAATAAAATACAATACCAAAATTAAATACGTGTCAGGTTCCCTTCTGTGACCAAGTAATATTCCCACTTTTTCAGATATTGTCATATCATAGTAATATACACTCACAACCCAAATACACACTCACAACCCTACTGCCCTAAATTAATGTATTTAGTAGCTGATTCTCTCATTCCTACTGGAACCATGACATAAATATACCTCTTTGATAAATATTACGTCACAATGTGGGCTATGAATTACCATCTGAACTATGCCAGCGATATAAGTTTCTAATGCGAACACCATCGATTCTTGGTTGAAAAGAAATCATAATTTCACTCCTCTTCTTAGCTACTTTCCTTGTTAAATAGCTGTTCATTGACATACGCGTGTCAAAATCAATTCTTAACATGCATGGTCATTATCATTTAAGAAAGGTAAATTAATTCTCACAATTTGTAGCAGAGTAATGCATGAAATTCATATGATACATGATTTATATTGCATACAAAACCACTAAAAATAACAATTAAGATATTCCTACAAATCATGAATCATATAATATTCCAGACCGAGAATGCACAATTAGTTTCCGAACTCAAGAAAATTTGAACCATAATTTTACAACAAATAAATTGAACAAAATAATTACAAAGTTACATCAGTGCATGTTGTATGTGTTTGAGACCATGCCTTTGTGTTTCCCGAGCCCTCGCTCACTTATTGTCAGAGAATTCCATCTGTCTCTTCTCTGGTTCCGGGTTTCTCAAATTTCCAGACCCGTGGCCCTTGGATAATTTATTTAACAAGAGAAATAACTTACTGATTTTCCTCGGAGTTAAATTCTGTCTTCCCAAACAGAAACTTAGATTGACTAATTTCGTGAGGGAGATTACTTTAAAACCTCGAATTTCGTCATCGAACACACACCCCTCGTTACCTTAGACAAACAGAATTAACTTTGTCAAACCGCCAGTTTTTTTTAACACTCCCATCGAAGTCAGAATAAGTATGCCTAGACCGCCTTTATTAATAACTATTCTGCAAAATATGATTTTGTGACACCTGTTTCAAATGGCCGAAGCATTGCCGAAACTTGGCTCGAGTTTGTTTTAGCTTTGTCATTTCCCGCTACATGAGCTGACGTTAACATATCTGTCTCACTGTCATCGAACGGAATAAAATTAAACTTCATTTATGCCCCACAAACAAAAGAAGTTAGCCATCACGACCAGCCGCGTTATAGCAAGGCTTGGCCATACGTCAATCGTAACGCTTATGAGTCACCCTGACTACAGCTGAATCTACTGAGAAAAAGATTTACAAACGTTTGTACGATTTGACTGATCACATACCACCTCCACCAGATTTTCAAGGTTGTCAAACCTTACTGATGAAACACTCAAACAATCTATACAGAGTAAATACGTTATTGTAAAGTGTACAGAATCAGAACGTGTACGCATGCATTAGTCAAACTGTGGAATGAAGTTTGCTTTCTGAACGTACCAGGTTTGGCGTTTGGGGCATAAAGACTACATTATATGTGGAATTAAATTGATTAGATGCTGGTTTCATAGTATAGCGAACAGCCTCTATAATTTGTCTGATATAAAGCGATGGTTCATTAGACTCAACATAGAAACTTTCTGAAGTGGAAGTTCTAAATGCACACAGGCTAAGTCCCTGACTGAATATCGGATCAAGCATCTGGAAGCAAGATTTACGGGTTCATGTGTGTATAATCGAACATTAATCAAGCTTAGATTTTACTGAAGACCAATCTGACCGGAATTACTCCCCCACTCTGTGTCTGCCACGACTCTTATTAAATTATATTAATTCTCGTGTTATGATTTTTTTAAGATTTATATGAGATTTCTGGTACGACTGTAACCAAGTTATCATAAGATTTCAAATCATTCATGCAACTGATTTTTCCCAATGATCTTTCGTACCTTATTCCACACATTTAATAATGGAGCGAGAATTCAACATAGAGACGTAGGACCTCTAAGTTCCCCCCCCCCCTTATGAGGTTTGGAAATAATGCTTCTTACGTTTATTGGAACTGATCACCACTAATAGGGCGTCACAAGCTTTTCAAGAGAAGCAAAGTAAAAGTGATGGATGATGGTCAGATTTATATCCTTTGGCAGGATGCAAGTAGGTATACAGCTTATCATTAATGATGCAAAGATAGTGTTTGGACAGAAACTCTTATATTTTCTTCCTTGCCTCGTTGATAGTACCATTTTTATAAGTCTTTGGCATGACTCGGCCAGGGTTCGAACCCGCGACCTCCCGCATCCGACGCAGACGCTCTAACCACTTAGGCCACCTGAGCGGTCCTCCTGGGTCTATTTTATTTGCTTAACAAAATTTTGAAAGCTTGATGTTGTTGTTGCAGAGTTTAACGCCATTTTTCAGCACACGATAGGCTATACATGGCGGCCAGTATGAATGGTGGAGGAAGAACCCAGGAAAATCCTGGAAGGAACCACCGACCCACAAGAAGCTACCGGCAAGCTTTCTCGCTTACCCACATTGGCCGAGCCCGAGACTCGAACCCACGCAGACAAAGGTGAGATGGCAGTGATCCGTAACGGTGTGCGCTTAAGACCACTCGGCCACTTGGGGCCCCTGAAAGCAAGCAGTTTTGTGGGAAATCGGTTTGTCCACGTTCTTCGTGATTAAAGTAATATCTAATGTCTGTGCTTACTAAAAATATCTCCTAATTTGTTCAGTATGGGTTCTTTGGTTCTTTAAAATGATAAGATAATTATCAGACTTATGAGTTTCGCTGTAAATTTACAAACTCGTACTAGTTTCTTTTCATGCGGAAAGAAATTTGAACACTTAAGTCAAAATTTCCTATGTTTCTCATAAGAATTAATAAATTATAAAATAAACAACACCAACAAGAATTAATATGCATACTATTTCGTATATACATTACTGAAATTGGCAGTCCTGCTTAGTACGAAATATTAATATTATAGTTATTATTATTATTATTATTATTATTATTATTATTATTGTTGTTGTTTTTGTTGTTGTTGTTGATGATGATGCTGTTATTGTTGTTGCAATTTTAAGCGGCATTGTATCTTGGTGGTTTAGTATTTGTAATGGATTAAGACTAAAACATGCTCTATGAAAAATTATATTTGAGGTCTTGTTTACATTGAAGAGATAATCCTTTTTTTTTTTAAAACGGAGCTTAACTTGTTAAACTCGTGACAATAAAGCTGCTAATTGTATGTCGCAATTTTACATTTTACTTTAAACCTATGTTCTGGCACCTAAATCGACCTTTCTTTTCTACATACTGAATATATCCATCACGTGACCCTTGGGCTATGAGTCTGACGCGCAACTCAGTTAAACGAGTCGAACTATCTACCACATTTTCCAAAGCGTCAACAAAACTAAAGTAACACAAACTATTTCCGCTTGATTGTCCGCGCATCCATTGTTTATCTTTGTGTTTGTCCCTTGTTATTTACAGTGATATCAAGAACGGACGAGTACATCATTTTCAGTTCCAGATATTTTTAATGTCTCTGATTTTGTTCAGTATAGACCATATTCATATGACGTCATCAATTGTGGCGTGCGCCATATTGGGTTACAACGCCATGTGTATGGCAACACTACTAGTACATTTGTTTCACGTTGTAAGTTTGGTTCAGCAACAATGGTAAACTTTTGTGCCGTGTTCGTGTGCGGGAATCGTGCTGACCATGAGAAAGACATGCATCCTTATTGGGTAAGATGGTGCTATTTAATGGTTTTGCAAGTTGTAGAAAGGTGGTTGGTTTGATTCTAAAAGTTGTGATAGTAAAAGGACCAGACATACAATATCTTTTTTACCTATTCAATCTTTTAAATTTCTGTCCAAACTAAAAAAAAATGATGCTTGCTGAGTGTTATGGAGTTTGATTTGTTTGTTTTTTATAATTATTTTTTATTATTTTTTTTTTAATTTTATTTTTTTCTTCATAGCTGATGGTTTAAAAAGTGAGATGATACATCCTCGACACTCACCAAAAGCTGTAAATTGCTACCCAATTATATTTTGTAGATACCATGCTTGGAAAAAGTAACAATCTCTAAAGAAGAATCCAAAGAGGAAAAACTGAAACTAGAAAAGATGATGCAGCTGTGTGCTAAATGTACAACCCAAGCTCATGCTGGCCCAACATTACAGGTTGTCTACAGCTTACCGGAAAGCGGAAGAATTATTGGACAACCAAATCTCGGTTACCAAGACGACGACGTGGTTTCTAAAAACAGTTCTCGTAACATCAACACTGTGACCAGTAACGGTACCAACAACAGCTGTTTGAGAGTCCTAACAAACTAACTTACCCATGAGGACTTGACTAAAGTCTGACGTGTTTATCATAACTAGTCTTTCAAATTTGACGTGTTTATCAGAAACAGTCCTTTAAATTTGACGTGTACATCAAAACTAGTCATTCACGTATGAAGTGTTCATCATATCTAGTCCTTTACGTTTAATGCAGATGTGCACAGTATATGCATAGATGTAATTTTATACCGTTATTTATAATTCTCCTGACGAACGTTAAACAGTGAACTTTTTCTAAAGACGCATTTGTTCTATTATGTACTGATAATTTTATCAGACGGATACTTATCGATGTCGCTCATCGATTTATGAAAGAAAAAAAGCCGAATGTGAGCTTAACATATATATATATATATATATATATATATATATATATATA